>JAFIDM010009631.1:133210558-133241022 GCA_023159025.1 Thereuonema tuberculata | reverse complement strand
AAAACACTTTTACATTCTTTTTGATTTTTTGAACCTCCCCCCTCCCCCAAATTGCAATGGCGCAGTCTGCGCCGTGACTCCCCCACATGGGTACCCCTGGTGTAACCCAACAAGATCTAATATTTATTTAAGAAATAATTTGTCTTTTTTTTCCGACAAATTATTTCCAAAATGTAGTATTAAATAAATTAAATAATGTCATTTTAAATTCGAGATGGCGTATCAAAATGTATCAAAATTACTTTCACTCCATTTTTCAAGCAGTGGTTGAGCTACAGAGGGTTAAAGATATAACTTATGTACGATTTTAGAAAGACATACCCTGGATGTGAGTGTTGAACTGGCTCTCCGACCTCAACTTTGTCCTGTTCCACTGGTGATTGCAGGTGCCCTACGTGCTGTCTACTTTGAAATAAGATACAGGTGTGATGCTTTAACATATTCCTGATGGAAATGGAAAAAAACGTTTTGGAATTTGCTAGAAACAGTATACCCATTTCTGTATGGCTAGTGTTGGGGAACACATTTGCTTCTGCATTGGCTAAAATTGAAAAATTGCGCCTCTCGCACGAAAACCCTTTCTCTCTTTAATGCCTTGACTTATTGATTTAAACGGGGGAAGGAGTTTCCTAACATTTAAAGATTTAATAGAAAATTCATTTACTGTTATGGATATACAATTCTTGATATAACCTATATGAAAATAAAAAATAATTTTATTATGTTTTAGTTACAATTAGGAATGATATCAAAAAGGGAAAAAAAAATCTTTTCAATAGCAGAGCGAACAAAGCGAGCAGCACAAACATTAATTAACTAATGGATTCGAAGATGTCGTTATTTTTGACTGAATATCCTCTGATATCTAGAATTATTGTGTTACTGTGAATCTTATGTATTTGAATCGTCAGTCTTGTCATTCTGAAATAATCTTGAGAATCTTCTCAAAATGTTCGTGTTTCTACAACAGGAAGAATTTTAATTTATTAATAACTGAAAATACAATTAAAATAAAAATTCACAATTCACCTTCAATTATTCAAAGAAAATTCATTTTAACAATTTGAATGTTTCCACATAAAAACAACAGCGTTTTTGTAATAGCAGTTCAAGTTTAGATGAAGAATTATAACGTACTCGTAATATTATAATTATAATTTTCTAAATTCCATAATTTTTATTTAATTAGCAATATTAATGAATAAAATAATGAATAAAAATGTTGCAATGTGTTAATGTGCTGTTAGCCACCCAACGACGAGTGTGTGTGTGGAAGGAGCGAGAATGAAATAATTTGCTATTTGAAATTCTTTTCTCGTTCACAAGGAGCAATGGTAGAGTAACTGTATTCACCGTCAGTAATCGAATGCGTTATTAGTACCACTAGGAAAAGAAATCTCCGACGTCACAACGGTACAAACTGAAAATTGATTATATTGAAGAGAAACTGAGACAGTTTTAAAGAGAAGATATTTATCATATTCATAAAAAAGTTAATAAAACACAGAATAATAATGAGATTATTCAAGTTCATTCGTGGTTTTATTCATTAAGTTTTGCGGAATTTATGTATCGTGCAAACTGATGGAATTTGCATAATGGTGAATGATAGTGTTGCATTTCTTGAAAGAAAGGTTGCAATTTCCGCTTGAAGAAGAACGGGAGGAAAAGTCGATTTTCAAGTAGCTTTTGTATTGAACGCCAGACAAACAAATCGAAATCAGAGATACTCAATTCCTATCGTTGTTCATTGTTTCTGTTGTTAGTTTACTTATTCCCTTGTACAGTTTTTTTTTTTAGGACATTTCTATTTTTATTGAATTACCTTAGTTTTACAATAATTCAATCATTTCATTGTTTTACTTTATTGTTTTTAAGTAATCAAAGTTCTAGGATTCGTTTTTTAATATCGTTCAGAAACTGACTTAAGTTTTAATAAAATAACATGGAGTAGTTGTATTTGTCTAATTTATTTTATGTAAAGGTAATTGGAAAGCATTTCAACTTATGTAGTTAAGAAAATAATGATTAGACTTAAAAATATGTTTCATTATAGAAATGTATTACATTACAAGAAATGTATTACAAATGTATTACAAGAATAAGCGATATCTTTGTAAATAAAAACTATCAATGTTAAATAGAGGTATGGAACGATATTCAAGTTAATGCTTCACTGACATAATATTATGTTCATTTTATTTATTTTTCAACTATTTTTAAACAACAACTAGTTAATTAAAAAAATCATTTATGAAATGAAAAATTCTTTGAATGAATAACAGCAACAGTCCCACTGCACGATTTGAGAACCTCTGGTCTAGAGGCTGAAATATCGGTTGGAAGTTTAGAGTTCGTATTCATTTGACTTCAGTATTTTGCAAAGCATTAGATATTCATCATGAAGTAATGAGTCGACTGTAAAACACATTGAAAAAAATGATTTAGAAGGAACTGTTTCAGTTTCAAAATTTGTAGCATTTGAGAGCAGTCATATTGTTGAAAGAACGGCTTGGAATCATATATACTGGATATAATGGCATTTTTAGCAACGTTACAAAGATTGATGTAATTGATAACTGTATACGAAATATTTTCATAATTTTTCGTCGATTTTGAGGTGTCCATCACTGTCTCACTGTGAGTGTTAAGACTGTTCAACATAAACTTCGATTCTTAGCAGTTTTAGAATAATAATAATTGATATGAAATGCAGGAAAGTAGAAGAAATAAAATAAGAAACTTATCTGAGATATTCGAATTTCCATACTTTGATGTTAATCAGTTCACCAACTGCCGAAGGACATTGTATTCACATTTAGTCGCTTTTTATTCTACAGGAAAAACTTTAATTCTGAATATCAAAATACTACTGCTATAAAATATTACTATTGATAATAGTGGTTACTTAACATGATGTGGTTTTTTTTTTTTTTTTTTTTTTTTTTTTACCGTTTATCAGTCTTGCATTAAAAGCAAGTGATGCAACGCAAAATGATGACATCAAATATATTCAAAATATAAACCACACTCACTGTCGAGGTATACCGATCAGATGGTGTTTCATAAGTTAAATAGCTCGAAGAGAGGAAAAACTTTAACTGTTAATTGGCATAAATGCCTGAAATAGGATAATTTCATTTTGAATGATATATTAAGGTAAGTCAAAATTCCAGCAGTAGAAACAACTAGAGTTGTTGAAATGAAATTTTAATTTCATAATATTATTTCAGTAGTGTTTCGCTTATTGAACATCTATTTCAGAACGTTATTTTCTCAAAACTTTGTAGAATTCTTCCAACTATATATACAGGGTGTTGCAAAATTCGTGTTTAATATTCAAACCACGTGTAGGGCCATGGATAAGGATCAATATATTCCTAATGAACCCGTGTCCGCAAACGCCCCATTAAGGCGCTTGGTGGTCCTAAAGTGAGCCTTTCCTAGAATCATATTCTTTGCTACACCATAAGAAATGTTTTGCAGGCGAGCTATTTTTGTTTGTTTTAATTGTTTCAACAAAAATATCGTTTCAACATAATATCGTAGAATCAAACTTGCATGGAATGCCTTTGGCCGAAATTCTGTAATAATGAAAGGAGCAATGCCTCTATGTTTAAAGAGAAACGTTTTTAACCAATGTATATATTATCAGTTCTAACATACGGAGCAGAGACATGGAAGTTGACCAGGAAAGCAATTCAGAGACTGCAGACAACTCACAAAAGCGACTAGACCGTGTGTGGGTGAGACAGCAAACCAAAATGTCTGATATTATTATCACTATAAAACAGCTCAAATAGAATTGGGTTGGCCATGTAGCAAGGCGTAATGATAATAGATGGTCAACAGAAATTCTAAATTGGCTTCCAAGGAATGAAAGGAGACGGAGAAAGCGTCCACAAGGTAGATGGGTGGATGAAGTTGAAAGTTTTGGTGTCGACTGGAATAGAAAAGCCTTCGACCGAAAGAACTGGAAAGCCTTGGAGAGATTTTCATCCTGCAGTGGATTGAAAATGGTTGACGACGATGATGACGATGATATATCATCATCATTCAAGAAAAATTATTTCGTTATACCTTAAGCCGATTAACAAATTAGTGACGATAAGCAGTGGCATAGCAATGCCTTTGGGGGCCCGGGGCGGGAGTTCCATTATTCCACAAAAAAAAAAAAAAAAATCAAATCTCCAATTCAACAACCAAAAAAAAAACGCTTTGAATAGGATTAATAATAAATTTTAAATATGAATTCGTCTCGTTGTGGGGCCCCTCCCAGGTGGGGGCCCGGGACGGTCCGCTCCCCCCCCCCCCCTTGCTACGCCACTGACGATAAGTTGTTATTTCGATATTTCTATTGTAGCAAAAATTTATTGGTCTCAAACCCTTTTAAATGTTTCGAAAAATCAAGTGAAGATAATATTTTAGTCAATCAAGGCATGTTATTAAAAAGAAAGAAAGATAGCAGAACGAAAATAAGTATGTCTTCGTTGCATATCAGTAACCATTTGCTATTATGGGTCTTGGGATTTGTTATTGAATTCTTTAATTTTTTTTCCTTATTTAGATGCAATATCTGGCTAACTGCTATTTAAAATTTTAAATATTTTTATTTAAAATGATATTTTATTAATATAAGAAGTAATTGCTATTTTATTAGACTTAAACGTGTATAAATAAAGAAATAAATCACCCAAGACAAGCATTTTATCATTTCAAATAGTCTACGATTAAATGTTTTTAATTGGTCAGTGTATGTTTGCCGAGGGAGAAAATAAATAGTTTGCTTATTGAGGAAATACGAAATAATAAATAGAACAAAATAAAATTTTTTATATACTGTGCATATTTTATTTTGCCTCTAGCAAATTAATGAAATCTACTTAAATTTATTTAAAAGAAAAGTAATTGTCGTCAAACTTATAATGTTAAATTAAGGGGGTTGGGGGAGGGGTATTAGAAAAAAAAAATCAACTTTATTTTTAAAAGCTTAAAAAGATTTGTAAAATAGCACAAAACTAATTTTTGGTCTGGATATCGACCTTTCTCTTTTTAACCTATGCACCAAGGATGAGATTATTAACCTCTTATTATTACATAAAGCACGGTTATTAACTATTTAAATTTAGGAGGGCTTTTTATTCTGCCGTTGGGAAGATGTGAATACCTGAAGGGAAAAAAAGAAGAAGAAAAAAAAAACCTGCTCGGGTTTTGAGGCGACGATTTCGATGCTTATGCCTTGAGTGAAATATTTAAGCACCGTTTATGTGCGATCAATCATGACCCTCCCGACAAGTAAGAGCGTGAAGATAAGTCCGATGCGGTGATGATGATGATGATAGTGAGGCGTAAGAGCCTGACGTAGTTGGAAAACGTGAGCCTTTTAATATGTAATTGGTTAAAGCAACTCTGCTATAGTCGTTGGTACCCTGCCAGCGTTAGCCATCTTTTTTCTAAAGTTCTTCAGTTAGTTAGTTGAGTATGTTTCAGTAGGTTGATGATATTATCTACAAACCAAATGAATAATGAAAGCTTTTAATAAATGTCTTCCTTTAATTATTGGATCAAGTAATCATTACTCTTGTAATTTAGTGATTATTACAATTAGAAGTTTAATTATATCCTTACCTATGATATGACGTAATATAGTAATTTGAATCGAAAGAGAGAGAGATGGGAAGCTCATTAAAGAGTGCTTATCGACCTTATATAATCTACTTAATTAATCTAGAAACATCAATTAAATTGAGCTTCAGATAGACTTAAGTGACAGCTTGGAAGACTATTTGCAATACTCTTTGAAAAGCGGTCACTCACTTTCAATTTTAACATGACAAAATTTCAGTCTTTTTTTTTTCTAAAATAAAAAAAATAATAAAAAACAAACCAGGATATTTAATCCCTTGAGCTATGGAGAGTTGACACTCTAATGTCAAATTTCATACAAATACTTCTCCAGTGTGGCAAGGCACGGTAAGTTGGGCACGGAAAGGATTGATATTAAAGTGTAAAGTTAAAAAGGAATTTAAGCACTAAATCAACATAAAAATATATAAGATAAATAATTTTATTTTTTATAAAGTTTATTGATTTTTTAAAATCAAATTTAATATTCTTAGTTTGTAAGAAAAAATTGCTATGAAAACTAATTCATCTGTTGTAGTAAAAGGACTGAGTGAGATTATACGTAAATGGAAACTCACTTAATTGAAAACACAAGGATTGATTTTAATTAATAGCAAAATGTCCCAGAAGGTTTAAATGTATGCTTTAGCAATTAGATTATTGATACATAAATTAAGAATAATTAGACTAATTCCGAAATCAGTTAATTTAGAAACTTTTTAACAACTTTAGTAAGAATATTACATTCAATCTTACGGTTCCTTAACAATTTTCGAACAAATTTATTACAATTAATAATAATTAATAACTTTCAATTCTTTAATTCACTTCCTAATTACAATTATTGATATGCATCAATTTAAATGGTTTGTCCTTACTGAACTGCAACTAATTGTGTTGTTTTTGGTTTCCTCTGCTTCTCACACTGATTTAACAAGCAAATTTGTCTAAATATTTTAAGGTTATTATTACAAATAATATATGCCGAAATCTGTATCTACTACATATTTTAGAAAGTTTGTTAATTCGACGATAGATTTCAGAACAACGGAAAATAAGATCAAGAAATTTACATTTAAGTGTTAGAATCGTCAACAATTTGACACCAAGTATTCATCAAGTATCCGTTGTTTGTGACCTGCATTACGGTCTAATTTTTGCTGGAGATAAGATAAGCAGTGAACATCGCGAACTTTCAGACAGAATTGCTAGCTACCATCGCTTTATCTTAGACATTAACCACTGGGAATAATAAAATTAGATTTGATATTTTATGAAATACTTTTTTGATGAGCTTATTCTTCACCTGAACAACACTGGGTTATAAGTCCTACTAAATTTATATAAATAAAATATTCCTATATTTTTAATATTGAATGAAGAGTAGAGTGGGAATTATTACAAAAAGTAAAGCTCGGAAGCGGCCAAAAAAATGTCATCGTAATGATGATAATCTTCTGACACTCCTTTCTCTTGATATTAGAAAATTCTTTAAAGATAACAATTATCTATTAAACGCATACATAAATAAATAGAACAGCAGTTTAATATCAATGTGCTTTAATTTAAGTAATTATTATATTTAAAGTAAATATATTTAAATTTGTATATGAACAAAAACAAAATAAATTTACAGATAATGAAACGTTTTAATAAAACTCTCTCAAAAAATTAACGGCAATCAATTGAAACTCTTCTAAAGTTTAAATTTATGTAGAAATATTAATTTAAGTAAGTTCTCACTGAGGAAATTTTATTTAATTTCCTGTAAGCAGTTAAATATATATTTTGGAAGTTGTATCGAAATAACTTTATTTCTAACCAAATAGCTGCTCGTATCAATGCAAATACACTTTACAAATGACATTTTACGAACATTATTTTCTCTAGAAGTCTTTTATTTTAAAATTTAACTAATAAAGAAAACTTAGAAAAAAAATTTAAAGTTTATATTAATACTATTCATACAACAGAGATCTATAAGTCATTGTTGTAAGTAATCATCGTTTATATCAAAAGATATAAACCTTTCTTTTTTTAAATTATAATTCTTTTTAAAAAATCTTTTTAATTCTTTTTAATGTGTATGCTCCTTTTTTCTTCGTTTCTACATATTTAATAAAAATGATAAGCTAATTGTCTGTTTGTTCTGGAATCACTTACATGTCAATGTGCATTTATCAATTGCAATGTACTGTAGTCGGTAGGAGAGAAGTGCTTCATATGGATTTGAGAAGAGCCCTGAGTGGGCCATTGTCCAAAAAAAGGTTTTCACACCTGATTCAACCTATCGATGCTTTATTTATTTATTGTTGTTTGCCATAGTTTTTAGTAAATAGTACATTATTACTTTCTCTGGGACGAATTTAAAGAAACGATATAGTAAGAGATAGCAAAATACAGTAGAAAGATCAATTTAGGAGGAAAATGCTATGCAAACAAAATTCGCAAATAAATAAATTTAAGGCTAAAGAATTTCACAATCTATAAACCATTCATGTACCTTAAGCCATTATCTATTGGTTCACAGAACTCAGCTGCTAATACATCAGCTATTTCTTCAAAAGACATGCATCAAATCAAATATTTAAAAAGCTTTCCTTATTTCATAGGCTGGTACTCTGAGTAGGATGAGGAAAATACTCAGGTAGTCTTGGTCTTTCTTCTCTTTCCGAACTTTGGCCAAAACTGAGCGTGAACTTGTGGAGTTAGAATAGATTTAAGATGAATTCATGCCTTATACATAACACTTAACATAAATTTTATGTTAAGTTTTAATTAACTAAATAAAACATAAACAGCGGTTTATGGACAATATAAACATATCATGTTTATATTGTCATGTTAACCTTTAGAAAGAAATTACCAGATTCATATTTTAGATTCATTAATATTAGTATAATGTGTATTAAGATTTTCCTCTCATTCTTCAATTTTAAAAGGCCAATGGAGATTTCCTTACAGCATTTCTTTTTTGGTTAAAAATTCAGTTTCGTTCTTTTATCAAAAACATACAAAATTGATCTGTGGTATGGAATACGCGGTTCTACTAATTAATTCTAATCACCGGAAATGCATGGGTTGATGGCGTGAAAACTGCTTAAGGCGGAACAAAGGAAAAGCAAAAACTATTCCCATACAGAAAGCAGCTTTAATTCTTATTCGTTCTTTCAATAACAAAGACTCGTAACTTTCTCAAATGAAGAATCCCCACAGTTTCAATTTCTCGTTAGCTTTCATGATTCTTCCATTATAAGTCCAGGATCTACGTCTCTTTTTACTGGCGCTTATTCTTCATTTACGGATGTCCTCCTAAAATTACCTCATTTTCATTTGTTTCTACACCCTGGGGTTTTGATTTCAAGCTTTCTTTGTCATTATTATTTTTATTTTTATTTTTTGCATGCTTTAATTTTTGACCATTTACCTTTCTTTATTCCTGATATTTTCGATCCATATTTACGTAAATGGATCGTTTAAAATAAAAGGAAAAAAAAAATCGAATGAAATAATTATCAAAGACATTTACAAGAATGGGAGAGATTTATCACGAACATAAGAAATGATATTAAGGCTAAAACAGTCTAAAGCAGCAACAGTGATTTCGAATGCTTTAAATTAGATCAAAAGGGCTGAGGAGCATCGTTTTATCTGAATAATTTCTCGCTCGTTAGGGAAACACGTACACCTGCCGGCAACCATGTGAAGCACTCGGCATGCAACCCTATGAATATTGCATTAATGAGTAGAAATCGTTCTTTTTTCCAACATGAATTAAACATGCAACCTTCTATTTTTCTTTCGAGGTGAGCTATTCATAATTCAGTACGTCCCGATGTTAATAGTAGCCTTTTACAATGTCAATCCCATGTTATTAACTTTCCTTTCTATTAACGGAATTAAACTTTATTTTTCTTCTTCAATCGATGAGCTGCTGTTTTGTTCAGTTTCATAACAGAGTAATGGAGATCTTCTTAATTTAAAGGTGGATGCAGACATTTTTGCTAATGTTAAGTCAAGAGACAAAAGAGGAAACAAACAATAGAAAGGCAAGAGAGTGTTAAAGAGGTAAAGAAGAAATTTAAGGGGAAACTAATTGTCTTAATAATGCCTTAAGGTAATTATGTGTGTTAGAAGTTAATGAATAAGGACATGAACACTGTTATTTACATAATTAACTATGTTAGTAATAATTAGAAATTCTCCAAATAATATTAATGCTTAATAGAATAAATTGCTTAAATATATATTATTAGATATGTTAGTATTTATGTTTTGACTCTAAAATTTATCCATTATTATTTATTATTTTTAAATAATCAATGGCAAAATTTTTGTATCTGATGCATATAATATACTTTTTACTTATTAATCTTATTACTATTTTTCTACTACATCTTATAGCAGAAAAAAGTAATAATTTTGAAAACAGTAGTGCTATTCAAAGATCTAATTATATAGTAAATAGCCGGAATATTTATGTTGTGATTATCAATTGTCTGGAACTTTAAATAAAGATCTTTCAGAAATACAGATTAAGGCTAACAGTTTTAAACATTTTTTAATTGAAAAATTCTTCTGAGAACATGAAGCTATTTTCAAAAGGCTTTAAATTATCCTATCAGAAATCAGAAGAATGCTAAAAAAAAAAAAAGAAAAATACACTGAAATGAAATTTCAGAAACTTGTTTTATTGCTTAATATTACACTATAATGTACAGGCGTATGGCTATTTCCTAAGGGTGGTGCAGTAACCGTAAACTTCCCTTCGAAAGTCATAAGCTGCATTTATTAGGGCGTCACACAGTTCAAAACCTGAAAACTATAGGAATACTGAACGCCCTTGAACTCTGGGAAAAAAATCCAGGAATTTTTATATAAACCTTGGAAAATAAATTAAATTTATCGGTTGTTCACTTTTTCAGATTACTAGATTTTAGGACTAACAAGATAGATTAAATTGCTTTCAGATCTTGAGTGGATTTCTGCAATTGAAGTGGTGAGGGTGGGAAATTAATTAGACTGTTCCCGTCTTGGATAAAAAAAAGGGAAAAGTGTAAACTCGAAACCTGTTTTATTTATCTGCAGCTTAACCCTATGTGCTCTCTTCTTCCATTTCATTATAAAACATTTATTTTTTAATTTATTTTACTTTTTAAAGATGTGTTGATTAAATTGCTTGGCAAAACATAAGAACGAAGATATTTCTGAATCATGTCAAGACCAGGTTTTTATTTTACTGTCATTTTTGAGAGACAATTTTGTAAGACAAATTAATCTTAATATTGAAAATATGTTTTACTGTATTTTAACGATGACAAAATCACTAATGTCGTTTTAGTTGTGATATTGAGGAATTATTTAAATAGCGTATATGTCCTTCAGCCTCCTCACGTTTCTAAAAGTTTCCTGTTCCATGAAAATTACAATGTTATTATTTTAAATTAAATAGCTCATTTTATTTATAAAGCACAGAGGAAGCATTTACATATTATAAATCCCTACATAACAGCTTTCTAACAATCTTAATATTGAAATTAATTTATTTGTAAGGTAGAAAATTTCTGACAAATTTTTCATGAAAGAAGAATGACCAATAGTCAGCCAACTTTGCAGACTTACTTTTTTAATCCAGCTAGAAGCTACATAGTAGATATTAGTTTTGGTTCTATGTTTCACCATCATAAATGCTGCTCGCCATTGAACCATCCATCCAGCCATCAAAAAAATAAAACACATTCTAAAAACTTTAGCCATCAATCAAATCCTGCACCAAACCACCCAATTACCACCCGTTTAAAACCAGCCAATAACCACAGATGGCTTCACACCACCTATTGTGATTGATGAATTGGTCCTTATACCTGAAGTTATTTAAAAATAAAATCACGCCCCCGCACCCTGTTAGAAGAAAAGTGTAATGATTGAATTTAGACATCGGATTGCAAATTGTCGTAGGCCTTCAACAATGACTTTACTGTGATAAAAATCCTCAGGTAGAACAATTGCAAATTCCCTAACATTTCTTAGTGGATGATTTTATTCACTTCATGAAAAAACTGAAACTTTAGGAAACCTAAAAGTCATGTCTGACAAATCGTTAAGACGAGTCAGGAGTACAATTGCAGATAATGAATACGAGACGTGAGAACTAACGAATTACGCAAAGAAGTTGTCAATCAAAGCCTGTACTGACGATCCCAAGCATCCAGTAAAGGTTGAGTCACAGTGAACGAGATATAAGTTCAATTGGATGACAGCAATTTCATGAAGACAAATAAATAAACAATGATGGAGCTCCTTACACAAGATTTCAGATGGTAACCTGAGATAACTGTAGAAATTCCACAAGAAATGAAAGTTATGAGCTACCTTTTAACTTAGTTGGGAAGTGTTTTTTTCGAGTATCAAATAAAAGAAATAATAATGAAATTTCTTAGACTTTTTTATTAGATTATCATTAATGTTTGAGCAATATCCCAAAAGTGAATAAACTCTGTCAAAGTTATAGGCATGAAGATTTCATATCATCAATCGTCTCTAAAGTTGTAGATTCAGAATTTCTTGCAACTTACCATTGTCTACGAAAATACGGGTTATCGCACCATCACTTCATTTGTAGCGTGTTGCTCGCCAGGAGGTTTAATCTCGTTATTCCTGTTAAAGGACGCAAGCCGTCATTCCTTAAACGATTCCTTAGGGTGGTGTACTGCTTTCTACAGAATTATCGCAGACAGAGGTTGCAAGATGATGGCGTATCCTGAGACTGATAATGTAAACACTGTGAAAGCAGTTCCAGATGACAGAAACTAAGAACGCTCGACAGTTACGTCACTTCGAATAGTCTTATCTGGATCTAATGGAAAACAGACTCATCTAGCGTCTTAATTTCGAGATGGCGGTGGCCTCAGGTGAAAAGATTTGCTGCAGAAGAGTGTTACAAAATTTAATGAAAGTGGATTCCGTGCAAGGAGGGCAATGGCTTGTTTTACATCTTAGCGAGATAACTAGCTTAAAATCACATGGGAGCTTGAACGACTGTTATAATTTCCTACGAAGCTCGATTTAGATGTTGTTTGTGAGAATGAGAAATGCAATACTTCCCTCCCATTATCAGAGAAAGATATGTTTGTGACGAAGCCGTGTAATAATCTGGACTGGCATAATTATCAACTTACTCAATGAAATCTCCATATTGTGTATAAGTGTAGAAAAACATTCATTGTGTGATTCTAATCAATAGTGTAATTGATACATTTTCTTTTTAATCTGAAATGAGCTACAGTGTTTTAAGGCCACTTGTTAGCAAACACATACGACTAATAATACCCTTACCAAACCACCTGAATCTTATCGAACGTGCATGAGATATCTTTAAGAATTTGAAACCGTCAGGAAACTTCTCAGTTACTCCTCCAACACTATTACCCCAAGCGTTTCTTGACAACCTTTTAAACACGCTCAAAAGATTTGTAGGAATCCACACGATTAAATTTTTCAAATTCAAAACAGATAATCTATTTGTTAATAAACGTGAATGCCCAGTTTTAAGATCCATTCACTGGAAATACGGAAAGAAGAAGGAAAGACAAGAAGGGAATATAGATTGATTTTAAGAATCTAATTTTCCTTAGTTTTAAAAGGGAAAATCTTTCTTTTCGTTGCGTAATTCTTGGATGTGTTATTTTTCTAAGTACAGTAAAACCCCGTTATTACGCTCGTCAAGGGACCATGAACTACAAGCGTAATAAGCGGGATAGCGCTATAGACGGGAAATGATTTATGAGATGGGGAAAGATTTGGACACCATTTTACAGGAAACATACATGATTCTGCAATAGATAAAGTGCAAATATGAGCTTATTTTCTATTTAAAAGATCTTTGAGTGGTTTGCCGTATGTGTGTTCTACTGTTATGAATTATGACATTTTCAATGCGGTTCAGGTAACTATTAACGTCAATTGATGCACTACTAGGAGCAATACTAATATATTTTCGGAGCAGATTTAGTGCACACTTTACTTTTTTTACGTTTGCAACCACCCTTCGCTGCATCGGTAATTGCATCGCTGTTTTTCATTATTGTTCGCAGACTGGACGAGGGAATTCCTAGAGATTCTGCGAAATCCTTCTGACTTCTGTAGAATTCTCGTCGTACTACGGAGAATTTGCAATTTTTCACTTACAGAAAGGGATTCCCGCTTCAACATTTCGCACTACTGTATCACAGACCCACACTTCACAGAGTTCAAAGATTCCCTCCTACCAGGGAAGAAAAAAGAATCTTTTGAGTATTACATTTCTTTATGATACAAAATTTCCGATATAAAAAAGCGCTACAAGCGGGATTTGAAGCGTTATAAGAGGGTGAAAGTATACAGAGATATATAGAAAATTCCAGGGACCGTATAAAAAGAGCGTAAAGAACGGGATAGTGCTATAAGCGGGAGCGTAATAACGGGGTTTTACTGTATTTCAAAACTTCTCCATTTGTCCTTAATTGTGAGAAAATTCGAGAAATAAGATCAGGCACTGTACATTTAAACTCAGATTCAGCTAATTCAGATTAATATCACATTAAAAATAAAGATTCTATGGTCTTTAATTTTTTTCTGGATTTTTTTTTGTCTAATTTTTTTTCCAATCAGTTTCTAAATATTCAAAAAATAAGAACGAAAGAAAAGGGAAAAAAAAAAATCATATTTGTGTTTAAATATCGTAAGAAGATTCAACAAGTTAATCAATGTCGAGATCAATGAGATGACTCAGGAGCACATATCGTAGGAAAATACGGGTTCATTTTTTATTTATTTTTTATCAATAGATGATGCCCCATTTTTTTTTAAACTTCAGTTGCTAATTAAAAATTACAGTCGTTAGTTGAAGTTTTGTATTCATTTTGTCATTGAAATCGAAAGCTAATATTTCACTAATCTTTTTTCTTAAGAGCTCGAAAACTGATAAATTAATCTTTTTCTAAATTTACTTTCCGTTATTACTACATATTTTTCCACAATCCATACATCCAGTATGGCCTCTATTACTTCCTGTCAGTCAAAGTTAATGTGTATTTCACTAAGTTCTTGCCTTTTAAGAATTGTAAATGTTTTCAAATGCATCAATTCGAGGACGGAAAGAATTGCAACGATCGAAGTTGGCCTTTTTTTGAAGATGTGTAGTCCTGTTGGCTGGATCTCATTCTAAGGATCGATTCCAGGAAGTTTTCTTTTTCTCTATTAAACTGTCGTCAGAACGAAGTCTGAGTAATATCTGTTTGCATTAGAGAATTACTTTTAATCTTAAAACTCAGACTTGAACCAAAGGAAGTAAAACATGACAAAGCGTGTTATTCTGCCTCTGCTTTTCAATTTCGAATATAAAAAGAATAGAAAGTAATTTTGAAAACGAAATTCAAATCTTTATGATAAAAATAAGAATTTAGCTGAATAAGTTATATTGAATTGAATTAAAATTAAACAGTCTTGCTGATCACAGTAGCTTCAGTCCACCTGGGCATCGTTTTCAAAAATACTGAACTCTTGAGGCATTAATATCTTTCTTTAGAAGGCTCTGAGCCGAAATTCATAACTTTTGACAGTAGTTAAAATTTTCTTCTTTAATATTTGTAACAGTTAATGGTATATTAAGTAAGACATAAACTATTAGGATAACTAATTCCTACTTAAAATTCTCTAAATCTCTTAGGTAGAAGTAGAATTTAGATAGCAACACAGAGCCTTGTATCTTCTGATGACAATCACATTTTAATCACTTACGGTAATTATTAAAAGCGAATATGAGATTATGTACAAAAAAGTTGAGTTAATTTTTCATTCGGAGAATCAAACACCCATAAAAATAGAAACAGAAGCGACTCAAATGAATGTTTTCAATTGGTTGTTTGTCCCATCTGTGGTCAACTGATTCCCGCCACTACTTTGGACCAGTTCTTAAAGGCTTGTCTTTATACCAACAGCAGTCGGTGGGTTTAATTGACTGTAACCAATGGCTTTGAAACAGAGATTGAAGGCCTATCCTGTTGTTAGAATAAGAACACAGTTCGCCTTTGGTTAGAATTGTGATTCTGTTTGATTTTAAATTTTCATGACAATCTATTCAATGAAAACTAAATATGCTACTACTATTCAATCATCACGTTATATTAGGATTGAGGAAATAATAGAAATGAAGTTACTAATAAAATATAGAAAGTTTTTAATATTAATAAATCAATTAGCACTATTAATTTAATTTTCTTGTGGCACTGCATTGTAGAAAAAAAAAGGAAAGCACAGTAATGTTTTTTTGTTAAATAAAAAAAAGAAAGGAAGAAGTACAATAAAACTTCCCATTGCTTTTGTAGTAGTATCTCTCCCAATGCATTTGTAACGGTGATGTCATTCCTGTTGCTCAGCGTTGTCGTGACAACGAAGTTGTTAAAGTGGCGTGCGTCCAAGTAGTCGTCATGGCAACCAAAAAAAATCCAGCAAATGTCGAAGGACCCTGGACGTAATGGCGTCTATGAGGCCAGACCATCCTTCTCTTTCTCTCTATTGCAGACGTCAACCTCGCTTTATGAATGCAGCAGACTTTGCCTTTGCATTTCCAATACTGATCACACGCATAGGAGGCGAAATAATCACCCACTGACCTTAATTTTATAAGTGTTCTGAGTTTTGTAATAAAACAAAATTTCCGAAAGAAGGAAAAAAAAGTTGCACATTATCATAATATTTTAAGTATACAAAAACAGGAAACTTATTTTCGTAATGAGTTTATTTATTTATTTATTTATTTATTTATTTATTTATTTATTTATTTATTTATATTCCAATACGATATTTTAGATAGGAGTATCAGTGTTGCAGTGATTTGTGTAATCAACCATATCAAATTTTAAATCGGTTTTATAATTAAATGATGGGTTAGATTGAATGTTTACTGTTTGTTAAATAATCATTAAATATTAACTATCTGTTGTAATTGTATACAGTACTACAATTGTTTGCCTATTTGGCTGCTTTGAATTTTTTAAATCTTAAATAATAACAATAATAATAATATTACAATAATCAATTAACTAAGTTTTACTATTTACTTAAAATTCAATATAATTGTTGTTTCTTTACTTTATTTTCTCTTTGAACAATAAATATTTACTTAGAGTTTAGGCATATTTCTGTTTACGTTAAGGAGGAGAGTTAGAAGAAAGGGAAAAAAAAAAAGACTGTAGAGAAATTTAGTTAAAAACGCTCATTCTTTGGATTAGTCATAACAAGGTTTCTGTAATTATAATTCAGCTGGTGCATGATGAAAATTTTGTCTTTTTAAATTTATTTTTGACGTTACTCATTATAATTTGGTTACGGAATTAATCAACAAATTACCATTCAAACATCAAAACTGCATGTTTTCTGTTAATAAAACTTTATTTTTGGAATGAGGGTAACAGATAAAGGTTGGTTGATTCATGGGAACAGACCCAACTCATTTGACCCCTTCTGCGATCCCCTTTCCTTTGTCCTTAACTGTCACAACATATCGCATTCTGTGGGGGTGGCCTTTCGAATGGTCCCTTATTTTTAAAATTAATACATTTGTTAATAACTCAAATTCATAGTTAATAGAAAATATTAGTAAATGATGCTAACAATGTTGAGAGTTGTCAAGAAATACTTGGTAATAAATCTTAATCAGTATTATTAATATAAATGATACAAGACAGTAGCAGTTGTAATTATTAGAGATGAAATCTGTACTCAATTGAAACCACCTGTCGGTCGAAATCACCATTATCGACTGGGTATGCGTGACCTCAGCAAGTGAATAAGTCTATGGATTTTTTTCCTAATTGTAATTTTTATTACCAATCGATTGTTGTTGCTTTTATGATTCAGATAAAATGAGACAACCTAATTGAACAATAAAAATTCGTTAAAGACGAATAATTATGGTACTAAGTCAAGAACTATCCAAACAGTAAATTTAAAAATTTAGCTGGAAAAGACCACATTACATATTTTTATTCATTGAAAAAGTAGATCTTATTTGTTGATTATTTTTATTAATTCAACAGGAATAGTCTTTTTTTTTTACCCTTGAATCAAAATATTTTTAATATAGTGGATACATTTCCTCAAAGGACATAAAAAGACAAGTTCAAATATACAAATAAAAATGACTCTCTAAAAATAATAAGAGAGAATTATAGTCCGCGGTGTGGGTGTGCTCAACCAACACCACCTTGAAACACTGTCTCTAGGTGCTCATGGCTTAGCCGAGATGAAGGCGGCTGCGTGCCCGACTTTTTGGCTTTGCAGTGGTGGCTAGCACAATAATACAGTAGAAGTGTAGATTTACCAAAGGCAGTAGGGATAAAACAAATTACGACGATATGGTTGTATAATCTGAAATATATTGTTAAGTTAATCTTAAGAAGTATTACGCTTAGATAGAAATAAATTCTAATATAAAAACCTTTTTAATTAATTAAAATTTATGCTTAAAAAATTAAGTATAAATTTAATTATTTTTTTGTTACTGTAATGTGCGTAAGCCTAACAGTTTTCTTTGTCACAATTTTTGAAACTAACATATTCTAATATCAATTTCATTGACTAGTTCCGAATTAAAAGTGGATAATTCAAGACAGTTTAATCATTCACTTATGTTTTTTTCTGTGTTTCTGTGGAATTTGTGGATCTCACGTAAGCTATACACTTTTTGTGTGTGTGTGTTCCTATCTAAACACAATACTTCATATGACCATTAACACAGTATATTAAAAACAACAACAACAACAACATTGATTATCGATGTATTTTAGATTACAAAACCATATCGTCGTGATCTGTCCCTGCCTTCGGCAAGTCAACACATCCTCAATTTGCTAAACACCGCTGCAAAGAAAATGTGTATCAGCTGAGCGCAGTCACACCGCAGACTATAAAAACTCATTTTGTCTCTTTATTATTTTTGAGGAGACATTTTTATCTAAATATTTAATTAAAAATATGTGACTGGAACTTGTCTTTTTATGTCATTATATTGGATTCTGTAAAAAATACTGTTCTAACAAGTGAAATGCGGCACTTGACAGAAAACTTAAGTTGTTTTAAAAATTGTCCTATGCTATGGAATATAAGGAAACTTTTATGAAACAAGATGTGTTTCAAAAAAAGTCATGTATTACAGGAAGCGGAAAGAGTCACAATAATGAGAATCTATTGACCTTTTAATTCCGGGAAAAACTTTTCTAAAAGAAAGTAAAACAATATTGAATTTATAAGTCGAAGGTTGAATTTGACAAAAATCTTCATTTTATGCGAAGAAAGATAAATGCATCAATTATGTTCAGCAACTTGACCTTCGAGAATTTACTGGGAAGCCGAAGTTCCAGAAGGAAATTCTTCTAGTATTACTGGCATAGAAATACCTTTTTACTCATTTTTTTTTGTTATATTATTTGGCTCTAAGCCCTCGAAACGATTTACTAAAAGTATTTTCATCCAGAATAAAATAAAAAAAAGAACGAAAAAACGTTCAGTTAAAAAGAGAAATAAATCAAAATCACAATAAATCATTCTTGTTTCTTTTATTTATTTATTTATTTTTTGCAGTCATTCAAATGGAGATTTGTAAATGTCTGATTTGTAAGAAATTGATTTTTCAAAGAGAAGAAATGACAGAGTTTTAGATATGTTTTTTCTTTTCTTTTTTTTAGACTATGCTTATTAGATCTCAGTCTTTCGAAAATTTTCCAACGCAATATAAAAATGTATGCCAGTGAAGAAAACTGCTCTTTTAAAAAGAAAAAATAATTGACATTAGAAAATCTTGATTTCAAAGAAATAAGAAATTTTCATTGTAACTGATCTAAGAGAGATCGTTATTACTTTAAACATTACTTTAAACCTTATTTAAATAAGAGACAAATTATAGAAAGAAATAACTATTGTATATTGCAATGAAAGAAGAGAACTTATATTCTGTTAACAGAGAAGTTCTCTTCTGTTTTATTGTTCAAGTGCAATTATAACTGCATTGTGATCGTTAGTAAATTAACGCCTCAACGCTGCCAAGATTAATTTACCAACGATGTATTTTATATTTACAAAAGGCGGTTGTCTTGTTTTTTAGCACCAGATGTGTCTTTCAATTAACAAAGGAAAACAAAGGAACGAAACCTATTCGAAAAACGGTGCAAGAATCGATTATGAAGAAGGGATTCACCTGACGAGGAATTTCTTGTAACTCTTTATTAAAGCTGAGTATTCATTCATTGTTTTAGTAACTTTGAATCTCGTTCGCTTATAAAGTAGACAAACCTCTAATCTTCTGTCTCGCCTCAATTTGGTTGAAAGAACTCGGTCCTATCATTCAATTATTTCAACCATTTCTAATGAAAAGATGTTTGTATTTTAACTATGTCTTTTAACTTGAAATTGGGCAAATTTCATATGATGATACAATATCAAAATATTGAGCAACATTTGATTATAAACATATTCATCTAGATTCGTCTCAAAGTACATTCAAATGTGATTGGATATATAACATTTCTCGTTTTCTTTGTGAATTCTCGTCAACTGCTGTATTCCACCTACTTTTTCTATTTTACTTAAATAATTCCATGCATTATAAAAGTCAAAATATTAGAAACATTAAAGTATCTTTATGAGTTATATTATCTTTTTATTTGAAATAAGCTATCGATAAACACATGAAATTCAGTTGATGTTTTTCATAATTACGATGATAATCAATGGAATAAAGTTTTTTTTATTATTATTATTGTTTTTATTTGATGGTTTGCTAAAAGTTTAAAAAATGAAAGTAGTTCCTATACTGTCAATTATCTCCTGATTACAGAGATACGGGTATAGCAAATAAAGGAAACATCTAATAAATCAATAAAGGATTTTTTTAAGTGATTATCTTCTATGTGCAGTTATATGATCAATATTTTAACATGATAAAGGTAGTTGGAAATGATTCAGATGAAACCGCTGGATAAATTTGCTTTTCCAAAGGTGATTCTCGAAGAGATAAAGCAATCTGAAGCTGAGTGGAATTCTACAAACAAGTAGGTCACGAGGGGAAACCTTTTTTCTTCCAAACGCTACTCACATCGTATATAATTCATAGTTTTTGTAGTAGGATGATACTGGAACTGACTGAATCATGTAATGAAAGATGAAGAAATTTCCAGTAATATCTGTAATTCGGAATCGATTGAGTTTCAGAATATTCGAGAAGAAATTACTTAGTTTAAAGAATTTGCTGAAGAGGAGAATTTTAAAATTGAATATAGAACTTAAGAGTGTCATTGTTTGTAGGAAAACTACCAAAGTAATTTTATCATTGAAATACTGTCTGTATATTGTGTTTCGTTTAGTTTACAATAGGGTGTATTCCGATTTTTCTTTTTCAAATTAACTACCAATTAGCTTTCAAATTTTAAACTTAGGAAGGAAATTTTTTACAAAAATATGTTACTTTTTTTTTTTAAATTTCCTTGGATTTTTTTCTTTAAATTCTATTGAAAAGAAGGCATTGATGATCATTGATGAGTTTGCTAAGTAATAACTGAACATAATTTTCAGTTACTAAACTAAAAATTTACCAAATCAATAATGATCACGAAGTCGAAAATTGTCAAACAAGTGCTGTACGATATGTACAACAGAACTGATATTTAGAATTGATGACCTCTGTTGCTGAAACATCCAAATATTTCTCCGAATCAATGACTAGGCAAGTAGTTATAAGGTAAAAGCTCCCTTTTGATTCAAAAAATAATTCATTATTTAACAAGATAATTGAATAAAAATTCACAAAATAATGATGTTTTGACGATGCAAAGTAATAATGTACTCAATACTTCCGTTTTTGTAAAACGTAACTGTTATATATAAAATATGAACTTACTACGTACATTTTTTACGTACCTTCTCCCCTTTTCCTTGATAGCAGCTGCCTGTAATTTTGTTTTGTTTTGTTTTTTCGGTGTGATTCTAGAATTGTGGTCCATCTTGTATTAACAAAATAGCCTTTAAGTTTAGCCAAACTCTGTGGAATGGTTGTCAATTGTTACTTGAAGAGGAAGTTAGATAAATCCATCTAATTTAAAATCGATTAAACAATTAAGGCTTAATGTAATAGAGGCCGGTACACAGTAATCAATGAGACGAAACAGACAACGACAAACCGCTTCTGTAGAAAAACTTGTTTCAAAATTTTGCACTGAATAATAATACTTTGTACAATAAAAGGCGCAAAAGAAATACATTTATCGAAACAAAAACCAATGTTCGATGATGAAATTTCACATTAACATCGGAAAAATATCGATACTCACATATTTGATACTTTCTTATATTAATGAATTATTTTAGGAAGTCCCTTAATGTAGCATTCAACTGAGACAATGCATTCTGCATTCAAAATAAACTGAAATTAAATAATGTTGGCATATAATAATGTTTGTTTGTATTTTTTAATTATGATTATTTATGGACATCTTCCCGTAGTCCATAAATAATCATAATTAATGATGATTGTTTATTATCATTAATTCATCTTCCCGTAGTAATTTAACAAAATAGAAACAAATTAAAACAAATTAATAAAGTCGTTGATAATAAAACTAATCGTTTTATTAGTTTTATTATTGTTTCTAATTCTTCAGCTTGAAAATTATTACAAATCCAATACTATAAAAATATTATTAAACAAAATAGTAATATAAATAAGTGAACAATTTAATAAAACAATTTTATCACAATTGATAAAAAATTGAAACATATTTCAAATAACTATTTAAAATTTTAAAATGAATTCGCAAAAAAAAAAAAAATGCTGATGTCTGCATTGATTTAGATTCAACGAAATTGTATCTCTTTTAATAATTTTGTCTTGTCTTTTCAAAAAGCTTAGAAGCGAGCCTTTACTTAGTCGGGGGTTTTATTAGTAATCATCTGGGGCGTGGCGCGAAAGTGATGGAATTCCAGAGTGATATGATAATCGACTGCCCATATTAAACATCGGACGGACGACTGGCCGAATCCACTAAAGTTGACGCCATAAAACGATGGAGGATCAAGGTTGATATCACAGGGAAAGCATGTTCCAGAACGCCTTAGAAACTGAAGCAAGAGGATGGCTATTCTTCAAAAGCATGTTGAGGTCGTTCCACTGCAAGTTGGTGCCAACAATAAGATCAGACGCCCAGGCTTCAACTAAAGTCTTTAACTCTAACATCGTTTGCACAGCCTTTGACTGTTGTTGTTCTCACTATTTGCACCTAATGTCAACGAATACCAAGCATCGCATAATGTGGTGAAGTGGGATTAGTGGATCATGGCCCAACCGAGATACAGCCCTACACAGTACTTCGTCTGGATGCATATCGATTTGGTTAACGTGGAAATTTTGAGGTGATCGCATACCTACTACAGCGTTTGATTTTACGATTTGAAACTTGGTCGTTCTGGAGGGAATCCTCAGGACTATACAAGGTAAGTAATATTCCTTTTCAGAAATTCACAAATCAGCAAATGCTATCTTTAAACTGGTCATATGAAAAACAGCATTACAGATTTGGAAGCCTATAAAATATCTTTAGGAAAAGAGTTGGAATATTGGATCACAACACAACACATGTGGTCGGGGTAGAGATACAAAAGGACATTTTCATCTAAATGTATACTCGACTTTACGGTATATAGTATATTACACTACTATTTACGTTCATTTCAAATTAACATGGCATTGAGGAATGTGTTTAAACTGTTCCAAAAAGACATTACTTCAATATTTCTTCTTTTTTTTTTTTTGTGGTATAGTGAATACATGATAAATGTTGTTAATTTTATACTTCTTATTTTTTTTTATTTGCGTTAATTATACATAAGTAAAGAGAATTAAAATTAGCCAAGCATACAGTATAATAAATCTACACATGAAAAACAATGAGTTCATGTAAAATTGACTGGTGTAAAAATGCAGTATATTAGATCATTTTTGTACACGCGAAGAATGTTTCTCTCTTTACTACAGACAGGTTAAACAGTTAAAATTTGCTACCAAGAGAAAGAAAAAAGAACTAATAAATTATATTACCAAAGAACGCTGACGTCTGAATTCTTAAAAGCAACATTTTTTTAGCTTATGTATTTTTCTGAAGCCACTACGAATCAAGCGAATTTTCTCATCCACAGTATGAAAGAAGAAAAAAAAAAAAACGTCGTTTTCTTTACGTGAATAGGATTTTGTCTGTTATCACAGAAATCTTTTTAAATATTTTGAGGAAGTGAAATATTAGCCGTACGTTAATTTAATAATAGAGTTGTTTTTATTTGCAATTAATATGAAATTAAGCCAAGAAAGATGAAATGTAAATTACTTGAAAAAATAAGATTGGATAACAATTTGAAAATATATTTTTAAGATTAAAAATATCAGTTATTTCTTTTATTTTAGTTGGCAGAAAATGTGGAACCTCCAAGAATAAAATAAAAAATAAAAAATATACATTAAAAATAAAATATTGAAAATTCATGTGCCAGTCTCCGCTGGCCTCTATGAATTTTTTTGCGCAATTAAATAAAAAGCCTAAAAAATTCTTTTATTTTACTTTATTTTATTTTAATTTTTACTAGAATTGGTTCTTCTATTTTGGCACATATATCGATACTTTAAT
The DNA here is from genome assembly GCA_023159025.1 of Thereuonema tuberculata. Classification (NCBI taxonomy): domain Eukaryota; kingdom Metazoa; phylum Arthropoda; class Chilopoda; order Scutigeromorpha; family Scutigeridae; genus Thereuonema; species Thereuonema tuberculata. The sequence goes on along the minus strand of JAFIDM010009631.1, from coordinate 133,216,693 downwards.
TTGAACCTAAAAATGATTTGATTCGTGAAAATGCTTAGTGGAATTCGTCCAAAATCAATAATCTCAAATTGCTTACCAAGTGTTATACTGAATTCTAAACTACGACAATCACCTAAAAGTTTCAGGTTCTTTTTATGATATACTATAACATAAACCTAATTCGTTTTGTTTTGTCATTTATTCTTTATGTCTTAACCTACAAGCAATCCAAATTTTAGTAAGTAGATATCGTGGGCAAGAGTTGAAAAAGAATTTGCAACAACTTTCAAAAATAGATAATAATGCATTTAAGACTTGAAATTCAATAAGGAAGCCTGGATTTCTCAATTCCATTCTACAATAACTAATCTAATATGAATCGGCGATAATAGTATGACCTCAGATTTCATATTAATAAAAAAAATTACATCAGTTATTTTGAATGCATTGATCACGTGCAGAATTACTCATACACACATATTCATTTAAAAGTTCAGGCCTGAAAAAATTGCATCAACGAGGCCACCGATTGATAATTGTAATTGTTTTGGAATTGAAGACAGTTTTCATATAATCCTCCCGTCCTCTTTTTTTTATTACAATCATTGTTCGCGTCCATTTTTTTTTAAATCATTAATCCCAGAGTGCTTGGCTGCGGGTTAGACGGAGGGCGGGGATTCCACGCTCCATTCTCCTCCAAACGGGTCCTAGGGCCTACCCAGCTCTCTGTAGAATGGGTACCGGATTTATTTCCCGGGAGTTAAAGGCAGGTGGGCGGGTGTAAGGCTAACCACCCGACCTCAACGTAGTTCCGTTGGTCATGAAGCGCCGGGAGCCTTACCTCCCGCGACCCCAAGGGCCTGCATAGGCCTATAGTGGGATACTTTAACTTTAACCCCAGAGCAAATATGCCTAACAGTTCGAAAATATACTGACACTTAAACCGATAGGAATTCTTAACATATATTAACAAGAATACTTTTTATTTAACTTTTTTATATCAATATTAAATATGTATTTTGAAATACATAACTTAATCACACTTTTGTTTTTCTTAAAGTTTATAAACTCCTATTTACAGAACTTTCGAAATATGAGAGTTGATCGGAAAATAAGAATACAGTAGAGTCTGTCATTTCTAAAATTCAAACAAATCATTGCTCAGAATTTATTGACAGAATCAACGACATGATCGATAGATCAGTATTTCTACACCTTATGAATAAAAATTTCCGTCTAAATTAGGCCGACAGTTTTTCATGACATTGTTACATTTAGCTCAGGAGAATTATTACGAAACTTCCATTCATCATCATCCTATCCCAGGAAGGAAAGGAAAGTCTTATCTGTTTCTAGAGGCTTTCCTCAAAAACATTTCACAAGTGATTCCATTACTCTGAGAAGAGGAAGGAAGTCGCTCAACATCCTGCCTTTCCTTCTTTAACTTTTCGCCGTTTTAAAATTATATCTATATAATTATAAATATTGTAAAACAACGAAATTCAATTGAGGACAAGCAGACTAGAATAAGACAGTTATTAACAATGATATTGTGCAACTCCTTACTAACACTTATACTCCTGGCGAAGCAAAATACAGTTTCATGATTAGTTAAATCAAATAACTACTAAACCGCCCTGCTCTAGAAGTTATTTAGTTAAATATTAGAAATACTTTAAGGATTCATGTTTTTTTTTTCTGACGTCGTTAGGGGGGCTTTTTTTTTTTTGTGTGTGTGTGTATGTGTGATTTGTTTGTATATATAAATAAAACTCGGCTTGGCCGAGCGGTCTAGACGGCGGGTCTGCCGTGTGTGGCCAGTGTGCCGGCACTTGGGTTCGAATCCCGGTCGCGGCATGGCTGTTTCTTTCTTCATCTATCTTTCGTCCATTTCCCCCTAGAACTTACTCTCTCAGGTGTATCCTCGACGGGAAGTGAATTCTCGTTTCTGTTTTCCTGACGTCGTCAGGGGGGCTAGCACGTGGTCCGTTGGGGCCCATTCGCGAGTAGTAGTATGTATATAAACAAAAAAAAAAAACTGTAATGTGCTGTACATATAACGCTAGAACTATTTTGTAAATAATAAAGTGACCAAGTGATATTAATCACTTTTGTAATTTTAATTTCTTATCTTAGGAAACTGATTTTTATAAAACGCGACGATTTTTTCTTTAAAATATTTTATCAAAAATTTGAGTGGCTTCGAACTCACTATTGAAGATGGAAATTCTCAGTTGTTCATCGGTAGTTACCATCTGTAGTTTAATAAAATCCTTTTTTTAAAAAAAAAAACAAAAACAAACTTATATGTAAATGTCACTCTGTTTTTTTAACCTTTTGCTTTTATTATTTATTCTATCTAATAAATCTGTATTTTTTTTTTGTATTTATTTATAGGAGTTGCATTCATCAAGGGATAAACATGGATTTTACGTCCGTATTCGTAACTCTTCTACTTTGCTGTACAACACTCCTGTTTCAAGGTAAGTTCTAATCAATAGAGGCTTTCGTATCAACAAAACAACTTCCGTTTCTTGTTACTCAGTTTCCAATTAGGAAATGGAAAGAAGCTAATGGAAAGCAAGAAATGGAAAAATCAAATTAGGCAATGGGAAATGCACAATATGTTAATGCTTATTAAGACCCATCCTGTTTCCTTTGCATATACTTTACTACTTTACATATCTGTAACTCACAGAGATTGAATTAAGGCACTGTATCATGTTACTTTCTTAATAATTATGATATCAAGTACCTAGGGAACTTATTCATTTGAAATTATAAGATAATAATACAAATATCGTACTTTTCTATATAATAACATTCGTATCCCGGAAAAGTTACTCAAAATATATTGAATTCCATAGATAGTAACTTTATTCGGTTTTAAGGGATTACTACAAACATACTATTTTATCAATAACGTTACATCTTCGTTACATCCGAAGATGTAACGAATCTAAAGATATCGTCTTATGACTGAAACAATAGTTGCTTAATTAGAAAAATTACCAAAAACATTAGAACTGAAAGCAAACAAAAAAATATCCAAATGTGAACTGAAATTTAATGGACAATTATTAATACGTTGCATTCGCAAGAGATGTATTTTATCTTTAACACATTTTAAAAAAACAAAACAAATAGATCTGCTATAAATATAGCTTTCACATCACTGTGATAGTTTCTTTTCCACGATAATAAAATTAAAAATGCATCAAAACAAAAGGAAATAGTTCATCTGCGAAATAAGAATTAGATATTTGTAAAAACTAATGCCACGTCCGAAAAGGATTATGGCTATATAATTTAATTGAATGCTGCTACCTGTATCAGGTAGTAATTTATTATATTTTTTAGTTGAAATGCAAAGTTTCTACATGGATCTATTTCTTGTTAAACAAGAACTAGTTGGCCATAAAGAAACTTGATAATTTTTGTTAAATTGATAAAAAGTATTAAGTTTCTTTTTTGTCAATATTTTAACAATTATTATGAAAATGTTTTTGCTGTATCATTCTTAAAAGACGAAAGAAATGTAAAAGATTTGTTAAACAAAAAGTTCCACTTATCTGAAAGCTGCAACATTGTCAATACTTGTTTGAGTGAGCTTTTTGTTCAGATCTTTAAAAATACTCAAAAATATTTGATATTAAAATATTTATAACAAACTATTCTAAAGATAGCTATGGTTGAGCTTCATATAAAGAAGCTTAATTATATCTTCTTTTTAAGGAGTTTAGTTTCTGAATTAGAAGTTATCAGAAACTTATGTTAATTAACAGTAATTACTTATGTTTCTTTATAAAATTCTTTACATTTCTTTAAGTATCTGATTTTTTTTCAATTTTAAAAATCAGTTTACTTTAATTTTTAAAGATCACAATTTTGTTTAACTTTTTAAAACTGATAAAAATCTGAGATATAACATTTAACTTTTAAATAAGAATTCTTAAAATTTAAAAATGATCTAATAAAGAACTAAATTGATTATAAAATATAATAATATTCCATTAAAAACAAAATTCCAGGCATTGGATAGAAATAAACACCAATGTTCTTTTGAAACTAAATATCTAGTTCACTCTTTAATACAGTTGGTTCTTCTTCTTAAGCTGCCCTTTGAAGCACGATGTTAACTGCTTTGCACAACACGGCAATAGTGCAATGCAGCTGCAAAATGGGCACATTTGCGCTTTAGTTTTCAACACAAGACGGCAGTAATTTGGGTTTAAATTGCATTGTCTGAACAAACTTAGCCCAGAGAAGGTCTTAACAGAAGTTACATTATTATCATTGTTTATTATTACAATTCTCATTATCTTTTTTAACCTGTTCTCCATATTTTTCCTTTTTTATTTTTATTTTTATTTTTTTTTTTATTTTTTTTTATTGGTACAGAATGAGAAAATTTACAAGACAAAATAATCTGTAATAAATAGTTATCTGGAAAAATAAAAATAAAAAGGTTAAATGTGAAAGTAAAAAGCAAGTTCTACAGATTTACTGTTATTTCGATTTTCTTTAAAGGTAGCGAGTTCAACTCATTTTGTATTTAAAACGGTTGTTATTTTGTCTCGTCGGTTGTTATGACAATCGCTTCATAATAAATTTGATTTTATTTAACAGTATCAATGACCTGCGTTTTAATCGATTAGTATCTCCAAATAAACACAGTGTCCAAAAGGCAATATGAAAAAGCAACTGAATAAACTCGAGCTAATGTTAAATTTAACATCTACATAACAAAAAAAAAAAAAGGTGAAATACTTGAAAAACTGTTTTTAGATGTTTTTTGTTGGCGCTGAAATTTACAGAATGTTCCAGAATATGAAAGAGAAAGAGAATTAGTATCCATGACAAAATTCTTTCATTTTCTTGTTTGTTTGTTTTTTTTCTTTTTTCACTGATCTAATATGTTAGATAGGTTGTTATTTAAAAAATGATTCCCAAAAAATAAATACAATTCTTCTTAAGTTAGTATTTAGGTACCTCAGAAACTTTTAAAATAATTTTTATGTACATTGTTTTCTAAATGTTATTATTATGGATTAATTATATTTATTGTTACTACCGGTAATAAAATCAAAACGGCTGATATTGGGTGTTTGCTGAATGACATGTTATGATGGTCCACCTTCGAATTCAGGACTTACTGTCTTTTTACTTATATTTTTTGTTTCAAATCCATTTTGAAAGTCAGATGCGATGATGTCTTAATTGAATTCTTTCTATTTAACTAAACTATAAATAAACTTTCTTAATATTTTTAAAGGGAATATTTTTACATATTAAGAAAGAGAATATTTTTACATATTTAGAAAGGGAATAATGGTTCTTTTGCGATTTTCTTTATCTTTAGCTTTCATTTGCTGTATATATATATAGGTATTGTCAGTCAGAGCTATGGTTTCTTTTGGATGTCTTTCTTTCTTTCTTTTGTTTTTGTAAACATAATTTTATTAGAAATTTTATCTGTTTGGGAATCTTCTGGTGTTGAATCCAGTCCAAGAGACAAACAAGAAGAAAATTAGACTGTCGTTATTATTAAACGCAAGAGCAGAGTTAAAGTGAATTGTACAAATAATAAAATGTGAACAGTGAAACCTCGATTATGGATCTCAATCGTTCAAGGTTCCAGAACATCCGAGCTGCAGCAAAAAAAGAAGAAGGAAAGAAAACAATCCAAAAAGACCAAAAAAATCAAGCACAAAATTGAATGAAAAAAATTAATGTTTTAGTTGAATAAAATGAATTTTACCTTTATAAGTATCACTACAATATATCAAGTTACATGAGATAGATAAGTTCAATAAAGTTTATTAAAAATTAAATCGCCATTCATTTGTAGTCAGTGTTAATTTTTAATTATTTTATCTGAGTTTATCCGAAATTTTCTCTGTTTTGGTGTCCTCAGGTAAACATAATTTTATTAAAGATGAAACATCAAAGAGAGAAGTAATCACCAGCCCATCGCAACAAAGTGGAGGTCAGAGGGACAGAATGAAAGATATCCAATGGGCATTTCGAATTTTAATAAATTACGTTATGGGGTTTCATGATGTTTACCTTCAATAAAATTTCCTATACAAAAAATGTAGAAATGAAATCTACAAATTTATATATACTTTCAGTCAAGTATATATAAATTTGTAG
>JAFIDM010009631.1:133191067-133210158 GCA_023159025.1 Thereuonema tuberculata | reverse complement strand
TCTAGCTTCTTTTTTCTAATATGTACATTAATTACATGTGCTTGAATAAACAGCGCCATCATCTATATTTTTTTTTTTCAGAAACAAAAAAAGTTTAGAAATATTATTAAAAATAAAATTTGACTTCATAAAGTGCAAAAGTAGAAAAGATTATTATATTAAAAAATCACCGCTCCATATAGAAAAAACTGATAACAATTTGGTCATTCTTACATGAAGTATTTATTTCGATTGAAGTATTTATATAGTTGCCTGAATCAATTAAGTTCGCGATCCATTGTTAAATGGTTCAACATTGAAAAAAAAAAACTTAAAGAAGATTTAAATTGCTGATATGGTCAAGTAAAATCTATTCAATCGATGCTATCTTTAAACGAAGCTGATTGAGATGGAACTGCGTGCTTTGTGTCTCTTGCAACAGATTTGAGGTACGATGGATGAGATCTCCTTTAACCCAAAGAAAAACTATGTAGCCACTTATTAGGAGGCTCGCAAACGTCAGCATAGACTTGGAAAAGGGAGGGAAAAAATCTCTACTTCTGCCGGCTGCAATCCTCTAAATCCGATCATAAAACCAGAAGAGCGAAATACTATTTGGTTTCTGTTAAAAAAATTGTGAATCTTTTTATAAATAGTTGAAAATCAGAAATCAAATTTGCAAATGCCTTAAATCATTACATTTAATGAAATAAACATCTTAAAGAAATTTCAGTTTCTTTGTATTTCACTCTGTTTAATTTGACGAAATTCGACATTTTTATTCAGTTGCCAAATAAAACTAGTCCAAGTAGCTCATTTTAGTGAAATTCTTTTCACTTTACTTCAGTAAAATACAGAATTTTGTTTAATGTAGGTAAAGTGAAAACGTAAAAGAAGAGAATTTCAGTGAAAAATTTTCGAAAAACTTATATTCGAACATTTTTATTGTCCTTAAATGTGTAATGAATTTTTCTTTTTATATCACAGTGTAATTTTCAGCAGTTAAGCAATGTTATTAATGAAAATTTTCTGGTTTCAATTACTTTATTTCTTTAAAGTTTTTGTTATCTTTAAAATTTATGTGACCAGCCAATCTTTTCATTTACGTTCATTTTTGTCCAAATCTCAGTCATTATCAGATATCTTAAGCAGGCCCCCCACATCAAATTCCAGGCCCAGGTACCAAATGCAATACCGGGCCTTTCCCCCCTCCCCCTCCCTCCATGTTATGAATAAAATCGTAAATTCTATCCAAAAATATCGCGAAAATACCACACGATTTCATACTTCTACAGCAGGGGTGGGCAGACTTTTGTAAGGTAAGGGCTACCTCAAGTATAGGCTACTCCAAGTGCCGCGGTCACCTTAAGACTACAAAAAAAGGAATCGACAACCCAAAAAAAAAAAAAAAAATCTCCAAATCAACAACCAAAAAAAAAAGGAATCTTCAAATCGGCAGCCAAATATCTTCATACTTTTGATCTCACATCCGTTCACCCCAAAATGCGCGATCGACGTCTTGCCCACCCCTTTTCTACACTATAAACATACTGCAGATCTCAGCCCGGACCCCGGTGCTGAGGGACCAACTGACACCCCCGCCCCCTTGTGGGGGCCCTGATCTTAAGTAATTTGCTTCATAAAATAAAATGTTTTCGAAACTAAAACTATTTTATATTTCTATTAAGGCTGCATTTGGCGCCTTAGTAAAATCTTATTATCTTACTGTACTAGATAATAAAACCCAAGATTCACTGATAACTACTGCAAACTGATTACATCCTGTAGAACGCAACAGATTAAATGCACAGTGAAATAATGGTTCCTTAAATAAGAGAAGCCTGCGAATTGCGCTCCAGATTGCCGACCCATAATGACAAAGTATGCTTTGAGACTTTCCAAATATTTACCTGCAGATTTGACCCGTTCTCTTATTTGTATTAATGAAGTTTTCGTTGATAAATGGATAATCTGCATCAGACGTAAATTCGTAAGAGGGATTCTGTAAATACTAAGCTTACCTAATTTAACATTTATTAAAATTGCTATCCAATATCATAGTGTCACTGGAATGTCAACGGAAGAGCTTCAAATTAAGTTACATCTCTCCTTTCTCAGTACAGAGACAAAAGCTACACAAGACCATCCTATTTGCAGTGAAACAGAAGTCAGTCCTCCTAAATCAATGAATGCCCATTGAAAGCAATGATTCAGTGCAATGAAATGCTATAGAAATTTGATGAGTCTATCTGCTACTACGTGTCAGCGAATAGGACACATCTTGAAGCACTGCCACATTAACCAGCTTAGAAATCAAATACATGAATCATCAGATCTACTCTAAACATGAGAAATAAAACTCCGCCGCCAAAGAGGCCAGACTATTTGCCCAGACATAAATATATCAATCGAACTTTGTATGGTCAATGCTTCTGCAGTTCACTAGTCGTTCCACATTCACAGCCGCAATCTCGAGTATATTAGCTTTGCTGTTGGACTTCAAACCAAAATATATAATAGTTTTCCCACATTTAACTACAGTTTTTCAGTTAATTTTAAAAACTGAAATTCTTTATCATGCATTCTAAAGCTTCTGGCCAAGCGATTTCAGTCCTGTCCCAACAGCGGCCACAGAAGCGTTGGAGCCTTTACCTGTGCCTCTGTTTATCTTTTAATTTTTTTCTACACATATTAATATTTTTGTAATTTTTCATCTTGTTCTCTGATATTACATAAATATTTTTGACTTTTCAGAAACCAAAATTTTATAGGTTAGAATTAAATTGGATAATCTAGATTGCTTAGTCAAGTCTGTAATCAGTTAAACTATGCGGAAATATCAAGTTTTGTTCTCCTTTAAAAGTTAATTCAGATTCTTGATCAAGTTAAATTGTAAGTGTCAGTTGTGAAATCCTCTTTAGTTCGTCGTTATCTTTTAAATTTCAGAAAACTTGATTGTGTTGTTCTTGTGCATGTAACAATATGTAACATTCGTTCCATCTTGATTTTAGAAATTACCAGACGATTATGTAAGATTTGGCAAGAGATTACAGCGATCGATAAAATTTTTATGACCTAGTTCAGCAGAACGATGCCAATTTTTAATGGCCCCTCCCTCAAGGATAATCTTCTACTACACTAATACCAATATTGACAATAAAGTTGCTTCCATGACTTACAATAATTTTTTTAAAATGATATTTTTAAACAACCACGTTTAAAAATTGATTCCTTGTAAAATATTGCTTCAGTTATCCTTTTAAATTCATGAAAATCAAATATTCTCACAAGATCGACCGAGTTATTGAAAAGAGTGTTTTTCTGAAACGCCGTCCTTGGGAGTGTCTGCAGGGCTCCACAGTGGCGCCCTCATTTGATTTCAAGCAAAACATCAATCAGAATTAGGAACGAATGAGGATGAACTTTCTTTACTGGGTAGCGATTTAATTATCAAAATGCACCGACGTTTCAAGAACATAACCCGAACTACATAATTAGAAGCTATTAATAGTGTTCAAACCTCACAATGCCAAATTATGGAAGAAACTGAAAATTAAACTTTTTTTTATATAAAGAACGTTCCGATGGAATTTCTCTAAATTCGTGTGGATTTATTTTTGAAAGTTTTTAATTAAGAATTACGTTTAAATCGATTAGACTAATGGAGATGAAGAATTTAGTAACTAAATCTGAGAGATCAAACTTCACTTAATAATAAAATAAGGATAGAAAATTTAGCAATTTGTAAGGTTTGATTTTAAATTTACATGTGATTTAAAAAGCACATCAAAAAGCAATAAATTAATCAACTACGAAATATTCCTCCCGATCGTTACTTAGTTAAGCATATTAGTCTAATTTTGAGACGAAATTGAATTGAACAATTCCACAATAGTATACTCCAACAATAGATACTAAAATTCCAAAATAGATTCCAAAATTAAAGTCCCAAAAGCATTTTTTGACATAAAAATAAAGGTTACGTAATAAAATATAGAACAGATTATTTGTATGTGCTCCATACAAATGTATGTGCTCCAAATAATAAAGTTAGAAACATTGTAAAGTAGTTATAAAAAATATTAAACATTTTATGAATTCATGATCATAAGACCATGGAACTTCAGATGTTAATAGGATGTTGACCTTTTTTTACTCCACTGTTTTCACAACGACGAATAATGCTAACTATAAAGTTGATGAGCTGGTTATTGACGTCCATTCAACACGATGCCACATACAGCCAAAAGAGTTTCTTTCCCTGATGTGCGAGAGAAAATTACAGGTTCTATACAATATTGTAAACTGAATCCTATCTTGGCTGCAAAAGAACTCTGATCCATTGGTCTCACTAGTTTCCGCTTCAGTAGTTCGTATAAACTATCCTCTGAAAAGAGGTGGGAGGAATACACCACCTTGGGTCATGTTGAATAAATGCTATTCTCATTGACCCTTTGATACGTGTCTTATCTTGAAACAGCTCTCCCAGAGACTGAAGAGAAAACTAGAAAAAGTTGTCTAGTTCTCAACGCCCTCGCTATTAAGGCAACATGGTTGTCATGAACCGGCTACCCAGTCTACCAGACTAAATTTTCACTAACCGGAAATTACTCGGAGCTGACACCAGACACCGGAGAATTGATAAATGTCTTGTCCGTATGACCTTGTTAATTTGTTTTTGTCTTTTGGTTAGATGGTATGAATCTCTTGTTATGTGTGTTTGTTTGTTTGTTTTTTTCTCGCTTTCTCATTTCTTGGTTGGATGGTGATTCAATTACCTAATATTTTTATCTTCCGAATCCGGTAGTGGTCGGTTTTTAGGACCCTGTATCTGTCTCCAGGTAAATAGAAATGTCTTCCTTCACAGGCAACCTTGTCTTCCCCTTCTTGTTACTGCAGCTTCTAATACTGTTGCTATAAATCTTGAAACTGTCCGTGGATGGAAATTACAGTCGCTTTGTTTTGTGGCCTGCGGGAGTCGAGTCTTTCTTTGTCTCCAATTTACTGAATCAGTTTTCAAACTGTACGATTGTCTTTCAAAGTTCTTCTCAATTTATAATAGAAATGAACTTCTCACCTCTTTCAGTCTTGAATTGCATTTCATTTTATAGATTATTTAAGAGGTTAAAGAAAAAATAATAAACCAAAGATGCCATTAAATTATCCTTAAAAACTTCCTTAAAATTACACTCCTTACACTAATTGACATAAAAATTTACGCAAAAAGATAAAAAAAATCATTTTATAAATGCGAAAGTAAGTAAATAGCTATGCCGAGGGTAGATATGCAAATGAACAATATTTTTGATGTGATTGCGCATGGCCGTTCGTCCTAATGCAGCGTTGCAATCGCAAGACGTCGGGCGTATAAGGCACACGCAGTGGAGTATACATGCACTGTAAGGTGATCAGTCGAGGTCTGCGACCGGTCAACATGCCGCGAAGACGCCTTATACATCAGTACGACGTACAACTTGAGAGACACAATATCATCGGGCTGCGAGAGGCAGGCTGGGCGACGCGGCGGATTGCCCTCCATTTAGGCCGTTCTGACTTTACAGTCAGATCGTGTTGGAAGCAATGGACACGTGAAGGCACCTCTATATGGCGGACGGCTCTATACGACCCAGACAGACCTCCAAGAGAGAGGATCGCCAGAGAGGCACGAACAGATCAATGGCTTCCTTGTCCACTATCCAACGACACGTGGCAGGGTCACAAGGGAACCCTGTCTCTGCCAGAACCATTTCCAGACGCCCAGCAGAGGCGAATCTACATTCTAGACGCCCTTTCCGTTTAGTGCCTTTAACATCTCTATATCGTCGGCTGCGTTTGCAATGGTGTCAGAGAGCAACATGGAATGCCACGGATTGGCGACGTATCGTCTTTAGCGACGAATCCCGCTTTTGTTGGGAATGGATGGTCACCGTGTCAGGGTTTGGAGGACTACAGGTGAGCGCTACAATCCCAACCTTACTTTACAGTGGCATCCAGACCCCACTTCTTGTATCATTTTTCATTTCTTTTATATTATTTTGAACGGATACAAAACAATAGATTTGTACTTTATGTTAGATCTTAGCATAAATGTTGTCACTTACGGTGATGCAGGTGGGCGTGGTTTACATTGAATTCTCTAAATCAGAAATTCCTTTGGAACTTTTCAAACTTGATAAGGAATATCAGATCTTCATACATCATATTTTTATATAAAATAAATAAAAGGCCCAAACAGTATTTTTGCAGCGAATTTCCCCTGAACTTACTGTATGGCGCTGTTGTTGTCAATATCTGATCGTCTAATTTTATTTTATTTTAGTTTTTTTTTTCTGTTGGCTTTAAAATAGAATGTTTTATAAAATACACATACAGTAGTAGAGCTCAGTAATTTGAATTATTTAAAGAAAAAGCATTTATTTTACCAAATACGTAATAACAATATCCCAGCAAATTGCAAAACGTTGTTGTTTTTACGAGACCTTAAATTACGAGGTTAAAGTTAAGAGGATCAGAGGAGCATTTTGAGCATGTCAACCCCCTTTTTTTTATTTATAAGAGTAATGCAAAAGTGCAAGATCGCGAATGTTTCTTTAATAATAACAAAATATGTAAAATTGGGAAAAAAAATTGTTCTGACTTGAAAGAGAATTGGAAAATAGAAAGGGAGTCTGAAAAGTAATCTATAAGTAATTGCATTGAATTCCACCAGGGAGACAGGTTTCTTTTTTTCCTTTTCGTCAAAGACTGCGGTTTCGAATAGAAATAGATTTTGCTTGAGTTGCCTTCGTTTTTGTGAACATGTTGATTGTTTGGAAACGAGAGAAAACAAGCATTAAGATAGAATAGCAAAGCCGTAAATGTGTTTCACACGAATAAACTGAGCCCAAGTGTTGAGAGAACAAGTATTTTGTTTAGATTGTTCTATCGAAGTTGCTTGCAACTGTTTCAAAGTAGATTTATAACAAAACAAAACAAAATTCACAACAGTAGCATAGACTAAAAGAACAAATAGAGAAAATCAGTAGCCATTTTGTTTTACTTCAATAGAAAAATTCCTTTAAAGCAACCTAATGACCTAATGACAAGTTATTAGTTAAGCATTAACGAAAAAAATTTATCCAAAACAGAGAAATGCTTCTTATTCAAAACATTTGGAAATTCATGAAGACTTTGAATTAAGATTTGAATTAAAAACTGTTTGAAAGCAATGAATGTCGAACAGAAATCATCGTACGATTAAAAAAAAATAATTTTTATTACTGAGATTTTATAAAAATAACAATTATTTTTTATTCTTAAAATGACCAAGATGAACAAAAAAATAGAATTTATTCACCAATATTCCTCTAATAGCAAAATTACACATTTGAGATGATACTTCACTTTGATATCTAATCAAAATGTTGATTAAATATATTTTACATCCGTAACTCGTTTAAGTTATCTTGAGACTATTGTTGTGATTAAGGATATGATAGATATTACTCTAAATGTTTACTTGTCACTGTATTCTTTGATTTCATAAGATTTTTTTTTGCATATTTTTTCTTTGATAGGAATGTATATATAATCAACTAACATTATATATTTATTTATATTTATATTATTGTCAGTTGAAGGGCACTGTCAACATTTTAGTCAAAATTCCATCATTTTAGTCATTATCAATTGCGTGTGCTTTTCTATCAAATGTTGAGATATTTCTTTAAATTCTGATGTGTTCTTATGCTTGGAGTAAATGTATTTTAGTATAATTATTGTTTACTTTCGAAAAATAAGTTTCTGAAAGTGACTGCTAATTTATTATGGCTTTCTGTTTAGTTGAAGCGATAAAAAAATGAAGACTAAATGATATGTCCCTTCAAAATCGGAAGGCTTTCGATTTTAAATGTACAGTACTTAAAAATCGTCTACTTAAATTTACTTAAAAATTACTTTGTTGAAATAATCGATCTAACTTTAGTTAATTTCTTTCAACGACTTTTTTATTCATTTAAAATGCAGGATTGCCATTCTCCTTTAACCCAAAAGTTTTTCACTGAAGTAAATTCTACTGTGCCGTCTGATTAGGGTATTAATCTTTATTTCAACATGCTTCTGTAATTTTCAGAAAATAAAAAAAAAAAAAAAAAATAAAAAAATTCTTGCTCTTAATTTTAGATGTTATTTACATTATTATATAATAATTATTATTCCTGTCGTTGCATGGGAGTAAACTGCTAATTAAAAGACAAAAAAAAAAAAATCCTATAATTGGCATCCCTTCAATTGTATTACTGAATATGTATAAATCTCAAATGTGACAACTTCAGACAATGTTTATATAACTTGGAATCCTCCCTAATGTATTGATAATCCAGTATACTTTCGAATAATACTATGTTTAAAATTGATTTTCTTGAATGAAACAAGCTTCATCTGTTTCTATTCGAACAATTTATGCATGATCTTCTTAAAATACAAATTAAAATTTCGAAAATGTCTGCAACATTATTATATTATATAAAAACATTATTCTGTCTGTCATTCTGTCGTAAGACTTTAAGTTTTTCCAATTTTGTGACCAAACTATAAGAGATAGAGTGGTCATGTAAATGGATAAAATGTAGAGCTTTTTAAGACAAACAAAATGCTACAAAAATCTTTCGAAAATAGTTTTTGGTTTCCAAGATGTCGCCTTTTAAAGGGTCAAATTTTGATTTTTTTCTCAATTTAAACGAAAAGTATAAAAGTTGGAAGAGAACACTATATTGAGAAAATGTTGGTATTTGAAAGTTCTATCGAACGATATATCAGTCATTCACAAACGTTTCTGCATTTGCAAGATACATGCAAAAATGTGAAAAATTTCATGTTGGCTATTGTGAGAAAACTTATGTGTAATAATGGTTTCAAAAATTGTCTTTACGGAACAACAAGAAACAACTGTACAATTCATGGAAATACAAAACTAATATAGATCATATTTTCATAAATAAGCATGATATCGAAACATGCGGAGAAGGCCACAACGGGTTGGGAAGTCGTATATTCTCCGATCTCAATATTAATTTGCTAAATAAATAAAGTTTTTTTTTTAATGCTATATATGCAAGGGTTCCGGAGCGAAGCGACGGTACCCGGCTAGTTTTGATAATAAAAAGTATTTCTACGATTAAACTGTTTTAAGTTTTATTCGTAATTTTAAATCTTAATTCAAATTAAAGAAAAAAAAATCGAAAATTACTCGAAATCTTTAACTTTACATAAAACGAATAGCAGTTTAAATTGTTATTTCTTTTGTCTTTTTAGTGAGTGATGCCATCGAATGCTATGTTTGCAGTTGGTCTCCAAAGGAAAATCGAACAGATTTCTGTACCTCGGAGCACTTCAAACCAGAGATGGTCAAACGTGACAAATGTAAGACAGGCTGTGAAAAGGTCGAAGTACTAGATAGAAATGGTGAGTTGCTTATATTTATTAAAACTCCTCAACACTGAAACTTAATATGTGACAAAAAAAACAAACCACTAATGAAATAAACTTATCATTAATACATTATGCTCAACACCATCTTAAGTGAAATTACAACAAGATTTAATATCAGTCTTATAGTACGAATTCCTTTTAACAACTAATCATAAGTAGCATTATTGTACAACTGTTTCCAGGGCTGGATCTAGGTAATTTTGTAAGAAGGCAAACTCAGTTTTTGCACCCCCTCCCTCTGATTCAGTTTTAAAAAAAACAAAAACAAAACTTCTCTGAACAGCCAAATAAACATTCCGCCCGGGGTGCGTGACTTACCTTGCCCCCCCTCCCCACCCCCGATCCGTGGTTTTTTTTAATAGATCATAACTAAGATTTTTGATAAAGAGGCAATCAAGGATAGAAAGGGACATCTTCAAAAATGAAAAACACGTTACTTATTAAAATAGTAAATCCCAGTTCGTAATCGAAGTTATGTTGAATAAATGTTCTCTAGTTTTAATAGTAATAAAATAGCTATTCATTGTTTATTAAAACTTAGGTCTAGTTTAAGGAGTTGACGATACTTTTACCATGATTTAGTATTTTACAACCCCGTTTTTTTATTAGAAAGTTTATTCTGAAAATTTTAGAAGCCAACGAATTTGGTAAAAAAATTTTGGACAATGATATGAAAATAATGTTTTGTAAGTTAAATATAAGAATGTAATAAAAAAAATCATATTAGGAATAAGATAAAGGTGATTGAGATATTTAAATGATTAAAATATAAAAAATTCTTAAGTAGTAACGGAAGAAATAAGAGTAACAAATATCACAAATACTTCTATTTACGAAAGTAGATAGAATTTGGTTTTTTTTTTGTTTTTTGTTTTTTTTTTATTATTTTTTTTTTTTGAATCGTAACTTAAAGGATAAACTTTAAATAAATATTTTTTTTAAAGTTTGGTTTTATTTAAAGTAAAAACTGAAAAAAAAATTGAACAGACGCAAATTTGCATAAGAAAAAGCTAAAGTTGGTCGAATATGAGATTGGTTACCATCATTTTTCTTTTACTTCTGACGAATTATGTGAAGGGAAAAACGAAAACCTGTATCTTTTTACCATTTATTCATTGTTATCAGTTTTGCTATTGTGGTTTTTGATCACGAGATTTCCGTAAATTTATTAAATTCAATTTGATTTACATTTTATTAAATAAAGGATTAGTGTTTTTGGCAATAACCATTATAAGTGATAAATCAAGATTTAAATGCTCTCTCAAGTTACCTGCACTATTGTTTACATTGTACTTTTAACATACAGTCAAAGTAATTCCAATCATTAAAGAATATAGGAATTTTGTTGTAAGAATTGTGTATCAGAGCCTTTTATTAAAATAATTTTTGTTTTTTTAAAAGCAAAATTATTTACACATTTTTTTAATTGTAAGGCAGATCTTTTATTTTGAAAGTAATATTTATAATATGTATAATATATTTTTTTTGTAATGTGATTCTTCTAATCCAGCTTTTCCTAGATTATTTTTATAAAGAAATTTATCATAACAAAAATATCGCTCGTATCAATTAATTCTTATACTGTTTATTCAAACATTTCTCGCTCGTTTTCTCTAACTTTTTCAGTCAAATTTTGACTCTTTTTATTTTTGATTAGTTAACCGACATTACAATATTTTGTATTGTATATTACAGTAAAGTAAATAGCTTTTAGAACATAAAAACAAACAATCAAAAGTGAGTAAAATTAAAATGAATGAAAAGTTTCATAAAGTTCATTTTTGAGCAAGTAGATGATGGGTTCATATATCGAATTTTTAAAACTTGTTATAAAAATCAGCTTTATTTCATGTCTAAAATGTCTCGGCTGAGAATGAAACGTTTATAAATCAAAAACAAGTTCTCAAGTCCTTTCCACTTTTCTATCTTTTTATCGATGTCATGACAAAGAGAATTAGTTGTAAATGTTATTAAAGAATTTGTGGCATTTTATTTAATTATTTTTAATTAAATTCATTATTTATTTTAAAAAAAGGTAGCAATAACTACTATTTTTTTTCCTAAATATTTTTTTCCTAAACTAATCCTTAATTATGCAATTCAAAGGTACACTGGAAAGCAAAAAATAAAGGATTTTTAGTAATATTCTTTAAAATCCCTTATAACAAATCACGACTTTAAATACAAAAAAGCTGCTGTTTATTTATTTTTTTTAATAATCTGTTTTTTTTTTTTTTCAATAAATTGCAAGTAAATACAATTTTGCTTACTTTTCTAATATATATATATATTTTTACTTTCAGATGTTTTAGATAACTTTTTCAGAAACTGCTATCACGACGATTCTGGATCATACGAGGAGCAATGTGGTAATGAAGACAAACAGAATCACAAACGAAAGTTCTGCCGGTGCTTCAATAATTTGTGCAATGCTGCTTCTCTACCAACTACAAATGTCCTTAACGCAATGTTTTTTACTGTTGGTGCCATAGGTCTATGGCTGATATCCTAAAGAAAATGGCACTTGCAATGTCCCAACCTTTCTGTAACAACCTAAAACGAACTGCTTGCCGTGTGGCCTCATTATAAAATTAGATCCCCAGGAATGGGACACAAATTCCATCTATTCCTAATGCTGCAGTACCCTTTATTGGGTAAACTGTTCAGTATTATGCAGTTAATGGGTGAGATACAAAATACTCAGGTGTAATAATGTGTGAATTAGAACTTATTCAGAGAAATATAAAACCCTTGTGGACCAATTCATGGATGGCTTAATTTTACGCAAGAAGTAAGTGTTCTTACAAAGCTGCTTAATGTTCTGTACTGCATCGTGAAATCATTTTATTGTGTGATCCTTCCCAAAAATGAATGTTTCGCTTTCATAAAATAATATTGAATTAACATAAATTTTAAATAGCTTTCTATTTCACTTATGCTTATTGCTTGATACTAGCTATAAACAGTGGATAATGTTGGAAAGAACAGAACAAAAAAAAAAGATAGAGTAAGCAGAAAGTATATTCAAGTATTTTTGAGAATTTTTGTTTTTACTATCTCTTAAGTAGAATAAAAGATTTTCAAAGAAGAAAGAATTAATTATAAGCAATTAAAAAAATAATAATCAGCAAACACATTGTAAATGGCGTTCAGTATAGTATCAATATAATGATTCTGGTCGAACGAAGAAGAAATATAATTTATTGTAATCAATTGTAAGAGCTGTTTCAGTTATTTGATCGGCAATATAAAACAATTAAAATATAAACTATAGTTCTTATTGATTTTGTTGTTTCCTATTAAAATTATAAGTATTAGGTTCTCTAGGCGTTCTGCAGTGTGTGTAATATTTGCACACACACACATAACAAAATTAATAGGCCTAATAAATTATTACAAGTACCGTAATTAAATCATACAAATTATGCGACATTGAAGACACAATTTTCTTATCTGATATTTCAAAAGCAGATTGTCTGCCAGGTTGATGTAGACAGGGCCGTCGCGTGGTTTGTTGGCGCCCGGGGCAAGATTTCGTCAGGCGCCCCCTCAATCTCCAATTCAACAACCAAAAAAAAAAAAAAATAATTATATAACCAAAAAAAAAAAAAAAAAACACAACGAATCTCCAGGTTCAACAACTAAAAAAAAGGAATTCAACAACCAAAAAAAAGGAATTCAACAACCAAAAAAAAAACAATCTCCAGTTGCCGTTGCCTCGGCGCACCCCTAGCCGCGGCGCCCTAGGCAAGATTTCATCAGGCGCCCCCTCAATCTCCAATTCAACAACCAAAAAAAAACCGAATCTCATTTTACCGTTGCCGCGGCGCCCAGGGCGATCGCCCCGGTCGCCCTGCCCACGCGACGGCCCTGGATGTAGATAAATCTTTCTTATGGGGCATCTTATTTATCATATCTCAGAAATGAAAGGAATCGATTTTTTTTTTAATTATCCACTGAATGTTATTAAAAATTCACTCTCAGTAGCTATCTAAAGTAAATGTGATAAGTTATTGTTTCTTCTATGGAAGGTGTTCGTTCTACTGCTTATTAATAAAATGTAAGCTTATTCGCTGTTTTCATCAATAACAGCACAAAGTAGACTTGGTATATTTTTTAACTAAATTAATGTTTGCTTATATTGTTTCAGACTATTTCTTAAATGTTATCAGCATTGTTACAAATTGAATGCAGATTTTATATCTATCAAATTGATTAATAATAATAAAAAAATGTCGATTAATTAGCAGCGGAAGTCAGAGAATTACGTGAATTACTTTCCCAAAATCTAAAAAGAACAAAAAAAAATCCTTTATACATATAATGCAGAAGATATATATATATATATATATATATATATATAGAACTGTATATAAATCATAATTAATTAATCACTGAAATTCTTACATTTATTTTGCACCCTAATTAATATTATATTATAAATAAAATTTATCACTTAATAAAAGATCTGAATTATTAACGAAAAAAAATAAAAATTCTATTTATATGTTATATGCATACAACAGTTTTACAAATAATGTATTATTTAAAATTTAGTAATTAAGTCATGTATTCATATGATTATAATACTGAATATGCTTTTGTCTGATGATTTCTGTAAAAAAAAGCGAAATATCTTTATGTTATAAAAAGAACAACTAACGAAATGCTTAGATAACTCAAACTTAATGTACAGTATATAATTTTGATGGAATTTAAGTTATCACCAGCAGAAGTACATAATTAAAAATATAAATTGACTATATATAAGGCTAGTTATTGTCATTAGATTAAAACATCTTGTACAATAAATAAATAAATAAATAAATAAATAAATAAATAAAGGGATTTCAATGATGGTCCTAATAATATGGCGAAGCACGTACTTCAATACAGTATTTAACTATTACGTGATCATGTCCATACAAAAATAACTATCCATAAATTAAGAGGACGATATTCATAGAATAACGATTTACTTAATTCATTAACAAAGAAAGGTAATGCAAAATTAAATATATATATTCCAACTGAATAATTGAAAGAGTTCTTATCTGATCTCTAGATTTTAAATTCAAGAGCAAATATTTAAAATATAATAAAATAAAATGGAGGAATAATTAAAATTAGGCCTACAGACCAAGCAGAAGTAGAAATTACGTTTGAATGATTAAATACACAGACATGAACATAAATAGTTTCTTCTATCTCATTATGTATAATGATTTGTAATCGTTATCTTTTAAAAAAAGAATATAGTTTTTTGATGTAGTAAAAATTATTTGAAAAAAAAAAAAAAGAGACTTTATTTTAAACTGTTAGCAACATAGCCTAATTGGTGCTGGTAAGTTTTGTATGAACACACAAATGTCAAAAATTGATTGAAATTGTCCCAAATTAACAAGTTATCGTCATGAGTTTAATATTTGAAATTATAATGACCTGATTGATCTCAGTTGCCAAGGAGAACTATTTATTGATGCCACCCATGAACAATAAACACAAATATTTATAATTTTATGTATTTATTATATTTTTTTTTATTTATTACAATACTTCTATATCTTAGCGATTATAGTTATATTGTTAAGGTTTGTTGTAAATAATTTATTTTGAAGTGAGAGATTTACTTAGAATAAGTTCTTTAGTTAAGAAATAGAATATGTTAGATTTATAATAATCTACTTTTTATTCAAAAGTATTAATTAACAAGAATTTAGTTAATATTACCTTAATAGTATTGTTCACTTTAGTAATAATCCCATATTTATTATTCATGAATTCTGACAATTGCTTGAGTTTGTTTCATATTTCAGGTTACAAAAACTTAGCTAATATTTTCAAATAATGCACTCAAAAATTTTAAAATTATATTGAGCACTGAATTACTTCAAAGAAATGTTCAATCTCACTGCAATTTAGAATAAAAATGTGGATGCATTTAAAACCATTTTTAATTAGTAAATCAGAGTGAGAAATTTGATTAGTTTAATTTTAATAAAATGTTGAAAATAATGTAATAGTTACTTATCAATTTATTTTAATAAATGTTTATTCAGTTTATGTGTAATTTCCTTTACAAAAAAAAAAAAAAACCTAAACTTTTCAGTGATTTCTATAACATTGTAAAATAAATACACGAATATATTATATGTACAGCTTGAACAAATTGTCATGCTTAGAAATGTGATATATTTAATGCCGAATGTATGTTTACACTTTGCTATATTGTACAGTTAATACTGCCATTTTAAAACCGATAAGCGCAGAAATACTCTTGGTAATTGACTGATATTACCACTTCATATGGCGTTTTATCACTACTGTTATGGTAAAAAAAATCGTTAATGATCGTTTGGTATAATAATCATTCTCTATTTTTTTTTATTATTATTATTCTTATTATTGTTGTGAATAATAAATATGAAGTGTAAGCACATTTTGTACATTTCAGAATGCCTAATTGTAAAATTGTAAACTTGATTCAAAAATTTAAACATGAATAAAACTGCCCTTCTAAAACTTATTAATGTAATTACAACATTATCAAACTCTTAAGTTTTTGTTGCTTTTTTTTCTCTTTTATTCCTACTACCCAGAGGCTACGATATTCACTTTGCTCACAGAAATTCAGTAAATTTCCTCAGGATTGAAGAAAGCTAATCAACAATTTTTATTATTGAAAATATCAACGTTAAAAATGAGAAGAAAAAAAATAGGTTTTATATTCCATAGTTTCTCTTAAACAGAAACACTTAACTATAATGATTACAATATCAGCAGTGGCACTATAATGATGAAAGTAAGATAAAAGTAATAAGATTTAGCATGCATTATTGTAGGAAAATATCTTTGATAATCTGTTTCTTTCCTGTCTTTAAAAAGTCTTAACTTATGCGATTATATATTTTAGCTTTTTCGGTCATCCTGCTGACAGAAAAAAAAAAATCAACAGTTGAATCACGTTTATCTCTGGAAAAGGCCACAATTGCTTGTTACGATGAACGTTCGAAACTGTGCTGGAGTTCAACAAAAGGACAGACGATCGAAATAAGGAAAATGAGTTATTTTTCATTAGCTGTCTTAGGAAGATACACACTTCTTTTGCCTTAAGTCCTTTTTTTATCTTATGAGGCACAACAGAGGGGAGTTAAAACGTTATATATTACGCGTTTACACGAAAGTTAAAGGTTTAATTTAGAAAAGTCTTTTTTAAAAATAAAATTTGGATGAACAATATCGTCCTATAGTCCAACAGACGGATCTTGATGATCTCGTTTGCATGAGAATTACGGAAAACACGAGATCTGGCCATTAGCCTCTTCAGGAGGTGTCAAGATATTTAGTAATTTGAATGTCTGTCACTAGGAAAATGCTATCTAATGAATTTATTGTTGTTTATTGACTGTTTTAAATTTATGAAAAGTATATTAAAATACAGCAAAAGTCTCTTGCATTTCCCCGTATTATAATTCATTTAAATATTTCAATGAAATGTAAACATAAATATATATATACGAAACATTCATGCATTTTTTATTTGTTTTTGATTTTTGTGATTAGCAAATAAAATAAATGAGAAATCGTTTGCCTTTTTGATTATTAATTCGTTTATGTAATGTTGCATTTTAAATTTAAAATCGATTGTCTTATATAAATCTACTTACATAATACTGTTTTGGTTTTTTGTTTTTTATTTTGTTTTGTTTATGTAGGAAATTTTTAAAATTAACGTTTTTCTGATATTTTAGCAATTTTTTTTGTGGGCGATCAGTATGTTTGACAGCTCTTCCATCTAATTTTGAGGTGCCGAATATATTCTTTAAAGGTAAATTCTGTTTTTTTTTTTTTGTTTTTTTTTTTTGTTTTCTTTCAGCTGTTGTTTCCAGTAAATAACTGGTGAATTGGGAGATGTACGAAATATGTACAAGTAGCTTCAGCTACTCTGTCTTGAACTCTTTCTAAAGGAATGAGAGGTCCTCCATTAATTAATTTACTCCGAAAATATTCTTCAACTTGCAATATTATTTTCCGTGCGCTGCTTCGTAAAGTACTATTTCTCGACATTTTGTGAGAATACTTGGATAGAGGCTATGCTCGCGTAAATTACGTGAAATCACGAAAAAACGAGATCGTCAAGATCCGTCTGTTGGACTATTTTATTTTGATGGAATTACCATGTGCAGTTACGAAATGCTTATTGTAAACTTGCATATCCGATTTCATGGAGTCTCGCTGATATGTAGTTCGATAGGGTAATATGCTGGAAATAAAACCACAAAGAAAAGTTTAAATGTATGATAGAACAATGACTAAATTGTTTGCTTTCTTTTAGTTAAAAAAAATTACAAAAAATCGAAGATTGGAATTGAATCTATTTAAATTTATTCTATGTAATTGCGATCTTCCTTCTATCAATATGTCCTTTAAGTCTTGCATATTAACAGATTCAAGATATTCTGATCAATATTACGTCATTTCAAAAACCTTGAATATCTTATTTTGAAGCTTCAAGTCTTCAATCACTTTTATTTTTGATACCATAACACTTAAAAGATTTCAAATTAACGCATGAAATTTCTCACTATTTCTCAGAAGTGGAATTATTTAGTTTGATCTTCATTTTAAATATATATTTTATAAGGAACTAGTCGGCTACCCGTCGCTTCGCTCCGGAAGCCTCGCTTTTGTAACGGAAAACAATTTTTTATTTATTAAAAAAACACTCACACACATACACACACAAATTACATCAAGGAAACTAAAACTAAAATTTTTTAAAAGTTTTTTTTTTTTTTTTTTTAATTTAATTTTTGATGCCTATATTCTCTCAATCTCCGACTGCTTTTAGAACCAGCGTGTAAATCATATATCTATGATATATTTTTATTTTTTATAGAGATTAGAATGTAGGCCTCGTGGTCCAATGGCAAAGACGTCTAACTTCTGAGCAGTATTCTACCTAATAGAAATAGTGCATCTTTCTTTCTTGACTCTTTTTTTTATTCCAAATGATACTTTTCAGTGGTTTCTGAGTTACAATAGTGTTCAGTATTCTATCTAATAGAAATACTGCTTCTTTCTTTTTTGAGTCGCTTTTGTTATTCTAATTGTCACTTTTCAATGGCTTTTGTGTTCCCAATATTGATGGTTTCTGAGTTACAAATAATGATTTTTTAGTATTCTATCTAATATTAGTACTGCTTCTTTCTTTTTTGACAATCATTTTAATTGTAATTGTAACTTTTCAGTGACGTTTGAGTTACAAATATTGATGGTTTTTGAGCTGCAAATAGTGATTTTTTTCGGTATTCCACCTCAACAAAAGAGTGCTTCTTTCTTTCTTGAATCTGTTTTTTTCACTCCAACATCTACGGTGTACATGCACATATTTTTCAATATCACATCGAATTTGGTAAAGTAAGAATATTTAAAATATTGCAACGTTCCGGCAGTTATAGTTCTAATTGTCAGCTTCGAATTACAAATAAACTGACGGATGGGAAATAAATAAACAATCTTGAGATTCAAAAAAAAAAATTCAATACATTCGTTATTGATGGCGGAAAGGAAAGGAGATATAAGTAGGGTGACCAGATTTTTACATTGGCAAAGCGGGACACCATTGACCGGGGGGGGGGGGG
>JAFIDM010009631.1:133168637-133182419 GCA_023159025.1 Thereuonema tuberculata | reverse complement strand
GAAAAATCATTTGAGAATCACTTAAGCATTATTTGAATCGCATGATACGACATTCACAACAACAAAGTGAAGTGTATTGTTAAAAACAATAGCGTTGAAAATGGATTATATCTCGTGACAACCAGCCGCATGGATTGATGTTTGTTGTCTCGTGTGTGTTAAGATTTTCGTCATGAAAGATATCTCCGGGTGATTCGCAGATATTGTTCTTATAATGAGAAGTATCTCAGTGAGGTATATAAAGGACTCTGGAACACATCTTATTTTTTGAATTAATAGAAACAAGTAGTTATTAATTCAAAATGAAAATTTTTGTGTTCATTTAAACCTTTTTTGTGAATGTTTCAGGAAGATTGCAGAATCGAACGAGAGTCGCCATGATGGTTTTGATTCATTGACCGCAAGCGGTTTTCAGGCGAATCCATCTCCATCCGACGATTAACTCCGTAGGATATTTGATCTGGAATATACATATATATCTTTAAGAAGAAACCCAGTAGGTAGAACATTTAAATTTGATTATGCAGGAACACAAAGAAATAATTTAAAAGACTATAATTAAAGATCAAGAGATAGAACTGAAACGGAAGTCTTAACTTAATGTGAAAGAATTAAAGCGAATAGTTTTAAAGTTGAGATTAATTATTTTCGAGAAAATACAGGAATGCTGTATCCGATATTTCTATGAAGAGACATGATTTAAGATTATTAAAATCTTAATATATAGACAGTCAATGGATTAATTTTAAAGATTCAAAGTTAAAGCAAATATAGAGATCAAGTTTTAATGAGTGAACGTTTAAAGTTATTATATATTTATCGAGATCAAAGAAGTTTCTTAGATAAACTGCTAAAGAATAAAGTTATTTTTAGCAAGAGACATTCGGAAACGAAGATTGTCGTATATAAGTGTCACTACTTAAATAGAACTGTAAAGAAGCTAATTTGATACTAATGATAGATATCATTTGTTTGTATCTACTAGTTTTTAACAGCTTTATAAGTATTTATACAAGTTTGAATGAGCTGATTATTTTGAGATTTTAGAATGTGTAAGCCCATGGATTATAGAAAGGTTTATTAGCATTGCCTTCTAATCAATGCATACCAAATGTGTTGTTTGGAATCAAAGATCTAGGACAAGTGAATCATTTATCTAGGCATGAACATCGAGTATAATTCCAGGGCTGGTTTCTTTATTTTTTTTTATTTTTTTTATTTTATTCATCAAAATATTACATTACAGTCCTACTAGGTTAATTGGCCTGTGTTGTAGGTGCTGTGAGTTAAAATGATATCAGAAACAAAAATGGTCCTATATACATTTATAGTAAACATAATATTCCATTAATTTTACAAATAAAATAAGAATAATATAAAACAATATTTCAAAATTTGAAAATAAAAGTTATATATAAACTTTTATGATATCTTATAAATGCATAACTTATGAGTACATAATAAATGTAAAGTAAAGTACATTAAAGTATACAAAATTAATCCTTTTTTTTTTTTTTTTTAAAATAGTTAGTCCAAAATAATTTTATTAAAATTTTTATCTATATATTATTTTTTTTAAGATAGATATCTTTTCAATTTTTTTCATATCAATTGAAAATTGGTCGAATATTTTATTAATAAGTCTGTTTTTAATTCGTAATCCGAAGTTATTTCTTGGATTATCAAAGACTTGTTTAGTATATATTATATTACTTGTTGTTGTATGGATATTTTCTTCCTGCATGTTATAACATATTATATAATATTTTTGCATAATTAAATTAAAAATAACTCTTTGTTGAGGAAATAATATTTTATTATTTATTAAAATTTGATTTTGTTGTTCAATTTGCAGTTTATTAAAGTTCGATGTCAATATCACAAAGACTATTTATTCGAGATCTTTTGATGAAGAGCCAAATGTCTGACTGTAAACCTGTCAAAACCCCAGCTGTCGAACCACCTCACAACTCAATACCTAAAGATGAAGAAGACGAAATGCTTGATAAAGAAGAACACTTCAAGTTCAGAAGCATAGTAGGAAGCCTCAATTACTTGTGCAATTGTTCTCGGCCTGACATTAGTTTTGCAGTCGGTAAGTGTGCTACGAAGACAAATACACCAACAGTGCTTGATATGCAAAATGTTAAGCGAATTCTCAGATACCTAAAAGGTACTGAAGATTTGGACATGATTTTTTCAAAAGGAGAACAGAAGATTTACGCGTTCTCTGACGCAAGTTACGGTGACAGACCAGACAGAAAATCAACATCAGGTAATGTGATTTTCATTGGAGATAGCCCCATATCCTGGAATTCTAAAAAACAAAATTCTAGTGTCATACTCAACTCAAGAAAGTGAACTGATTTCTTGTTGTGAATGTGCAAGAAATGTAGTATCCTGCAAAAGAACTTTATCCGAAATAAACTGTAAAGATCTAACTGACTAACCTAGCACTCTTTACTGTGACAACCAACCAACTATTCAAATGATAAAGAATGAATTCCAACAATCCAGAAGTAAGCATATAGAGTTGAAATACTATATCATAAATGACCCAAGTGGCCCAAGACACCAGGGAACTCATAACCAAGTTGAAGTTAGTTCAAACGAAATAAATGTTATATTCCATGTTCTGTTATAAAATTATAAGATCAGTCAAAAGTATTGAAAGCAATCTTCGATGTCCTAAAGTTTTTTTTTTTTTTTTGTTTTTTTTTTCCAGTGCAAATTAAAGGGGAGTTTTGTGTGGTTGATAGGGTGTGTAGAATTGCAATTTGTTACTGTGAAAAATCATTTCTTTGGTTGAACCAGTGTCAATGAAGATTACATTAACCATTCTTTTTTGTTTAACCTGTCATCCTACACCTGCAAAAATTCTGATTAGAAAACATTTTTGCTGCAAGTAGGCCTACATCTTCTTTGGGAGGAAAGTTTTTAATTTCCCTTGCATTGGCATTTCTTAACTTCTGCCAATTTCAGTTATGCAGCACCTTCGTATTTTTTTTTTTTTGCCGTTGCCGCGGCGCCCATGGCGATCGCCCCGGTCGCCGCACCCACGGCGATCCCCCGGTCGCCGCACCCATGGCGATCGCCCCGGTCTCCGCGCCCACGGCGATCGCCCCGGTCGCTGCGCTCACGGCGATCGCCCCGGTCTCCGCGCCCACGGCGATCGCCCCGGTCGCCGCGCCCATGGCAATCGCCCCGGTCTCCGCGCCCACGGCGATCGCCCCGGTCTCGGCGCCCACGGCGATCGCCCCGGTCTCGGCGCCCACGGCGATCGCCCCGGTGGTCCCGTCCACAGCGGTCGCAGCAGTGAAGACTTTGGATTCAGACTTGGAGGAGGAGGGGAATTACTATCTAAGCCTTTAGAAGTCTCTAATGTTAGTAGGCAGATAAACAATCTCACATTACAAGCCTTGCAGAATGGAAGAAGTCCTGAAAATGAAATTGAGGAAAATTATGAAAGAAGGAAATAATCCCCTGAACAGCAACTTACTAATAAAGATGAAGTTGTACAATATCTTTGTGCTAGCTGTAGTTCTTCTGCATCCATCTACTTAAGAATGACGAGCAAACATTGGAGACCAGCATCTACATGGCAGATTTTTGGACTCCCACATAACATAAAAAAACGTACAATAATAAAAAATAAAAAAAAATTCAAAAGAAGAAAGAGAAAAAAAAAGAAAAATAGAAAATTTCGAGTTCCTTTGTTAAGTACATGTAGATGTAATATTTTAATATTTTTAAGAATAATATTAGTATTAAAACTCAAAATTTTTTTGTAAATAATTAATGGAACAAGTCGTAATAATCAATTTTCTGAAGTGTAATATTTTCTATTATATTAATGGTTATTTAAGAAATGTTTTTTTCCTTTTTTTTTCCTTTCTTGACTTTACTTTAGTTGGCTAAGTTATTTCAGGGTTGGTTATAGCTGGTCTGGTATTTTTTTAATTGCGCTTGTTATAGGATTAAGTAGGGAAGAAGGTTGTGACATGCTGTTTGGGTCGCGACCTCTGACCTGTCCTTTGTTATATAGTTTAGGCCACCGATGGCAGATGGCGGGGTTTTTTTTTAAGGGTCTTCAAATAGCCAATCATAGGTGGAGGTGAATTTTTTTTGGGGAATTGTTTTTTTTCCTTTTTTTGGTCTCTCATGCTGGTGACTCTCGTGGAAGGAAGAGCAAATTTTTTAGGATGTGGTCCCAAGTCACGGGAGAAGGGTACCCTGAAAACACAGGAGTGAGTTTTTAGGGAGCGCTGGATCTCCGACTACCGATCTGTGTTTCACTGCCCTTCGACAGGTATTAAGTTATAGGATTCTGAGTATTTAAAAATAAGAAAAATCTTATTTTTATTTTAATATTTTTTGTTTAATATTACTATCCTCAGTATAACTAAGATAATGCTGGAGCGAGTAGGTGAGACAAGATACTGTTAAGGGAAACATTGTGCGATTAAATTATTACTAAATTATTTTGTTTCTGAAGAGCTATTCAGAACTAAGTAGTTTTTTTTTTTAATTTATTTCACTAGTAAATGTATATTTTCTTAAATCTACTGAGCAGCCTTAGAGATTTTTAAATTTTGGATTTTGTTGTTGGATAAACTTTTTTATACAGTGATAATTCCTTAATATATGACAGTAAAGTTAGAGGGATAAATTTACCGGACTAGCGTAAGGACCGACCCCAAATTAAGTAATTATATTTAGAACTAGTGATCTGTCTGTGTTTTTTTTGTTTTTGTTTTTTTATTTATACTAGAAGGATTTCAAGTTTTTTTTTTTGACTATAGCAATTTCTATTTTGAGTATACAATCAATTTGTTTAGAATTATCAAAGGAAAATAAATAGATAATGAACCAGTGTTATTACCATTTTGTAAATAATTTATGAATAAGTTTCATAACCAAGCTAAATCAAATAAACCTTTTTATTGTTGTTTGTTAAAAATCTGTTGTATAGGGTGTTTATTTTATCCTAGTTGTGACACTAAATTGGAACCCCGACCTTGAGTTAAATTAAGAAATAAGAAAAGAAATAAATTTTAAGAAGACTCACATTTTCAAAAATCACGTGGGTCACACCTTAATAAACACAAATATAAAGTGCTGAAGAAAAAATCCCGGGCTACCCCCTAGGAGGAGTATGAATCAGTCTGCAGGGACGCATCCCGAACAGCCCCATGGACCGCAAAGGACCCTATCCATGAGGCCGGGTACAATAGCATCCATTAACTGTTCTCTTTGTGATGATTGGTTCTGTTCTGTTGACTGTTTCTCAAAACAAATTCATGTTTATAACCAAAAGAAAGAGCAGCAAAGAGAAAACGTTTTCAAGGGGAAATACATCTGTTAGTGCTTCAGACAAAGTTGATCCTATTCCTTCTCAAAACGAATTTGAGAAGTCACCTCAACATGGTAAAAGATCAAGTACTCGGAACCTCCCTCATTTACAAGATGGTACAGGCAGGAATGGATGTAAGGATTTTCAAAATGGGACGTTTACAGATAATGCTTCAAGTCGATCTTCAATAATTCTTAAAGTCCTGATATCTTAAGTTTGCCACCAAAGCTATCATCACCACATTCAGCAAGAGATAACCATAACTGCAGGTCCGTCGCGTAAAGTCCTGATATCTTAAGTTGATGCAGATAGATTCAATGATTCAGTTTATTAAGCTTTTTTTGTTTGTTTTTTAATTTGTATTTTGTAAAAATTATTCTGAGATTTCTGTTGGCATCAGTGAATAAATTACAATTTTGCAAGTATCTCTTTTAAATATTTATGTTAATATGCTTTAGTTAGTATGTTACACTCAATCAATGGACCACTTGAGGATAGGCGGGGCTTCGTAGTTACAACATATCCCACCAGGCTACTGCTTCGCATGTGGGATAAACAAAACCTTGTGCTTTGTTTTAACCGCTGTAGATAGAGGAAATATTATATTAAAGAAGGATATTCCAAGCGTTTTTACAGAATTATTACAATAAGGATCTTCACAGTACTGAACCATCCGTCTTCAAATATCAATTTAAGTAATTCACACAAAGTTATATGTTTGTATTATCCCATATGCTCTCGCCGCATGTGGGATACACTTCATACTTGACGTCAATGGGGGCGTAAACCTCAAGTGGCCCATTGAGGCATTAACATGGGAAAGGTAGTAAGTCATGAAAAGAAAAATTTTATAGGGAAAGCAAAAACCAGTTTTGACAGTACTAAATAAGTTATATTTGCCATCTTGTTTGTAGCGTTCGTAGGAACTACATAGCTCAAAATTTTGACTTACTGCCATTTCTGTAAAATTGGCGCTATGTCTTACTACCTTTTGAATGAGAAATCTGAAAAGAAAATTTTTTTTTGACTTACTATCTTTCCCATGTCAACGCCTCAATTGTCTTTCGAGTGTCTCATCGAACTTCATCAATTTTATGAAGTAATATGAAAGTCTTGTCACTGGTTTGAGAAATTTCTGTCAGATGATTTTTTTTTTACATTGAACATTGTCTTCAGTATTTTCAGTTCAGTTTTTATAACTTTCCTTAGACACACTTCATTTTTTGCTGTTTTAAAACTCATAACACTAAGCATAGAATTGTTTCATCATAAGTGCACAGAAGCTTAAATATTCTGATTTCTTTGCATTCTTATATGGATAAGGAAAACAGCAGTGTTTTCTACCAAAGAAGGTCTTTCGCTTTACGTAATTTTGAATTCTCTTATGAAAATTCCCTTCGACAGAGTGCCACTAACGAGGGCTTCAATGAAAGCGGTTCGCGATTGTCTCTTTCAATAGAGAGAGATCCACTTGGACCGTTTGCTCGTTTTCAAACGCCTCTCGACTCGATTTAAAAAGATCCACTCTTATGTGAAATGCACGGATTTTTAATCCAGGAGTTAGTCGTGTTACTTTAGTTTTGATCCGAAAAACTTTGGGTATCCAGAGATCGTTAATTGTAGAAAAATAGAAAACAGGAAAAGAGATACAGGCTTAAAATAATAAAAGAAAAGAAAATTAATTAAAAACAGACGATTATTGGGAATCAAAATGTGAAATAAACATTATGAACAAAAGGATTGGAGAAGAAAAGGAACCCTTTTCATTTCCCACATTCATTAATTTATGAACAAAATAGTTAAGTACGACAGCAAAAAGAAATATCTTATGACAGAAAGAATAACGCTTTTGGGCCATTCCGAGCAGAGAGCGAAAAAATATTTTTTTAACATAGAAAAATGTTAATAAATTTTATTGGTTGGAAAAACTGTGCTCTTTCTCATGATGCAAAAATTTTTATTAAACTAAAATTTCATTAAAAAAAATACCTTTTAATGTATAAGTACATAAAAAATTGCAGAATGATGAAATTAAAATACACTGATATCTGAATTTAAAAAAGATTTTGCATACTTTATTTATTTTAAATGATAGAAATCAATTTATGAAATACTCAAGACTGTGAATAGAGGTAGAAGTGTATATTTTGTAAAAAATTTAATAGTTTAGAAAACTTTTGAAGAGGCATGATAAAACTATTGTCACACACGTAACATTTGAATCTAAAAAATTTTTATAACTTCTAATTTAGTCAAAATTTTAACACAACTCATTTTTCTCTTTTAACTAAATATTAAGATGACTTTTGTAAAGTTATATAAAAATCTATTAAAAAATGAAAAAATTGTACAAATTTGAAAATAGGTCACACGTAACATTTTATGTGTGTGACAGATTTTTAAATCTTGAAATTTTAAAATAAATTTTGAAAACATTAAAAAAAAAAAATAAAAAAATAAATTAGGAACAAATTTAAAATACTTAATATTAAAGAAAAAATTATTTATAAAATAATTATGAATAACATTTATAATGCCAATAGGGAAAAAAAATAATCAAAATAATGAAAAAATAACTAGATACAATTGGTTAAAAATCTTTTTAATCTTTAAATTGAATGATAATTTTGGTTTAAGATTGGAAAACTATATAAAATATAGATTCTTCAGTTAAATTAATTCGTAAAAATATAATTCTAAAAACACTAAAAGTATTAAAAAGGTTAAAACTTTATTAATAGCTGACGTAAATGATGAGAATATTACTCTAAATTTTTAACTTTTAAAAGTTTCTTTTGTATTAGATATTGAACAAAGGGATGTTTAGACTGGATGATGTTTAATTTATTAATTTTTTTAATTAATTTTTTAACCTGTAGTTTTCTGATTTAGTTAATTAGTATTTTTCATATATCTTTGGCATTAAAGATGAACTCTGTTTCAAAACTTCACTCTTCTGCTACGACAAATTCTGAACGCATTGCAAAGTACAGAAGAAAGAAAAAGATGATGGACCCTAGCTATCAAATTGCTGAAAATCAAAGATTAGAAAGCCAAAGAAAAATGAAAGTAAAAAATGTCAGAAAAAGAATTGAAAACTTATAGAGCTAGTGTTGCTGATAGGCAAAGGAAATACAGGGCTAAGAAAAAGCAGTTGCAACTGGAAGAAAATAAAAAACAACAAGCACACAGTGGCGTACCAACGCCTCTGGGGGCCCGGGGCGAGAGTTCCATTATTCAACAACCAAAAAAAAAAAAAAAAAAAAATCTCTATTTCAACCCCCCCCCAAAAAAAAAAAAAAAAAAAAAAGGAAATAAGCTGGCTGGGGCCCCCCTAGGCTTGCTTTTAAAACCAAAAAAAAAAGGGAAAAAGGGGGCGGGGGGGCCCCCCCCAGGGGGGGGCCCGGGGAGGACCCCCCCCCCCCTTGGTACGCTACTGCAAGCACATCCATGGTTAAAAAGGCAGTATTTAAAAGTCCACAATCAATGAGAAAAGCTATAAGTAAATGTTTAAAATGTTTATCATGTTCTCCAACAAAAAAGAGAGCTGCAGTGTCTGGTGTTGCAAATAAAATTGGTTTAAAAGTTCAACAGAAAATGGATGATACACTCTCAGAAAAATCAGAAATTAACAACTTAGTTGAATAATTTTTTTATTGAAGTAATATTGTTTATACAATGCCTGGAATGAAAGATGAAATGATAATTTGGGAGAATAATGGAATAAAAAGCAGAGTACGCAAATATTATTTAACCATGTTTTTAAGAGAAGCGCACAAAATATTTGAAGAAACTTTCGAAAACATATCTTTTTCAAAATTTTGCAGTCTGAGACCAAAAAATGTTTTGCTACTTAAATATTCCCCAATAGATCACTGCAAATGTTAAATGTTAAATAAACATTAATATCAATAATTATTGATTGACTTATTGTATAAATGTTTAAATATGTAATATTTTAATACATTTTTATCCTTATGCATTTTTAAAAGGAAACTTTTACTTTGAATTCACATGGTCACACATGTAACGATCAGGGTGTCACACACGTAACGCAAATTTTTAATTTTCATTTATTCAATTATTTATTAAATTTAAATTTTAACTGTGATTTTAGATGGTATGGTAAATAAATTATTACCATATTTTTTAATTTAAATATGTGGCAATAAAACTCACAGAAATATATCATTTAATAGTCATTACTCAAAATTTGCTTTCTTTCTAAGTCACACACGTTACGTTTTTTAAAAAGCTATTTAAAAAATAACTAATATATCAAAATGATAGGTTTCTGCATAAAAGAATATGGTAAAGTGTATATTATTTTAAAGTACTTTTGTTTGGATTTTTAAATAAGAAATAGATTGAAAAATCCTTGATTAATTAGAAAAAAATGTTTTCCAAATGTCACACAAGTAAAATGGAATGGCCCTTTTATAATATAAGACTTTACGTTTTTCCAATTTTGTGACCAAACTATAAGAGATAGATTGGTCATGTAAATGGATAAAATGTAGAGCTTTTTAAGACAAACAAAATGCTACAAAAATCTTTCGAAAAAAAGTTTTGGTTTCTAAGATGGCGCCTTTTAAAGGGTCAAATTTTGACTTTTTCTCAATTTAAATGAAAAGTATAAAAGTTGGAAGGGAACATTATATTGAGAAAATATTGGTATTTGAAAGTTCTATC
This sequence comes from Thereuonema tuberculata, assembly GCA_023159025.1. Taxonomy (NCBI): domain Eukaryota; kingdom Metazoa; phylum Arthropoda; class Chilopoda; order Scutigeromorpha; family Scutigeridae; genus Thereuonema; species Thereuonema tuberculata. Next base: position 133,172,374 of record JAFIDM010009631.1, on the reverse strand, counting down.
GAACGGTATATCAGTCATTAACAAACGTTTCTGCGTTTGGAAGATACATGCAAAAATGAAGTGTTTTTGCGGCAACCCTCACGTGTGAGTGCCAAAGCGCAATACACCTGAGTTAAGTGGAGAAGCCACAACGAGCTGGGAAGTCGTGTATTCTCCGATCTCCATATTAATTTGCTAAATAAATAAAGGTTTTTTTTTTTTTTTTTTTAATGCTATACATGCAAGGGTTCCGGAGCGAAGCGACGGTACCCATCTAGTTATTTATATAGAATATTAGAGTTAAACAGATGGATGTAAGAAAACAACCAGGGGGTTACTTTTAGCGACGGACTTTTTTGTCGAAAGGATTTTTTTTAGCTCTGTGCTCCATTTAGAGGAAATAGTAATAGACAGGACAGTTAGTTTTATTTATATATAAAAATGTAGATACAATTTTAGTTTTGGAAACTTCATGATCTTCATTTAACAATAATCAAACGAAGGTTGTTTTTGATTCAATGGAAACAATTTAGCTTCATTTACAATATTTGATATTTATATTTATTAACTCGAGTTATTCGGTAAGAAAGTAATTTGGTATCACGACATTAAAACTTGCACATGAATAACGGCGTTAGACAGATAGCAAAGTATTTTTTGATTCAAGAATGTTTCTTTTAAGTTACAGTCAAATGCTTGCTTTAATACGGGTGAAATACATGCCTGAAGAAACTTAAAACAATTTTAAAGTTAATTACTTTAATTTTAACTTTAAAAGTAATTAGCTTTAATTTCATCATTTAAAAAGTTAATAAATCGTAACGTGACCTCTATGAAACTTAACTGAAAATAATAACACAAGGCATATTCAAAATATTTCCGCATTTAAATGATATGCTTAAAAAAGAAATAAATAATTCCATTCAGAATATTTTATAAGATATTTAAAAAAAAAGTAAAGCAGTGTCGAAAAATGCCACAGTCCAGCTATTTTCATTTAAATTATTAAGAAAAATTGTTCTAAGTGATAATAAAATATTGTTGAAGAAGGGCATTTCGGATTTCTCTATGTTGCATTATTAAATTGTAAATTGGTTTTCTGATAAAGTCTAATTAGAGGTTTTTTTGCCATGTTTTTTGTTTTGTGACTTCAGGAAAAGGAAGTCTTAATTAGTTGACTTTTATTATTTGTTCGAATTTATTAATTATTAAATATTTATCACTCATTTATTAATTACCAACTTCTAGGAAAGATTGTAACAAATGCGGATATATTATAAATTAACTATTAGTTTTATTTAGATCAATAAACTAATATTTAAAATTCATTAATTTTAATATGTTGCTTCAATTGTAAGAATTTTTTTAGTAAAAAAAGAAAAGAGACAGAGAGAGGAAAAAGCTAGATTGTTGTTTGAAGGCTATAATTTGAAAAAACTTCCAGCTTCAAGCAATACATAATAACACTTCGTAACTTTTTGAAAGCAACAAGTTCCCTTTTTTGGAGTTTGAGTTAACTTAATCTGAAGTTTTTGTGTTGTTTTCAATCTGTGACATTTAAAATCTCTCAGTTCTACTCATGTAGAGAGCTGAAATTGTGTCTGCTTTTCCCTTTTGTCGAAGTTGTTAATAATTTATGGGTTGATCGAAATTAACATAATCGATTGCGTTCTTTACACACAATAAAACGGAGTCTGTGTGTATCAATGCTTGAATAAGTACAGTAAAACCCCGTTTATCCGAGCCCCGATTATCCGAGTTTGCGCTTTGACCGAGTTATTTCTAAGATTTTTATTTCTCAAAATAGTCATGGTACGTCTAGTCAAATGACCCCCTACCTGGAATCGGGGAATGGTTTCTACACCAACAATCCTGGGTTATCCTTAAAAAATTACCGAAACATTGCTGCAGAAAAACGCCAAAGTAACGTAAAACAAAAAACAACTAAGGACTTTTTTAAGTAAAAGAACTCTTTCAATATGAATTGCAGGTGGAGTATCTGTATAACTTTTGTATTTGTTAAAATATACAGTTAAACCTAGACGATTTATTTTATTTACAATTTTCGCTTTTACCGAGTTTTTCGGTTATCCGAGTTAGTCTTGGTCCACATTAACTCGGATAATCGGGACTCTACTGTATATTCAACTAAATATATTATGTTTGGACGCATGATTCTTAAGTCAAATGACGTGTTGGTTTAAAATTAGAATAAATAACTATATATTTTCTTCCTTATATTACATTAAATTATATATTCTCTTCTAAACATAATTACATCTGGGATACGATACTTTTGAGGGTCACCATGTCATCTGTAGCATGAACTGCATCTTTGTTCAAGATTATATTCTCAGCTATCCTAAAGTTCAGGATAAAAAATTTCTAGTCCGTTTACCTTGAAAAATATTCGTTGTTCCAATGAAGGAATTCATCCATGAATTCAGTCATTAAGCATCCACTTATCTATTATGAAACACTTGGTCTCCATTTTGATGATTTCTCGCTGAACAACAGGAATCCGTGTAGAAATTTCACTGAGATAAATAACTTATTTAACTGCAAATATTTATGTTTACTTTAAAGTTGGTTTACACGTGGTACTGAACAGCATTTAACTGGAAGTTCTTTATTACTTAATATGGTCAGTTAAATAAAACTAAGAGATCTTTTTTTTATCATTTCGATCCCTATTAACCGACTTTTGGTTGTTTTTCTTTTCACATCCTCTATTGTTGTTACTGCAGAGCGTCCAGCAATGTGATGATTTCACTTAGCACAAAACACATTAAATCACTGTTATATATAGAATGCCCTTACTTTCCCTTTGAATAATATATATTTACACTTTTATTCTTTTGTATTTTTGTGGATAATCAGTAACTTTTCTATTTTATTCATCCACAATCTGTTCCTTTACTTTTCGTATATACATGAAGTTAAAGCGAGATAATTTCGGTTTTGTTAGTTTATTTTCTTCATCAGTCAGTCTGTCTGTCTGTGTGTTCGAGTTCCTTCTCTTAATAACTTTTAAACCACTGGATGGATCTTCTTGAAACTTGGTATGGACTAGAGAAGATAAAACTTTCGAACTGGATTTCGACAACTTAAGTAAATAATGCGGATTACTTTTTTTTTTTTTTTTTCTTCCAGAAATGGAGACTTTGTATTTCGCAGATATCATAATTTAAAAATAACCGAAGAATTCTCGATTTTTTTTTTCATTTTCACGACTTCTAAAAAACGTAGAAAAATAAAGAAATTTTAAGAAATAACATTGTAAGGAACTGAGGCTTGAAGTTCTTTCAAGTACTTCTTATTTATGTAATTCAGAATTGAAGGTTACAAGGAATTTTGCTAGATAATAATGAACAGAGAAATCGATTAGGACCAGCATCTACTAATGTGAATTTACCATCCAAATAAATAAGAAAGAAAACGATATTGTATTTATGATTTTATTGATTTTTTGTTTTTGTTAATTTAATTACGAAAAGTTGTCAGTTCGATCGATTTCATAACAGATAAATCACTGAAGAAAATCCTATTTAGATATTGTACTGTGTTTCTGCAAAGTGTAAAATTTACTTCCTAAAAAAAGTTGAGAAAAGATAAAGTGTAACATTACTCTAATGCAGCGCTTCCTAACCTTATTCGATTCGCCAATCTCTATCAACATTCAATTTTTGTCACAACCCTCCTCACCTTTCAAGATTATATCTTAAGGAATTGGTATGGTTTAGCCAGTTCTTGTAAGC
>JAFIDM010009631.1:133147042-133168537 GCA_023159025.1 Thereuonema tuberculata | reverse complement strand
GTTTAATAATTAAAACTGTTTTTAATTGCCTGACGACATCCAAGTTCATGTGATGAAACATGTTCATGTAGCGTTTTTATAAATAGTTTTTAACCGTTTTAATGTGTGTAACTTTTTAATCCATTCAATATATTTAATGCTTTTGATGAAGAACCAGTAAACCCTATGCAGGAAAAAAAATAATAGCAAAGTACTCGTATACTTCCAAAACAATACTCTTCAGTTATGAAATGAGACTCTTAGAAGATTTGAACTCTTAGAAATTCAAATTTTAATGTTCTTCTCAACAGTTACTATTGGCCCAATAACATAATTATAGAAATTAAGTTGGACAACAACTTTCATCTTTAAATAACATTCAATGGGAGTACAAATAAGAACAGAAAAGAAAAATGGAATATGTAGAATTAAAAAAAAATTGATCTTTTATAGGAACTATGAAAATTCAAATTTTCCTTATTTTCTAGTGCGTTTTATTAAGTTTATTGTTATGATTATTGTTTATTGTCTTAAAGGCAGGGTGAACCATAACAAAATAGGTGGTTACTAATTTTAAATTTTAACTATTTTTTTTAATGTAAATAATGACTAATAATGTAGTAAATTTATATAAAGTTTTGGTTTTGCTAAGAATTTTTTCTAGCCTTCATAACGAATAAAAATATTCTAAAAGCCTAATGTTTTTATTAACATGAATGAATGTTGTTACTTTATATATAATTTATTAGCAGAAATGTTCTTTATCAACAAACACAATATATAAAATGTTATATATTGTATATAGTAAATGTTATGTTATATAGTTAATACTAGACGGGTACCTTCGCTTCGCTCCGAAACCCTTGCATGTATAGCATTAAAAAAAAAAAAAAAACCTTTATTTATTTAGCAAATTAATATGGAGATCGGAGAATACACGACTTCCCAGCTCGTTGTGGGCTTCTCCGCTTAACTCAGTTGTATTGTGCGTTGGCATTCACACGGGGGGTTGCCGCAAAAAAAAACTTCATTTTTGCATGTATCTTCCAAACGCAGAAACGTTTGTTAATGACTGATGTACCGGTCGATAGAACTTTCAAATACCAACATTTTCTCAATATAATGTTATCTTCCAACTTTTATACTGTTCGTTTAAATTGAGAAAAAGTCAAAATTTGACCCCTTTAAAAGGCGCCATCTTGGAAACCAAAACTTTTTTTCGAAAGATTTTTGTAGCATTTTGTTTGTCTTAAAAAGCTCTACATTTTATCCATTTACATGACCAATCTATCTCTTATAGTTTGGTCACAAAATTGGAAATACGTGAAGTCTTATGACAATGACAGACAGAATAACGCTTTTATGTAATATAATAATAATAAAAATAAACCACGAGTTCAAGGATTTGTTGGGGGAAACACAATATCCTCTATTTCATCTTATTAACCATTTGATCGTTACATATTTTCAGCATCCAGGGACATATTAGTTTATGCTGAAAACTATTATCGGATATTAATAACCTGTTACAAATTTAAAGAAGAAGAAACAATTGCTTTCGAAAAGGGTAAACAATGATGGATCCTCTCAAAGTAATAACTTAGAGCTAACTGACTTTCTTATATATATACTTTATTTCTATAAGTGAATCATTTGTAAACCCCGAAAGAAACCCTTTTTATTAATTGATTGATTGAGTGAGTGATTGTGGTGAATGTAGGTGGCAGGGAAGCCAAAAAAACCCTTAACCTTCAGCTTTTCTAAATTATTGTTGTTTATTTATCGAGTGTGTAAAGGAGCAGTGGAGCACCCAGGATTAAGGTTTGTGGGGGACGAAGGATGTTGTAAAAGAGTCCACTCAAATGTAAGCCTATACAAAAATAAAATGTTTCAATGATCACTTTTCAAAATAAGACGACACAGACACATCAGTGCTTTAATAAGGATTTTCTTCTCGTTCTTTCTTTCTTTCTTTTCTTTTTCTTCCTTTATTTTTGGGTTGGTGGTGGGGAGCAGTCCCCCCCACATCAAATTTCGTGCCCAGGTACCAAATGCAATACCGGGCCTCCCCCCCCTCCCCCCATGTTATCAACAAAATCATAAATTCTTAGCCAAAAATATAGCGAAAATACCACAGGATTTCATACTTCTACAGTAGATGGGGTAGGCAGGCTTTTGTAAGGTAAGGGCTACCTCAAGTATACTCCAAGTGCCCCAGTCACCTTAAGACTAAAAAAAATAGATTCTCCAAATCAACAACCAAAAAAAACCACTGTTTTACACTATAAACATACTGTAGATCTCAGCCCGGGCCCCTTTCACGGTCGGGCCCCAATGCTGAGGGACCAACTAACCCCCCCCCTCCCCTTCCTTGTGGGGGCCCTGGTGGGGAGCTTCAGTTAATGGGCGATATTTTAACAGTTTATGACTTTAGCTGAAAGTCCAATTTGTACCAAAATCAAAGAGAGATTTTTTCTTGACATAACTAAAGCCATCACTAATGTTTGAATTTCCTAAGATTAAGTTTTTGAATTACCTTGATCTGAAAAGAGGAAACAATTTAAAATTTTAATTTATAACTTTCTTACATAAAGTTAGTCTCATAAAATCATGTCTCTGTATTTATACATGTATGCCTTCCCCCCCCCCCCCCCCACAAATGACTTTTCAACCAGTGATTGATCTTCTTGAAGCTTGGCGTGCATATTTACTAACAAGAGGCGATTTGTCTTTTGTATTCAACATTGTTTCCGTATAGATCTCTGTTGACAAATCTTTAACCAAAATTATCATAGAAAAGAATTTATGAGAGAGGTAATTAACTCCACTGATGACAAATACTGGATTTCTATTGTTGCTTAGAAACCAAATTCTCTTCTTTGTAGAGTTTGTCATCTGTTCACAGAAACCTACGATTATGACAAGATTTCACATCAGAAGCTTTAGTTCTTCTGTAGAAAACAATAATTTATCAAAATAAACAAATGATTTTTAGGTTTTATGGTATTCATACGGATTATACGTAATTCTCCCAAACTGATCACACTGTTATTCCTTTACTGCTCAACCTCCCAGTAAATTAACAAAAATATATGCTTTTTCTCTTTGAATTATTAAGTGTTTTAGTCAGGGCCGTCGCGTGGTTTGTTGGCGCCCGGGGCAAGATTTCGTTAGGCGCCCCCTGAATCTCCAATTCAACATCCAAAAAAAAAAAAAAAACGGAATCTCCTGTTGCCGTTGCCGCGGCGCCCCCCTAGCCGCGGCGCCCAGGGCGATCGCTCAGGTCACCCCGCCCACGCGACGGCCCTGGTTTCAGTGGTTTTTCAGCATCCCAGAACAGATTTAAAACTCTTAATTTTGCTAGGAGAAGAAGCAGATATTAAAACTCCTAATTTACTGCGAGGTACAAGAATAAAGCAATAGCAGAGTGAAAAGATTCGGAAGAAATTAATAGCAAATATCTTAGTTGTCCCATACTTAAGTAAACAATGATTGAATTGAAGCAGAAAAATCTAAGCGATGTTAAATTTTTATAATAGTACTTTAAACATTCTTTTATTATTATTATTATTATTATTATTATTATTATTATTATTATTATTATTATTATTTATCTTTTTTCATTTTATACCATATGGTACCTCACTACTACCGGATATTATAGATTTGGTCTAGCATTTGTAATGCATCCAAATATTCATCGGAGAGAATAAAAAAGTTTCAGAACAAAACAGTTTTAATGCAAATTTAAGTTGAAATGTGTACTTCTGTGATTAAACTTACAATTTATGAATATTTGCAATACGTTTTCTCGCATACTGTGCCAACAAAACAAAATAAGAAGCAAATACACCTATATTGAATAATGACAAACACGTTCTCGAAAACTATTCATTTCCGGACCCATGTCCGGAACTTTTTTATTTCTTTTCATGAGTAGAACCTACGGCTCAATTTTTGACCCACATTTTGGAATCACCCTGTGTAATTAAGATTTGATTTTAAATATTTTTTGGCTTAAAAAGTAAAATAAATACTGTGCGAGAGATCGTAAATTTCTTTATTACGCAGAATTCTACATAGGCCCTCCAGAGCCTTTACTGCCAAGAGAGCGTCGGCTTAAATAATAAATGAAGCCCCTGTAAACACTCAAAAGCTGTTAGAAAGAATAAAAAGAAGTTTCATTGAACTTAATGGCTTTAAACCATTATAATAATTCATTATACCTCTCATGGTATTTTGGTAATCGTCAATTTTAAATCACCATTAAATTTTGCTAAAGATTGCTTCATTTCAATTTGAGTTATTCAGTTATTTAACACAATAAGAATATAAAACACTAAATTTACCAAGATAAGGACACAATGACTGATAACTACGTTGAGTGGTTGTTGTTGTTTTTTTTTTTTTTCCCTTGCTACATCATCCAATTTTTTATAACAAATATTGACAATATTAAAATTCACACACCTCAACGTAGATAAATAATTCACCTTTCAAAATATCTTCTTCTATAACATTCTTCTATATATACAAATAAAAATACATATAAAAAAAACCCTTCTTCGGACAATTTCAAGTCTTATTTCATATTCTGAGAGAATAATAACTTACTTAACAATAATATAAAAAATAATAAGTTTTCAACACGTGAGGTATTAATAATAAACAATAGGAAACCCACAAAAACATTAAAATTCTATGAAACACTACAAGAGCTTATAAAAACTTATAAAGATAGAAAACAGAAAATTGGGCAGACCATTGCCTTAAATTACAGCACAGACCCATTGACACGGATCTTATTTATAATTAAGGATGACAGAGCAAGATTAATAATAGAAACCTGTATGATTAACTCGTTTAAATATATAAATAAAAATAAAGACCTAATTATTAATCAATATAGGCTACTTTATAAATCTTCCGAAAAATTGTAAAAAAAAATATATAACAGATCAATATCATCAATTTGTAAAAGAGTTTATTGTTTGTGTATGTTTCCTATTATTTATTATTGATACCCTCACATGTTGAAAACTTATTATTTGTTACGTTATGTTATTATTCTTTCAGAAATAGGACTTGAAATCGCCCGAAAAAGACTGAGGATTAAATTCAGCTCAAATATTGTATTTTATATGTATATTTAGAAGAATGTTATAGAGAAAGATATTTTGAAAGGTCAATTATTAGAAACAGACAATTTTTTAAAGCAGAGTATCACTAGTGGAAGGTCAGATCGAAATTGAAAGCGGCCAATATCAATGTTGAAAGAGTGAAATCTAACTTTTATTTTATTGAATTTGATGAATTTTTATTAAAAAAAAAAATATATATATATAAATATAAATATATATATATCAATGAATATTATGTTCTGCTGTTCATCTTCAAGTTCAATTTATTTAATAGAATTTTTTTGTACTTTGTTCTTTGTACTTAACTTATTTAAACAAAAGATCATTTAATTTAAGATTTGAAGAACCGTTTAACTTAAATGTTTAACTGCTTCAGCAGTCATTAGTTCAAGCGTTGCAAAGTATTAGAACATGGCGCCTTACAGTCTCTAGAAATATAAAACGAAATTGAAGAAATTGCTTAATTACTCAGTTGTGTAAATTTTAGTAGGCATGTTTATTTAATATTTATAATAAAATAAAAGCCGTTTCGAGAAAATTTAACTTTTCAGTTTAATTATTAAAGTAATTTCCAAAATTTTGATGCTTTTTTTTTTTTTTATTTTGAATTTCTGAACGTATTTATAGTTTATGTACAAGCTAAAGATAAAATTTTAAAATATTGCAAGTTTTCCTGAAATTATTAAAAACTTACAGTTGTAAATTAAGTTATAAAATCCTTGAATTTAACTTACTTTCGTAATTGTAACTGTTTCTCCTTTTTACTTTTATATCCAATCAGCATTTATGTTTCAGAGGCTCTTGGAAGAATTGTCCACGCAGGCAAGATATCATTGGTTGATAATTGAAAATTGACGAAAGCTCGACTTTGATTGGATATTAGTTGCTGAGTTGGAGGCTGCAACATCTGTAACTTGGAACTGACGTGGTCTGCTAAGAAGGAAGATCTTCCCAAATCATTTCTTAATTTGGAAGGTAAGTTATTTTGCAGATTGGTGATTAAGATATATATAATAATATCGAAAAGCTTTGACTGATTAAAAACGGCTGTTAAATTTTTAAATCTCTTCTTTTTGTCCAGAAGTTTCGATCACGATTATGGCACCAAGATTTAAAATTCTTTTTATTTCAGATCAGTAGGGATAGGTTCTTCAGTGCATTAACTTTTTAGGAATTATCTACTTTTTTAGAATGAATTTATATATCTTCGCAATATGGTGATGAAAAGATTGTTTAGATAAATTCCAGCGATCAAAATTTTAGCATCAGGGTTAGGGGAAGGATTCTTTTCCAATTATAACTTGAAAATTTACATAAGGAATAATAAGTAGGGAATGTGCTGAATAATCAGATTTCTAGAGCATGGTCGATAGTATTTCATTGGAAAGTAAATTCAGATGATTTTTTTAGTTTTGTATTATCATTTCTTTTATGGTTTTTAATTTTCTTTCAATAATAATGGACAATTTTTTTTTTTTTTTTTTTTTTTCATAAACACTTTACTTCTGAGTAAGTATTATTCTTTCAAATTATTAATATTACACTAATTTAAAAATATCCTTGAAAGTTTAGCTTTAATTATCTCTTGATTTTTTTTTCTGCCTTTTTAAAAAATATCGATATAACTACAATGAATAGTATAGAGTTAGACAATCTTTTGCACTGTCTTTGCATCATGTCCTTGATCTGTTAAAGTAATTTCACCTACGCAAAAATGAACGTGGCACTTATTGCCTCTTTTGTAAAATCCTGTTAACTTGACTCCTGTTGCTGATATTTCATTCTTTTTTTTATTTATTTATTTTTTCATTTGATATTCCAGATGCAGCCGAAGTTGGTGACGATGTTAGTGCTGATTTGTCTACTTCTAATGGCTGTAGGTCTTGCCATTCCTAAACCTGATGATCAAAAAAGTAGAACTTTAGATAAGGTAAACCTTCAATAATATTAGGTATAATAGATTTACAATAAAATCACAATAAATTAGATCCTATTCGTATTATGTAATCTTGCCTATATGTTACTCGCATAGACAATAAAATGTTAGAAATGGAATGCAACAAAGAGAGAATGTGAGGAAGAAAAAAAGGATGCTGTTTAAATATCATGTAATTCGAAGCAAAACATTGAAATCTGAGAGTTTTCGTAGCTAGATTCAAAAGAGTCCGGTACAACATTTTAAATCATATTTAAATGTTAAATTACAATATTTTTTCTGAAGATTTAGTTTACGACTGTCATTTAAAAAAAAAAAATTATATACAGTTTGTATATTGACAGTATTTTATCTGGCTTCATTATTTATTTTAATTATTTACTTTGTCTAAGTGGAGTTTTATTTTTTTTTAAAGATAAATGTTATTCATTTCGTCTTTAATTAGTAGAGATCACTTTGTGGTGATGGAGTCTTTAAGAGCCAGAGTTTGTATTTATTTTTATATTATCAATATTCATTCTTGATAAAAGTGTATTAGTAAATAATTTTTTTTAACCATTTCAATATTAAACTAATTGCTGAACAATTAAAAAACGTACATTCTAATTTAAGTTAGCTCCTGGGGTTGAATAAAAACAAAAAGACTTATGATTTAAGGTAGAAATAAGCAGGTTTTTAGTTTTTTTGTTTTGTTTATTTGATAAAATTTTCAAATTAGGACTCAAAGTCCCTTTTCTTAAAAGTATGCAAAGTCTAGCAATCCAGTATACAGTTTCCAAGGCTTCTTAATATTTTAGTTGTATTAACTAAAGTTGGTAATAAACGTTTATACAAGAGATTCCTTTGCTACATTTTTGTTCAGATTGAATAAACCAAAACTTTGAGATTTTGTTAGTGAAGTAATGAATTGTTACAGAAAGTTAATAATTGTCTTTTGAAAATCTGAATTTTTCTTTTTAATAGTTTGCTTAAAAGAAATTTTATTTTGGTGATTTTAACCATGAAATATGATATTTAAATATTAATTCATGTGAGCATTTCTTTCTATTTACTTCAATTGCAATTGTTGTTTTTAATTGTATTGATATAATTTTTTAAACTTATAATTATACTATTATTAGGGAAAATATTGTCTTTATAAATAGGGTTGGTTATTTATATTGTTCAGATTTATATATTCTGTACCAAGCTTAACTTCATAAACCAGGTTAACCAAACAGGCTTAATGAGATTTGATGTAAAAAAAAAAAAAAAGCTAAATGTGAAATTCTACTTTTAAGAATATTTCAAAAGTTAATAGTTGAAAGAATAAACGAACACTTGTCAAAAGGTTTTATCAGCATAAAGCTTTTCATATAACACACTTTCAGTAGTGTTCAGAATCTTAATTTAGATTTGGTAATGTTTAGAAGACTAAATGGAAATCCATTGCTTTTATTTTTTTTAAATAAATAGATTCTGTTAGTTGTTAGGTAATTATTGCATTTGACTTTTTAACTTTTAACTTTTTTAAAGTTAATATATACTAGGAAACCTTCCGTAACAGTACATATAATCTTTAAGAGGCTAATATTCTTAATATGGAACTTTCTTAGTAATGGACAGAGATGCAGTTTAATAGTTAATTGGACAGTGAATAAGTAAAGAGAAACATGGCCCTTCTTTCTATCCTTGATGCAGTAATTGACACAGTGTGCTTAGGATGAAGGTTGAATTTACAAACAAATTGGAACTTTTGCATATGATTAATATGTGTTTGTGGAAATTATTAATTTGTTTATGATTTTTTTACACACTTGATTAAATAAAATGCATTATGGTTCTTTAGTTTGAATTTCAACTAGATGAACAAATTGTTGGAATAAACTCTGAATGGTGAAATTAAATCTCCAATAGGATCAGAAAGGGTTTTTGATGTTTGTCAGAATTAATAAAATCAGAACTTGTTCAATACAGTTACCTGGGTTTCCGTTGTTTTCATTTCAAATTATTTATCTGAGTGTCATCACACAGAAAAGGTGCTTTTACATAAGTTTGTTATTTAATTCAGCTTAAAATGTCTTAGAAATGTTAATGTTTCTTACAAAGAAAAAGTAGAAATTGTCTGAAACTCTTTTCAAAAGCTAGATTTCCAAAAGTGAACCTTCTACAATTGTCAATATTGAGTTAGAAAAAAAGGATACTGAAGCTGTATCCCAGTTATATGAGTTTTTGAGTACCTATGAAGAAGAGGAAACAGAGAACCACTGCATGGAAGATTAGAAAAGATTGGGACATAGTGAGGACAGGGATAATTTAAATTTCTTTTATATTTTCTCAAATATCTTAACAGTTTTCACATGTTAAAGAAGCATATGTACCGTATATGCTCCAATAGAGGCCCCCGGCGCTTAATTGAGGCCGGCCATCATTAACAAAAACCTTCAGAATGCAATATTTTTAAACATAAATACCGGCTAATATTACAAACAGCTACTTTATTTGAATTTCACCTGCTACATGACTTTTAAGGATAAATGGCAATGTCTTTCTGTATCTTTCGCTGCTATTCCTCGTCCGAATCCGCAATGACGGCTTCGGTGTTGACAAGCAGCCGCCTCGCTGGAAGTTTCTTTCGCTTATTCCACCGCGCGAATCTTAAAGGCAATGTCAAATGACCGTTTCGGCGGCATTTTGTAAGGCAATGTACCGTAAGGAATTATGTACGACTATAAAGATACGGACGCTTACACTAGTACCGGTAGGCAAATATGAAAGACTCGGCTACTGTTAGAGACCGGCTACTATTTGGCCGTATCCCCTCTGCAGCCCGGCGCTTATTAGAGACCGGCCACAATAAGAGCCTCGGCGTTTATTGGAGCATATACGGTACTTCACATTACAATAGCTATCTACTTACAAAATAGAAGGATAAATGGAGGAATGCAAGTTTCTTTGACACTTCAAAGATAAATATTCAATATAGAATTAATTGTTATATACTAATGACAGCCCATAATGTTAATAAAACAGTTCTAGAAAATGTTATTGTAATGTAGTTTTATAATAATAAGTTTGTCTTGCATTATGCTTCATTTGTTTTATATGAAGTAAAAAAAAAGCGAAAGCAGGAATCCGACATCACAATCAGGAATATTGGAACATTGTTCAGCTCCTCTCAGCAGTTTTTGTAACAATTCTCTTTATTACTGATTGGAAAAAATAAATCAAAACTTTATAAATGTGGCAAAAACAGAAAACCAATGAGACATGAAAAAATGAATGTGAAGATTTCACTGTACTTTTAGAATAAGTAATGAAGAGATTTCATCACTGGAATAATAGAAATAAAAATATTATCTTTGATTTTGCACTGGCTAAGAAAAAAGGTCATTTTGGCATTATAGTAGAGTGCCGATTATCCGAACAAGTCGGCGCCGACCCTAGTTCAGATAAATGGACAGAGAATTTAAGGGATGTTCCTGACTTTACTAAAACCTTCACACTTTGTCCAGGCTTAGGACTGGCAGCACCCGTTAGTGCTGGCGTGTTTAAAAATTGTATTTTTGCTCCTAACAATACACTATAAATACTTCTAATCAGGGATTCGATTTCGAAAAAAAAAATTTTTGAGAGAAATAGGCTGTTTGGATAATCGGCGCTCTACTGTATTAAAAAAAATTAAGAGTATAGGTAATATTAAATATGAGATAAAAGTTCCTACCCCATCATTTTTTTATAAGTTTCTATGTATTTTACATAGGAAGTTGTATTCTTTTGTACACTTAGTTTATTGTTAAAACATGATATCATGGTAAATTACTTCCCCAATAACTTTGAAGGGCACTGAAATAATTTGAAATCATATTTTCCATTTGAAGTTAGTTTGTCATTATTTAATGTATAGTAGAAGCTTATTAAAATGAGTATTATAAACATCGGTAATAAAGTTCCATTGATTTGCTACTGTAAGAATTTACTGTGAAATTGATGTTCATTGTTCTCTTTTCCACAGTACTTTGAAGGAAATGTATAATTTTCATAATGAGAAAAACATTTTAAGTTTCTGTAACCATAATATTTTTAAAATATAAATTGTCTGTGCAATTTTTGGGCCAAATCAGGAAGGTTCAAACTGATATCAATAGTGAACAGTTTTCATTGGAAGCAACAATGTAAGAGGATTGGGAGGGGGGTCTTTCTGAAAAGTGTCTCACTTCACCCTCCTCTACTGATATTGCAAAACTCTTAGACTCCATGAAGGAAACAGCCGAAAACACATCAATGAGCATAGCAATAGTAATTAAGAAAGACAACCATTTTAAGTGCAGTGAAATTGTAGAAGATGCAGGACAAGCTTAAACATTTCTCATCTTCAGAGAAATGCTGTAGAAGGAATTACATGAGGGGCTAAAATCAAAGGCAGCTTAATCCATGTTTTGAAATTTTACATTTTTTTTTTTTTTAAGGTGGTAACGTTGTATGAAGAAAGCTTCAAAATACTTAGAGTAGGAATTAGAACTCACTGGATAGCAAACTGAACGCCTATAATGATAGGTTATTCTTTTATTGAATAATTAAAATGGATTTAGCTGCCTTTGATTCTAGCCCCCTCATATGATCTTTAACCACCAGATGCACTTTTGGAATTCTCAATTCTAGAAAATGATTGCTATCTCTAGAATTTGTTGAATCTCAAGACAAAAGACATTGAGATCTGTCTAAATTAAGGAAATGACAGATTATAATGTGATAGGTTAATCTTATAATGTTCTGTTAAATTTGGTCTTTTATCCCATCTATCTCAGCTAGTAATGCAAGAAAATGTCTAACTTTGAAAAAAAAAAAAAATACTTTTTTTCATTTCATTTAAAACAAAATTACTCTTTCTGTCACATTTTTTTTTATTTTATTAATATTAATGATTTTTTAATACACAAGACCAGTCCTACTAGGTGACATAAAAGCACCTGTGTTGTAGTACTGGTAATGAGTCTATACGTTGTGTAACATCTACAGCAGTTTCACAACAAATCAATAATAAAT
Source organism: Thereuonema tuberculata (assembly GCA_023159025.1). Classification (NCBI taxonomy): domain Eukaryota; kingdom Metazoa; phylum Arthropoda; class Chilopoda; order Scutigeromorpha; family Scutigeridae; genus Thereuonema; species Thereuonema tuberculata. The sequence goes on along the minus strand of JAFIDM010009631.1, from coordinate 133,156,456 downwards.
CACAAGAAAAAAAAATACAGAAAGAATTAATACTACAAATTTTACTAATATGACTTATGGAATTATACCTATTGTGATGAGATATTTCATCACGATAAATTATGTTACATAGTCATCAAAAGAAAACAAGCAATTTTTTTTATTTTTTTTTTTAGACTTAGGCTTAAATTTGAATTCATATTTTAATATTTTTTTTTCAATTAGATATACTTGTGTTAAGAATACCTGAGTTATAGGTGCTGATTGTTAGTTATGAATACTTAATAGTTAACATAGTTAAGTAAGATTGAGATTAAGACTTATTTTTTCCCCAATTATGTCGGATATTAACTGATCTTTTATTTGTTTAATATTTTTGAAATTTTCTGAATTATATATTTCCCAATTTAGTTGACTAAATAATTTGTAATTAATTTGGTTTTCCATCCTTTGACCAAAATTATTTTTTAATTTAGTGTTGTTAAAAATTCTTAGCCAGTTGTATCTAGTTGTTTTTCCGTCATTAAAATTGTTTTTTGCTTTAATTACTTCAAAAATATTTCTCAAAATTGTTTTATAGATAAATCTTTCTTTAAAGGTTAAGATTTTATATTTTTTCCTTACATTATTTTTTACCGATAAGCTTTTTTTGTTAAAATTAATGTAGACACTATTGAAAATTTTCAATATTAATTTATTAATATTTAGCAATTGTTGTTTATTTATAAAAATCCAACATTCAATGCCGTAGTTAAGCACCGAATCAATTAGTGATTTGAAAATAATTAATTTCTGTTTAAAAGGGAATAAATGTTTTATGTGAAAAAAGAGATATGTATAGGTGTGTAGTTTTTTAATAACAAAATTATAATGCACTTCCCAAGTAAATTTCTCGTCCAGATAAAGATCTAGATATTTTTGATGAGTTACTAACTCAATTTTGTTGCAGTTGCAACTGTTGACATCTATGTCGTTGAGATTCAACTTGCTGCAGTTATTATTATGAAGTAAAAGAAAACAATCATTATTTATGATTTTGTTTTTATTTTTGATTATCATAACTTTTGTTTTCTTACAATTAATTTTCATTTTGTTGTTTATTGCCCATTTAGTTATGTTATTTAAATCATTCTGGAGGAAATTATAAGCTTGTTGTTGGTTTTTATCACAAGACATAAGAAGAACATCGTCAGCATAAATATAAATGTTTGAGAATTTAATACAGTTACTAATTGAGTTAATGTATAGATTAAAAAATAAAGGTCCCAGGTTGGAACCCTGAGAAACACCGGCTTTAATATTGTATAATTTACTAAAAGTGTTATCAATTTTGATTCTATACTTCCTGTTTTTTAAGTAGTTAGAGCAAATTTGATAGAGCAAATTAATAATCAAGCAGTTGTAGCTGAAAAAAAAATAAAAAAAGTTTAAAAGAAATTCATTATAAGAAGTCAAACTTCATAAAAATTTACTCAAATCATAAATTTTAAATTCTAATAAGTATGAATTTTTAATGCTTTTCTGTTAACTGTGTTTATCTCATGAATCTTTCATTCCTTCAGGCAAGACTGTTATTGCCATCACAAATGGGTAGTTGATTGGTATTTCATTTTCTTATATTCCTGGAAAATTTACAACTATTCACTTTACATGTGATTTGCTATCAACATGAATACAAATGTTATTTTGCCTGAACTCTACATTTTTGTAGAGCAAGAAATTTATAATGTATTAGAGTTTGATTTTTGTTTTCTTTTATGTAAAAATAATGAAATGTTAAATAATAAAAACAAATGTCTTGAATAGATTTGAAAAGTAAGTCCACATATTAAGTCTGGGGACAGTTTGTCTCTAGGAAAAATTGTTCTTCATTGTAATAAAGCCAGCAAGTATTATTAATATATTGTTGTCTTAAAGTTTGAGATTACTGTGAAAATTGTTTGATATAAAATTATGGGTACTTACATACAATCGGAACCCATTTTTTTATAATTGATTTCTGGTGTTTTCGTTTCATTTCTTTGTTGTTTTGTATTAAATTGTTTTTTTTTTTTGGGTTTTTTTTTTTTTTTTTTTTTTGAAAAAAAAAAAAACATAACTTGTAGTTGTCGTTATTTACGATACCGTTGGTCATTTCGAAATGGAAAATATATTTTTCCGTTGTTTTAACAAACGAAACATTCTGGAAAAGATCCCACCTCAATTAACCTAACCTAGTGTTAATTCAAAAGAAATTGTTAATTTTATTTTTTTTTCCCAAACAATATCAGGTAATACGTAAATACCTATTTTTATTACACATTTGGAGGGGTTAATGATTTAAAATACCCACCAGAAATCGATTATAAAAAATGGGTCCCAATAGTACGTAAGTACCAAATTATGATATGCATTTTTTTAGTTGGAAGATTATTTGGAAGTCTGTGAAGGGAAAGGGAGAGGTATCAACTTTGGATAAGACGAACTTTAATATTCCTGAGGATAAGGGAAATTAATTTTTGCTTTTTTAGTAAAGTCACTAAGTACCATGAAGAATCGCATCTTACCCATGGTTTGTTTGTTCCTGCAGAGAGCTGTAATCAGTTCTAGGTCTGAAAGTTAATACAACATAGAAATAATTGCCACTACTAGCATAAGGCTGAAAATAAAATAATTTGGCAATGTTTAAATTTCCCCAGGTAGCAAGGGGAAATGACCATCAATTGATAAAATGTCTATTTGAATCATTATACATACTGTATACTTTTATATGGTTTAAAATTCTTGCTGCAGTATGTAACAATTAGAATGTGTAGGCTTCCTTCCATTGTTTTTACAAGAGTTGTGCTACAGAACATCAAAACTGCAATTCAGGAAGACCCTCATAATCCCAATTTAATTGTTTCTCTAATAATAGCTACAGTAGTTTCTTCTGCTTTTTTGGGACCGTTCATTTGAAAAGTAGCAGTGGCCAAAGGAAAGCTCTTTGAGCAAAAGTAAAGAAATGAAGCTTGTGGGATATTTAACTCAAAACAAATTTACTATAGTCCTTCACAGTGAATTATACAGATAAATTGAAGTAAGTAAATATTTAAGATATAAATTCAGTTTTGTTAGCTAGGAAAACTCTTATTTTGTTTGAAGCAAATGGAAATCCCCTCTTGTCTTTATTCTTCATACCATGGCTGCAAAGTCAGAAATTTTGTTTTGTTGACTCAGACTCCACAGCCCTACTTCATACCCAAAGGTGAAACTCTGGCAATGCCAAAACTATCAGTATTATAAGTATTACAATTGTTTTTCTTTTGTTACTTTTTCTATCCTGGGCAGTCCTCATCCTTCGTATTAATCTTACCTAATAGAAAACTATAGTTTGCTGCATTCTAGTACACTACAACCTCATTGATCCGGATTCAGATTTGTAGACATTTTTTTTTTTAATTATTATTTAATGCTCACATAGATAATAATTTTAACTATGATAATAAGAACATAACTATAAGTACGCCAAACATTCGCTTTTTATTTTGATTAAATCTACAGTTCCTGCATAGATTGTACAATAAATTATGGTAATAAAATGTTTTTGTCAAGTTTAAGAAAGCTTTACTAGAGCAATTTTGTTACAAAACATAGTTTTTTATCGTAATAAATGGTAAGTCTGCTTATTTAAGGATTTGTTTTGCTTATTACCCATATTACCCGGATTTTCTATTCTCTGGATTGCCTTTGGTCCCAGTTAGTCCGGATAAACGAGGTTGTAGTGTATTTTTGATTTGGAAAAAGAATTAAAAACCCAACATATGTGGGTGCTAGCAAATATTTTTTTTTCTTGTGCTCTAAAAAGTAAAGTTTTAAAGCACATTCACCATCTACATATAAATAGATATAGCAGTTCTATAATCAAAATAAAAACATACATGGAACACAGTTTAAACTTTTTTAATGAAAATAGTTTGAATTGGAAAGAAATTCAAATTGTGGTAACATTTTTTAGATTATCAGTAAAGATTAATGAGTGTAATAGGTCTGTTTTCTCATATTAAAAGATAGCATGAACTAGAAAGTAATTTTAAAATAAAAAATTCATCTTCTTCTTTTATTGAGACTTAAGGCCGCTGAAATTATGGAGAAATTGAATCAGAATCTTCAGTCATCTGAATGTCAGAAAGCATAAAAATGATCAAGTCAAATCAAGTTATCTTGTGTGTGAATAGGTTACAGCCATGGGTTGAAAAGTTAGTTTTCAAAAGACCAATAAACCTAAGTTAAATTTAATCTCTTTTTTTTTTTTTTTTTCCAAAGTTAATTAACAGCAATTGCTGCAAGAATTACTTTTACGAGTGGGCTTTGAAATTTTATTAAAATAATTTAACAATACACAACTCATTATCCCTTCTTTAGCTAAAAAAAACTTACATGAGGCATGACAGTTGTTGAACTAAACAAGGATAGTATAAACCTACTATGAAACTTACAGCTTTTCTAGAACGTTATTTGTTAATTTATTGTGCAGCAATTTAATGGACATGTTGTGGTTTTGGCTCTGAAGTCCTCATCTAAATCCAATTTTATCAAAATGTATAGGGGTCTAGTATGTGAAAGTCTCAATTTACCAGCTTAGTAGAAAAAAATATTAAGTTAGAACTTAATAGGAACAAAAAGAAATTAGTTTTTAATTTTCGTTATTATGGAGTTTAGTTAAAAAATAACCATCGCACATAAAAGGAATTATTAATTATGGAGTTTAACATTATTAAGCTTTGTTGTCCCCAAAGGTCCAGTATGTACAAAAATCAATAAAGATCTTTCTCTTACAAGAGGGATTTCAAAAGTTTTATGTTTGGTTTTCTTTATTAACAAAAGAAAAGATAACTATTGATGTTCAGAATTACATCCTCTACTGAATGTAATTGCCTGCACTGTCCACACACATACTTCTCACAACTACATGGTAAATGATCTGGCATAGCTATGTATCGTTCTTTGCTCTTGGCAATGTAAAGAGGCTGTGACAGCTGTTCTGATTCAAACTGCAGTAAAGAGGCCATTGGTGAAATATGGTAAGCACTTGCTGGAGAAATCAAGAAGCATTTTAGCCATTTTTTATGGCATTTGCCCATCGTTAAACAGTTTAATACGAGAGAAACATTTATGGAAATATGTGGTAGATCTCATAGCAGATATTTCATTCCGTAAATACCATAAGTTATTTTTTTTTCTCTATTACTATATCAAATTGCCATCTATTAATTTTTATAAATGGCAGCAGTTTCAGATTCAAAGATCATTTGCTATATATATATATATATTGCACCTTAATATCAAAGAAATTTTAATTTCATAGCAAATTTTTATTATTCAATAAATTGATTAATTTAATAAATTGCATTTTTGAAACTTGTTTCCTTTTAATAAGTTTTTATCATTTAACTCCTGCATTGTATTTAATTGATATTAATTTATTTCTTTACAGCCATTGAGCGATGAGCCACATTATTCAGAAGGTGATGAACATAATCCTGATTATGATCATGAGGCATTTTTAGGTGAACAAGAAGCCAAATCTTTTGATCAGCTGACACCTGAAGAAAGCAAAGAACGTCTTGGGTATTTTGATCTTTATGCTTCTTTATTGCTTTAAAAGGTTTCAAATAAGTTGGTGATTCTAAACAGAAGTGCAGATTCAGAGAATTTAAATTGAGAGAAGTTTCTAGATATAATGTTATTAAGTCCTTTCCCTAAAAAATGTAATTTACTGCTAGGATTTAAATCTGTCTGTAACATATTGACAGGAAAACTTAAAAGGCTGAAGGATATTTCTAATTTTTGTTAGATTAGATTTAATTCATACTAATAAAAGTGCTTCGATAGAACATTGTCATCTTAACTGCAAGAAATAATTTTATTAAATGATTTTTTAATGAACTTCACTGCTTCAATGGAGTAACAGTTAATTAAAAAATTATGTAGTAAAGAACGTTTTTATTTTGAAACAGAATATTTAAAATTTAAATTAATTCATACTGTGAATTATAAGAATATTTAAAAGATAGTTACAAAACATTGATAAAGAGAACTAACAACAAGGGAAAATTTGAGTAACAAAAGCATAATTTTAAGCAAAATGAAATTTAATCTGGTGCACTCTTAATAAAGGTATGGATTTTTTTTTTTTTTTTTTATTACTTTTGAAAGTCAAGGTTTCAGCTACATTTAACGGGTTACCAAAAAAAAGGGATGAAAATAAAAACTCAATGGACTACTTGTTTGAGTGAAAAAAATGTTTGTGTCATAATAGAAAACACACACACACCATAAATGTAGCACTGAAAGCAATGGTTCCACTTTCTGCTTGTAGTATGGATATCCTATTCCAACCAATTTATATATTGAATACACAGAATGCAATTCATTCCTTATTATTATTATTCCTATAGTTAAAATAAATATAAAAATTAAAAGTTGACCTAAGAGACTGGACTTTATGGAAAACTTTTTCTATTATTGGAGCATTTGCTATTTACTGAATAGACCTTTAAAGACTAATACCAAGGATATGTTTGTAGGTATAACCCTACTCATTAATATGTTCTATACTATATTTTTTGTTTTGTTTTTGTTTTTTCATATTTCTTTGGACCATTGTTGGGTAACTTAACAATGCTATTGGATGTGTTTTCTATCTGTTAAACCTCAATAACAATGAATTTTAATTAGCAGTAATCATTGTTATCTACCTAACAATGGTCCTAAGAAATCTGAGGTGGACTATATTTCATTTGTTTTTCATTGATATGTTAATAATGCATGAAAATATAAATTTAAACACATATGGTTTTCAAATTCTTGCCTTCCTGTGTGAAGTTTGAGTATCCTGTTTGTAATCATTCACTATTTGGTTCAAAGAAATATTATTTTATAAATAATACTACCAGCTAATTATAGTCTACCACTGTCTCTTTCCTTTGAGTAACTCTTGTTGATTATACAAAAATGTCGTCACATTTGAAAGCTTTCTGTTACTATTCAGTATTTCAGTGCAGCATTTATTATGGACAGCAAGTAATGGGTTTGACTGGATAACCAGTATTGAAGTAATTACTTAAGTAAAAAAAAAAATTACTTAAGTAAAAAAAAAGTAATGGTAATAGTGAAGAATTAAAAGTTAAACATTCTATCAAGAGGCCACAAAATAAGTCTAACAGAGCTTGAGAAAAAAAAAAAAAATACTCCTAGCATTTCTTAACCAGTTGGGAGATCAACCCTACTCTTTCCTATCTTTAACCCTAGGAAATAACCCAGTCTCCTTTTGACAGAATTAATTAAGTATCAAACTACAATTATATTTTTGTTAAGAATGACATTTGCTTTTTCTGCTTCCATAGTAAACTTGTAACCTCAGTCACATGCTTAGTCTTATGCATAGGGCCAAAGTTAGAAACACTTAAATAACTTTTAGGTCATTCTCAAAGATTAGTACAATAATTCTGTGTCATCCTCAGAAGTCAGTTACTTATTGTGCAACAATTTTATTTTATTTTATTTTTTTCATTTGTTTCTTAATCAGGTCAGTAATACAAAAACTCTTTAACTGCAAATTTAAATTTATATATACAGTATAATAAAAATAATTCAAAGGTAGGGCAGGATTGTTATTTTTTAAAACCTTGACTGTTAGCTTTGTTCAAGTATTAAATTATTATTATTATTATTATTATTTTATGTTTAAAGGAAAATTGTTGATAAGATCGACAAAGACAACAATGGTTTTGTCACCTTAGATGAGTTAAAAGACTGGATTCAATACACCCAGAAACGATACATAATGGATGATGTGGAAAGACAGTGGGCTGCTCATAATCCTGAAAATAAGGAAAAAATTACATGGGAAGAATATAGAAAGACCACTTATGGCTTTATGGATGGTAATTAAAATATATTTGTTTGTTTCATTTTCAAAGTAGATCATTTTAAAATTAAATACATTTTGAATTTATAAGAATAATGTCATAAATATTTTTTTCTTCTTCAAATATGTAAATTACTGAAATGTAATTATTCAAATATATCTGTTTAGAAGAAATTAGTTTATTGATTGGATTATAGACAAGATTGATATTCATTTCTTGAAGATTTTTTAATTTCAAGTTCCTGATAATTTTTTTTTTTTTAAATAAATACAGCATGTAGTCCATCTAATTCTTCAGAAAGGCTTAAATAAATATAAACTTGATGCATCTCCTTAATTTTTATTTTTTGAAGACAGTTATATTTTTCCTACAATTAATAGAAGTCAAGAGATTTACTGCAAATTGTTGTGAAATATTACATAATGTTTTCCTTCCTAAATCAAACTTCTAGATATGGATGAAAAAGAATTGCAGCAGGATGATGAAAGCTACAGTTACAAAGATATGCTAAGACGAGATCAAAGACGTTGGTCTTTAGCTGACAAAGATAAAGATAATAATCTTAACAAAGCAGAATTTGGAGACTTTTTACATCCTGAAGAGGCAGAACACATGCGTGATATAGTTATAGTGGTAAGATAAAATCTACTTAGACTAATGTGTATCTTAAAATTTCAAATATTAGAATAAGTTAACCTCAATACAGAAAAGGAATATTTTAAAGATTAAAAATTCATAATAAATTTCATATTTACAAATGCACATTTGTTTAGTAGTATTAAATGTTTTAATCTCTCCAAATCCATTAATTTCATGGGATTTTTCTTATGTAGGAAACAATGGAAGACATTGATAAGGACAAAGATGGAAAAATTTCGTTAGAAGAATATATAGGTAAAAAAAAAGTTTCAACATTTTAATAATTAAAATAATTTAAAAATAGTAATTAAATTATATAATTATTTTATTATCATTTTACTTTTTTGTTATTGTTCTCTATGGATGCCATTCTTCTCTTTAATTAGTGATTATACAGGGAATTGGAAATAGTCTTTCTTTTTTATTTAACTGTTTTATTCTTTTTTAAAATGAACAATCACAATTAAAATCAGTATTGATTGTTTGTTGTAATACTGTTTAGGTGACATGTATCGTGGAAGTATCAAAGAAGATGAAGAGCCAGACTGGGTGAAAAATGAAAGGGAACAATTTGGTAGTTTTAGGGATAAAGATAAAGATGGTTATATGGACAAAGATGAAGTTAGATCTTGGATCATGCCAGCTGACTATGATCATGCAGAAGCAGAAGCTAAACATCTAATATATGAGTCAGATAGTAATAAGGTATATTTAAAATAAGTTATTACCTTTACAGTATGCAAATTGATTTTATGAAATAAATTAGGTTTTTAAAAATAGAATAATGTTTAAAGTCTTAAAGCTTAAATTTTCAAACGAAAAGTCTTCTTCAATAAGGCTTCAAAACAGTTGTTTTCTGCTTATTAGCTCCCAACAGCTGGAGTTTTCAAGCATTTAACATCAG
>JAFIDM010009631.1:133061142-133146642 GCA_023159025.1 Thereuonema tuberculata | reverse complement strand
TTTCCAGTTTAATTTTTGAAGATAGTCAATCCATTCATACAAAAATCTCTTCTCTTCCAGTTGATTTTTCTGATTATTTGATTGACTATCTTCAAAAATTAAACTGGAAACTCTAAACTCAATCAGATATTCAGAAAGCTCAACTGGAAGAGAAGAGATTTTTGTGGAATATGAATCACACTAGTCCTACAGCTCAATAAGAAAATGTCTCATTGAGGTTTTAGAAGCAGAGTGATGAATACTGAAATCAACTAACACAAATTTGAGGGAAACATAACTCTACAAATTGTAAGGTGTTGAAAATGCAAAAATAGGCAGGTAGATTTCTTTTCCTTGTATCTGAATGTTTGGTTTTGAAAAGTGCTTAGTTATATACTTGAGAGCGTTAGAAATATGCTTGAAATTGCTTTGGACCACTTGTGGATCCTGCATGGTCAAATTTCTTTGAAATTGAGAGGACAGATATGAATTTTTCATCTAAAAATTAGTTTTAGAAGTTATTAAAATCTAAGTCCTGCTCTGTTCCTATAAAAATTTGAAAGCCTTTTGCAAATGGTTTGTAAGCTTCTTTTTCTAAAGAATTTTCTTATATGGATGTATGTTGATAGAAGCCAGAATGAACAGAAGTCTTTTTATAATGTTTTTATGGCATTGAATTAGTAGTCAACACATCAAAAATGATAGTGACAGCACTATTGAACAATCATTGTCAGTCCAACCTCCAATCTATTGCAGAACATTAGTTTGTTTACTTGTATAAATATTGCACTTAATAAACACATTTTTTGCCATTATTTTTTTTTAAGTGCAGATCATAAATGATTTTCATTAATGTTAAAAGTTTATTCAACTGTGACATTTGCACTCCAGGAGTAATTGATCAATCATCTTATACCAACATAAAGTAAATGAACTCCTGTTAGCAAGTAGATATATCTTGAAAGTTTGAATGAAATGCTCTTATCTAGAATATCTTCAGGATGGATATAGCTGGTCTTATCATTAACATATGCAGGTGTTTATGCTCTGAATATCTATTATGGGATTTTTACTTAGTTTTAGCTGAGCATCATTTGCAAATACCTCAAAGCTCAAAGACTACATATTTATTGCTTGCAGTTGGTATTTTTGTGAGTGCACTCTTTTCTGGAAGATCTTTGACTGCCTTAAGATGGAATTCAACTTCCTTGCATGAACTTCAATTAAAAGAAATCATAGATTTTAGAACTCCTCTCACTCATCGATAATTTGTTGGGTTGAGGCTTCCATGGACAACATTGTCGGCTGATAGAGCTTGCCATTCAGTTTTTAGAAATAAAACAAAAATTTTCTGTATTAAGTGTTTAGTGCACCCTTTTCTCCAAGTTTTATACCATTTAGAGCTTTCCAAAGAATTTAATTTTCTAGAAGGCATTATGTGAATTTCGAGATCACCTGATTAGGTAAAGATGCAGGTGATCTGGATTGGGACTCATTTTGAAAGAATGAGCAAGAAGTGAAACAGAATTTTGAACTGCAAAAAGGGATGTGAGGGATCTGATGGCAGCAGAGGCACTTTGTAGGTTCCAGATTTGATCTCCACTATTCCTAGGATCTTGGAAAATTAGGGCTAGGATTGAAGATGGGTAGGCATCAAACTGGCCTTTTAATCTCAACTTCATTTCAGTGGGTGGCAGTTCACTATGTCCTCTACCTCCTATATCCTCAGTGGGCTTCTTAGCCTATTTAAAGAACCTTTAATGTAGAACACATGTACAATATCTTAAAAGCAAAAGGATTTTTAAGCTCTAATTTCAGTACTAGTATAGTCACAACAAGGGATGATCACAATACTAAGAGAAAGGCTACTGTGTCCTTTGATTGTAAGGTATAATTTAGCTTTCATTAGTCAGTTTTGCATTATATTAAAATACAATATGTACTTTGTAGTTGATTATTTAAAAATTATAATTATTTGCTAAAGTTTCATTTGGCCTTTTATAGTATCTAAATATATTTTTATCTGTATTGCATAATGTTTTCATTGTTTTTATACATAATGTTTCTTTTTTTTTCAGGATAAGCAATTGACAAAAGATGAAATACTTGACAAATATGACTTATTTGTTGGTAGCCAAGCAACAGATTTTGGTGAAGCACTAGTAAGGCATGATGAATTCTAGAAGAAAGAAATATCTAGAACTAACTATATTAGTGCCAAAGGTATTTAAAGAAGAACACTAATGAAACTATACTGACTTCTATAGGAAATTTACTTTTGGGCTGCTTCCTTTCCATTTTATCTCTAAAAACCTAAAGATTTAGAGATTAAAATTGTATATTTCATCTTCCATAACAGTCATTTCATTTTTGTTCGTCATTCTTTTCATTAATTTCTCTAAAATTTGCAATAATTTCATATACAATTTATGCATTTTGTGCTGAACAAATTCTTTGTTTCTTCATTTGCTTTTAAATTAAGAGTTTGGATCACTTTTGAACATATCCGATTACTTTTAATTCAGTTAAGCAATATTTTAAAGTAAGTGAAATTTATTGTCTCCTTTTAAAAATTACATAGAAGATTGAATGTATTTTTTTTTTCAATGCTTAAAACATTACTTTCTTGCTTTTAAATGGAAAAAATAAATCTTCATAGATACCGGTACATGTATTTCCTAAGTCTTTTAATGTTATAATTTAAAATTCATTACTTGTTTTTAATATGTGGAGATTTAATGAATAATTGTTGACAAGTTTTGGATTCAGTAAAGATAACATTTATTCTTTGTTATGTTCTCTCTTATTCAGTACATAGCATAGATTTTAAAAGCAGTTATGCACTATTCCTGTACATTATGAATGTTATAAATTGTTCTACTTAACATGTTCACTGCCGACTACACGGGGCCAGTGTATTTAACACTAGTAGTAGACATGCTGATTACACAGGGCCACGTTGTGTGGCTAGGCAACTTTTATTGATGTGTATGCTGCCGGCGCTTTTAAAGGGAACTTGTATTGCGTGCGTCATTTCAGTAGATGCTTTTGAACTGTCATCGAACTTTGGTGGGTTTTTTTTTTTTTTTTTACCTCTCCATAATAATGAGTGATGTACCAGGGCCTTGAAAAACACTAGAATCTCTAAATTTGTTGATTATTGATTTTTATGTTGATTTTTAGAATTCAGAATTTGAAAAAATAGAAGTTCCTTAATCATACAACTACTTTGATTTTGTATAATTTTTTTCTGAGAATTTACATTTATTTTTATTAATAAATAAAAAATACATCTTTATTTTATCCTATTTACATTTTATTTTGATAAGCTTACCATATCTTTGACGAATCCAAAAACAAACGACTAAAAATCTAGTAACCAGAGCTGCCGCCCACATAGAGCCATGATAGTTGAGTTTTGGGGTGGGTGGATTAAAATATGATATGTAATTGACTTCTTATTTTACCATATATATAATAAAAATGGAAAATAATCTAGTGGCACCTGGTGATCTCCAACCCTTGCAATGGTGGCAGTGGATGTGTTAAGGGATTTCTTTCTTAAGAAACGGCACAATTTTGATTTTATTGTTTAAACATAACTGAAAACTGATTGTAAAACAATGTAACTTTTTACTAGATTGTTCATAAAATACTAAATCAAATCATTAAAAAATGAGGTATTACATTGAGATTGATATGAAACAAAATAAGATGCACAACTTTTGGATAAAGCAAACTTTCAACGTATGTTGTGTCACATCTTTCTCAAGACATTTCAACTATAATCTGGGAAAGTCATAACAAATTTTGAAAATTACAATTTGAGGGTTTGTGTAATTGCATTATTAACAGTTTTCAGTTGTTTATTGTTAATAATGCAATTATACAAACCCTCATATTGTAATTTCAATATTTGTTATGACTTTACCAGATTGTAGTTGAAATGCCTTGAGAAAGATGTGATGTAATATACTTTGAAAATTTGCTTTATCTAGGAGTAGTATGTTTTATTTTATTTTCTATATTACAGTTGAAACATATTTGTAATTCATTAACTCAAAATCTTCAAAGGAGAAAATAAGCTTACGATGTAGATCTGACTCTAAATCTTAATTCAGTAACCCTTTAGGCTTGAATTTATAATTTTTTAAAAGAAGGCATTTACTGAATGTACTGATAAGCCCTAGAATTAGCAGTTTTGCATTCCTACAGACAATACTTTTTAAAACCCATGTCTTTCTAATAAGAAAGTTCTTCAAGTATAGTAATAGCCACTGTAAAATTCTAATAAATTGAAATAAAAATATGGTCACTTCTAGTTAATCAGGGAATTACTTAAATGATTTTTTTGATACAAGTCAAAACACAAAATGCTTAAAATATTTTGTTCCAACACCACAAAGAAGCGATCAATGTGTTCTTTATAAATATTTAATGTTTAATGTTTTTTGTTTTTTTTTCTGTTTTTTTATCCTATTTAACAATTGTTTTTACAAATTATATATCAAGAATGGTTGCATGTCATTCTCTTTATTTAATTATTGTATTTTATTTCATATATTTATTTTTTTAATACTTGACTAGTTTTACAAGTCATTTTTGTATTGATAGTTAGGTCACAGTTTTAAAAAAAATTGTTTGCCTTCTACTTATTTTGATACTAAATAATGTATGTTATAGAAAATGATTGGAAATGCTTTGTGAAAACAAAAAAGAAATGTAGAAAATATATTTTTTTCTTCATATTTTTATATAAATAAATTTACATTTCTGATTCTTCATTTTGTTACTAATACACAGGTTCAGTTTTTTAACAATTCCCTAATGATAAACATTTTACATTTTTACATCATTGCAGTTGAGTCACTTACAGTATTGCATATATTGTAAAGCCATATACATTTTTTCACATTGTTGTACTGAATCAACTAATGCTTAAAAAAAAGTATCTTTACATCAGAATTACTTTTAAGAAGACTTCTATAACTGAGTTATAGAATACTTTAATTAAGTGCAAATAGTATTCATTTAGAAAATTATAAAGACTCACTAATAATAATAATGTCATGCTACACATTTAAATGGAATGTTTAATACTAATCAAAATTATTATTATTTTTGTGTAAAAAGAGAGAGGGAGAGAGAGTGATTTCACTTCAGAAGCTTGAATAATAAAATTTTACCATATTTGCAATGTTTGCAAACACAAAATTTAAATGATACGTTTTATATGAGCCATTCAAGCGACCACTGGAAAGGCAGAGTGCTGCTTCCAAGATTCATTGTTTTTTGGGATTGCTTCAAAAATTTAACGTAGCCGTAATAGTAGCTTTCACTGTTTCAGTATAAAGGTACATAATTGTTGTGTGCCTGGATGTCACAATATTAGAACTACAGTAACATCTTTAATAGCAATATTTTATTCAGCAGATTGTTAACTTCTTCAGGCAAATAATCTGAGGTAGAGAAATTTATTAACTCTTAAACTCTCTTACAATAAGAATTAACTTACAAAATTCAAAATACACAAATGCAACTTATTGCTATAAGTTAATTCTAATTTTTATATCAGAGAGGTTAGAGTTAATAAATGTCCTTACCTCAGATTATTTGCCTGAAGTTCAGCAATCCGCTGAAATAAAATATTGCTATTAAACATGTAAGTTATAATCATATAAATAATTTGTTAACAGAATATTCGAATTATATATTATAAATTCTGTCTTTATTTTGTCTGTCATAAGACTTTCAGTTTTTCCAATTTTGTGACCAAACTATAAGAGATAGATTGGTCATGCAAATGGATAAAATGTATATCTTTTTAAGACAAACAAAATGCTACAAAAATCTTTCGAAAAAAGTTTTTGATTTCCAAGATGTCGCCTTTTAAAGGGTCAAATTTTGACTTTTTCCCAAATTTTTAAACGAAAAGTATAAAAGTTGGAAGAGAGCATTATATTGAGAAAATGTTGGTATTTGAAAGTTCTATCGAACGGTATATCAGTCATTCACAAACATTTCTGCGTTTGCAAGATACATGCAAAAATGTGTGTGGCGGAACCCCAGGTGTGTGGCACCAACCCACAATACACCTGGTTTAAGCGGAGAAGGCCAAAACGGGCTGGGAAGTCGTATATTCTCTGATCTCAATATTAATTTGCTAAATAAATAATGATTTTTTTTTTAATGCTATATATGCAAGGGTTCCGGAGCAAAGCAATGGTACCCGGCTAGTTAAATATAAAAGAGAAATATTTATATATAAGGTAATTTTAACTAACTTTTTCGAAATTAGAAAAGCCCAACTTAATTATAAAAATAGTATTAACACTAGAAGTAATTGGTTAATCATCTTTAGTACAACTGGACCAAACAATAATTTTGGTCTCAGATCCATAAATTTAATTAAGTGTAAACTGTTTAAACAACTCAAATGGGATAAATACAACTATGAAAAAATTAAACAAAATTAAAAAATGACTAATATCTGATGTAATTCAGGAAAAAAATCATATTAAATCTATAATAGTAATAAAAATTATAATATGCAATTAATTATCATTTTTTTTTTCAATTAATAATAAAAATATCAGCACCTATATAGCAGATATACCATTACTCTATAAGTATACCTTATAGAACTGTTAATATTTAAACACTGGAAAATAAATTAACACAAAATCTAAGATGTTAAAAAAAAAGGGGGAATTTACTCTGAATTTTCAGTCATTTTCTTTTTTAAAATTTCTAACATACAGATAGTAATCGCTTTCATAATTAATCGCTTTCATATTCCAAAGATTAATTTCAGAATGGGGCCACTAGGTGGAGTATTGCTACATTTGAATCGCTAATAGTCCTGAACTGTCATTGAAGTTTCTGCTTGCAGTGCACATCTGTAGAGCCCAAAGTCTTATAGTAAGCAGTATTTTTTTTCAGTATAATACAAGAAGAGCAATTCTACAACCAAACGATTAAATGAGATTTTAATGAAAACAAATTAGTAATGAAATAGATGCCAGTAAACTAAAAAGAATTTTTAAGATATATAAGGTGATAAAGTAAAAGTAGTATCACCTTATGTAAAGAATTTTATTTTCACTGGATGTTACCATTACATTACAAAAAGATTGCAACTCGTCACAAGCTCTGATACATTGTTTTAGTCTGGGGAACATTTGCTACATGATGAGGCTCGAAGCAAAAAATGAAAAAGCATGTCCAAATGTTTCACAAGTTTGATCTTAATTTCTCCAGTATTTTGGGTCTTGTCCTGTACATTTCTTTTGTCCAATCCCAGACAAAAAAAAATGTGATGTATAAAGTAGATTATGGCAGGCCAAGATATTGGGCATGATGGCTTAATTCACCAGCCAGGAAATATGTTGTCAACAACTAGTAGATAGTTGACTAAAAATTGAGGTTGGGCACTATTGTGTACGAAAAACTTTCATCCGCATTATCCAGCTGTGAGATATCAGGCCATATCACATTCCAAAACATAGATATGGACATTATGAGTAGTTGTTGCATCACTCAGAAGTTAAAAACCTTTGATTTGTGAGAATATCATTTTGACTTAAGCTGTGACTGCAATTTTAGACTACTGTACTAGGAAAGTGAGGGTCATGAAATCAGTGTGTGATCCTCCCCCCCCCCCCCCCCAAATAACTACTGAATGGAACATCTTGAAATATAGACTCTAGTCTTATATTGAAGGACTAGAGTCTATATTTACACTAACTAACTTTTAGAAATCTTTTCCAAGTGGGTTTTTATCAAGAAATTAGTGCTAGAAGATGACCCAAAACTATTCCCCATAGAAAAGCATCATTAATCTTTAAATAATGGGTACTAATCTTTTATCTAATCCATTAATTTGCATGTGGTTTGATATTAAAATAAATTTAAATATCCTAAATTAAAATTAATTTAGGCAACTAGTGTCGCCAAGTGATTATATCTTCACTGTCGCATAATCGTGAATTTCTATGTACATATATGACCTAAATTCATACAATTTTAATGTTTTATACAATGCACTGCGGGAAATATTTGGTAACTCAGGATCGTCAGTAATTTCTTTTAGTACAGTTCTTACTGTTGGCATTTCATTTTGAAAAAACATTTTATGTAATTTACCTCTAATTGCAGTGCACAGAAATGAATCACAAATTTTATTCAAATGTGACATATTTTCTTTCCGAGGCCTCTTCTTGCTTGTTGTGTGTAAAATTCCCTCCTTTTGAAATTCTTTCTTAATGGCATTAAAAAGACGTTGCCAATATTCCTTTCAAAAATGTCATTTTGTGAATGACTTCATCAACTGTCAGATGCTATTCCAATTCTTTCAACTTGGAATCAACATTTAAGATTATTTGTTTTGCACTGCTGTGAATCGACTGACCCTTACAATTACTTTTGAAATATTTATAAAAAGAAGCATGCCATGCACTGGAGGCTGCCATGTTGAAATGAACCCCTCAACAACATTAACCAATCGCATGTTCCCTTGCTGTGTGATCAAAAATAAACAAATCTAATATTTTGAACAGTTACATTTTCTGTCTCTTAAAATATTTAATGTTTTCAAATCAACAATAATCTTCTAAATTCAGGATGAAATAACAAGAACGCCGGAACTATTATTCTTCGCTGCAGAATAATGTGTTACACAGTTCTCTGATGTCACTTCAATCTTTACAAGAAACTGACTGTAGGGTAGGGGTGGGGGTTTTCTGTTTTTTTTTTGGTATTTTTTTCCAACTATATCTAGCATCTACAACTGAACCAATAGTTAACAGTTTTTGATTATCCTTGTATCAGAATAAAATTCCTTCCATTCTGTTAATGTCACCATAGATATCCAAATTTGAACCCTCACTATAGGTAGTTAAATCTTATACCTGGCAGCTAGTTAGGCACACTCACAAATTCTGAGTTTCCGATCCATGATTAACTAAAATTACAACAAAACCACAGTGGTTAATAATTGTGATTTAAAACAATTACATTTCACATACCCTGTTATCTTTATTTCATGTGACACACACAGTAAGAAAATTACAATCTGCATTTACATTTAAACACACACTTAAACAATATAAAGTTATAAAACACATGTTTATGATTAGTGCAAAATTCTGATTCCAATATCCAAATTGAACAAATTTTCAATAGAAATAAATTGGCATATACTAATTCACATAGCTTTATTTTGGATAACAATATTTGTGGGCCTGATGGTCTAGTGGTATAGACATTGAGCTTTGAGGATTCAATCCCTGGTGGAGGTCGAGGATTTTTCTCAGGTTAATTCTTTGAACATGTTCTAAGGTATATCCAACCCTCAGTAAATTGGGAACAGGGTTTCTTTCCCAGAGATTAAGCATTGAAAGCTTCTGACGTTCTTTATATGCTATTACCAAAAAAACCAAAGCAATAGTCAGAAAGGAAGCAACAATAATTGAAGAAATAAATATTGAAAAAGGAGTTATGCAATACACGATGGAGACAGTGACCCCTCAAAAACTAAAAGCAAGAAAATAAAAAACAAGAACAAAATAGGAGTTATGCAAGGTTGCTCCATTTCGTCATATCGATTTAATGTTTATTTAGAAGGTTTGATCAGAGAAGCATATATTGAAGAATATATTAAAATAAATGGACTTAATATATAGATCTAATCAAATATGCAGATGATGTCATGCTAATTGCAGATTCCAAACTTAAATTAGAAAATTTAATCACCAAATCAAGCCGCAAACAATTACAAAATGACAAATACAAATAGACAAAATTATTGAAAATTGATCGAAAAAAATAAAATATTTAAAATAAAACTCAATGGCAATCTTATAGAACAAGTCACTAAATTTAACTTCCTTAGCTCACTTATAATTGAAGATATGGATAAACTCAAACCAATTAAACATTGAATACTATCAACTTGACCTCTGTGAATAGACTTGGTAACATCTTGAAAAACAGTAGAATCCCCAAGCAATTAAAAATAAAAATATTCAAATCAATAATAGTACCATTGATCACATACAGATGAGAGGCTTGGGTAATTGGGAATAGAGAAGAGTAAAGACTTCTTGCTTTTGAGATGAAATGCCTGAGAAGAATTAATAGAAGTAAATGAACAGTGAAAAAAAGTAATTCAACAATTAAAGAAGAACTTGGTACTACTGAGACAACTATGGATAAGATCACAAAAAGTCAGCTCCAGTGGTTCGGTCTTGTGGAGAGGATGGATAGTGGACGGCTTCCCAATTACACCCTAAATGCAGCTATAAAGACAAACATAAACCTGGATGTCCCAGAACCAAATAGATTAAAACTATTTTAAATAATTTACAATATTTAAGACCTACAGAGACCTCATAATCGCAGAAAGAGATGAAGGAGTGTAGTCCATGGAAACCTCAACCTTACAAGTATGGATGAGTAAGTGAGTATTGTAAGATGTGTCAGAGTTTTCTTCTGAATACTGAATCATTTAACCCAATTAACATTCTAAACAATGGAACATGAAGTAAAAAGCGCACATTGCAACTTTTCATTTAACCCGAAAGAGAGAGTATTCATATACACTATTACATGGTTCATTCATTTTTCCAATAGATGGCTCTTACACTGAACCAGGTCTGCAAGTTTCATTCTAAATATAGTTTGTCTTTATTATTTGTTAGCTGATATTTCAAGTAATTTTTATGATTGTTTAGCTTATATTCACTCAAATGAAAAGGAAGATAAAATGCATTTTCTTCATATTATGCTGCTGTTGTTTTTTTTCGAAAACGGTAAAAATGCAACAGTTAACCAAAACAGGATTGGTTCTGTCTATGGAAAAGCTACTATCAATGTTTGATTGTTCAAACATTGTGGTTTGCAAAGTAGTCCATGCAAACATTTCTCTCTGAAAAAAAAGCTCCTTGATCTGGACTGCCCTCTGTGCTTGGTGATGAGAAAATAGCAACACTAATTCAGAGGAATTCACATTGTGCCACTGTCAATTCTAGATTGCTAAAGCCTGTCCACATTGCATGAATTACTTGCTGGACCTTTGAAGAAGCTTGTTCAAATCCGAGGAAATTGATGCTTGGTCTCTGAAGAATGGAGGGGAATTATCCATTATGAATTCTTGACTAGCCAACCAACTAATCATCAAATATATCCTAAGGGCAGACATTCATGAAAAATGGTTTGCACTGACAGAAAGTAAAGGAATTATGATGATACCATAACACATCTTTAGCCACTAAACAAAAGTTGTAGGAGAAAATAAGCTTAACATGCAGAGGATGTTGTTAAGAACTAGAGGAATCTCCCATCATGCACCAAAGAAACAATAGAAATTCATACCTAAAGCATGTCAACGAAGTGGAGTTTGGAACGGCCATCTCATCGTTTTTGTGAATCTTCAGCCAAACTTACCACTTCGATTACAAGCAATGAAGGCATGAACATTAGTGGAACCCACATCCACTCCCGACTGAGTTCCGACAGTAACAAACACAAACCGACTTAGCACACAAGCTCCAGAAGTAGTGGAGGCGGGAACAAGTATGTGCTGTTTCCATCATCCTGTCCACCACTGATCTGGTACCTCACACACACATTAGGACTTCACAAAAACACTTATGCACAACTTCAGAAGGCTGTGGTACTCAACACAACATGCATAGTTAGGAAATTCATGGACACAACCACACATCCCTAACATCCCCACACCCTCCCCTGCACACTTTTTACATTTGGCAACAAGTGCTTTGGTCCTTAACCTGCCATATTGTCTTAGCTGGGGAAACCCAAGTATTGGAACATTTAGATAATAATAATGATAAACAGTATAAAAAAAAGAACACCCCAAATACAACATAATGACGGTGTGGTTAATATTGTCTATTTCCTTGATAATGGAATTTTTGCAGAATTCTGAATCCTTTAATAGTTTCACCCCTGGATCTTTTCAGTTAAGTTCATATTTTTTATTATATTTTATTGCAAATTACATTAAGTCTTATAAACCATAAGCAAAACATCCTCTTCTTACATTTAGATTAAGAAGCATTAAGATTAAATTACTAGTGCTTCTTAAAAACCTTCTTAAAGAACTGCCAAGCAGTGGTTATCATTAACTTGGAATCTCCATATTGAACTGAGTTTGAATCCCACATAAGATATCAGTGTTCCCTTTCATTCAAAGGCTGCAGTATTGCCTGGAGAGATATTGCTCTCATTTTCCTTTGAATTCTGTCCCACTCTCTGTCTGTAGCTCACTGGAAAGCTATAGGTAAATAATACAATTTCCTCCCTTGTTTGTCATGCATGGTGAAAAGTGTGGTGGTAATCTCAATCAAAAGCAAATACACTCATTAACAAAAAAAATGACGCACCTAGAAGAAGTTGTCCGATGGAGACAAAAATTGGTGGAGAGGAAGATTATGTACAGAATAGAAAATGATTAAACTTTCAGACAAATTGATTAAACTTTCAGACAAATTGATTAAACTTTCAGACAAATTGAATGATTTATTTCAGTGTTACAGAGTAACGAGCTCAATAAGGTGTTGACCCACCTCTACCCTGAATGCAAGCTGCCACACGACGTGGCATAGAGGGATAAAGCTCCCTGATGGTCTCCTGGGGTATTTCTTGCCAAATTTGCTCCAATTGTCGGGCTAGGTCATCCACATTCCCTGGTGGATGCAGTCGCCTTCCCATCATATCCCAGACATGCTCGATTGGAGAGAGATCTGGGGATCTGGCTGGCCATGGAAGTGTTTCACAAGCTGCAAGACAGGTCTTAGCAACACGTGTCGTATGTGGTCTGGCATTATCTTGCTGAAAAATAAGGTCAGGGTACTGCAAAAGGAAGGGTAGCAAAACAGGTCTCAGAATGTCGTCGACGTACCGCTGTGCTGTAAATGTGCCGCTAATGACAACCAAAGGGGTCCGGCTATCAAGGGAAATGGCACCCCAGACCATAACTCCTGGTTGAGGGCCTGTGTGGCATGCAATAGTGAAAGTAGGATCGGCACGCTGCCCTGGGCGTCTCCAGACACGTCTGTGATGATCGTCAGGACACAGTTGGATTCGGGATTCGTCACTAAACACTACCAGTCAGCATCATTCCAACCGGATCGAGCCAAGCACCACTGTAATCTGGCTTGACGGTGTGCAGATGTGAGTGGCAGATGGCGTAGCGGTCGGTACGAGCATAGATGTCGCTCTCTCAGCTGTCTGTGAATGGTCATGGTGGACACTCGTGTGCGGGTCGCACGTCTGATGGTTGATAACGATGATTCAGGCGCTGTGACAACTGATCTGACAATCACTCTATCCTCCCGTTCTGCTGTGGCCCTAGGTCGACTGCTACCTTCATGACGCTGAAATCTGTTATTGCCCACCCATTCCTGCCAGCATCTTCTAATCGCCGCATCACTTCGACCCATATGACGAGCGATTCTCCGATTTGCTCAACCTGCCTCTTTCAATCCATTGATACGACCTCTTTTAAACTCTGACAGTTGCACGTAATGAGCTCGAATCCTGTGGCGAGGCATTTATTCAGTCGTTGAAAGGTATCCTAACTCGCAATGCAACAGAAATTTTGACCATCAGATTGAGAATCACTTCTTATATACACCAGTGGCGGCCATTCAGGGGAAGTAGATGAAGTGGCACTTCACTAATTATTTGTAATTTGTAATTATTTGCAATATTATTTATTTATAATATAACAATTATTATAAGGAAAAATTTATTTTCCTTATCACGTATGTTGGTTTTAATAGAAACGTATTTTTTATTTTGTAAGTCCCGCGCCGTCGCATTGGTGCGGGACTTTGTTCTGGCACCGAGCGCGGTGCGATTTTGACCGACCAAGTGAAATAGGCTTCGTCTCAAGTTTCTCAACCTCGGGGGCGGAGCTTAGTTCGAAAACCGAGGCGATGGTTGCTATGACAACCGTGACATCACCCGCTGTGGAGTGCTGTACGCTGCTGTATGGGTGAAGTTGAAGTAACAGAGAACGATGTTCTCTTCTTCAGTGTGAAATTCTTGTTTCGTAGTGCTAAGCTGTTTTAAATATGAATCCTGTTTATGATATAGTGGGCCCGGTAGCCGAGTGGGTAAGGGCGCTTGGCTGCGGGTTGGAGGTGGCGGGTTCGATTCCCGGCCTCGGCGGAGGACGGGAATTTTTCCACGCTTCTTTCTCCTCCAAACGGGCCCTAGGGTCTACCCAGCCCTCTATAGAATGGGTACCGGGTTTCTTTCCCGGGAGTTAAAGGCGGGCGAGCGACGGGCCGACCCCCCGTCCTCAACTTTGTCCTGTAGGTTCTGAACACTGGAGCTTACCCTCCAGTTGCATTGCGCGGTCCTCTGGGCCTGATCGCAACTTTAACTTTGTTTATGATATAGTGTGTGTTTTATTACAAACATCATTTTCACGTTGGAAAGACGAAGATAAGAAGGAAGTTATTATAATATTTTTTATTGTAATATATATATTTATAATATATATTATGTATTATAATATATAATATATTTATTATATATATTTATATATTATAATATATAATATATATATTATAATATAATTATTTTCCTACTAGCTCTTCACCTAACTTCACAGCCACAAGCCGCCACTGATATACACCTGCTGAGTGCACAGTTCCGATGCGCTGTAGCTCTCACTATTCATTCATTGCAAGTTTGATCATTTGCATGGGCAGTTCCAATGTCTTTGCATACGAAATTTCATTACAATCGCACAACTCCTTCTAGGTGCGTCGTTTTTTTTGGTAATGAGTGTATGTCATTCAAGGAAAGAAATGATTAATATCAAAGCCACACACAGAATCAATCTGCCTATCTAATATTATATTTACCTTTTGAATATTATTATTATTATTATAACGTCGCTGATCCGCTACCCGCTGTTCGCTAAGCCCTAACGATAGATAACGTGTGGTGAATGCATGGTGTAGTGCCTGTCTGTATCCTGTGAGTTGAGTCCCTAACTGTGTGACAGTGTAGAAGTCGCGCATAAGATCCTGGTTCAGCTGTGATGACCATCGGATGCGCTGGCGAGGTTTCCCAGTCTTGGTGGTCGCCTGCTCTGACACAGACGAAACACTTCCGACTGTTCGGGCTGGATGGTGTTGCCCGGGCATTGTGGTAGCCATACTACAGGATGGGGTGCCACTTTCTCCACCACCACCTGCGGGAGACTGTAGTATATTTTCCGAACGGAGGCCTCTGCCTAACCCCCGAACGCGGGTGACTTTATCCTGCGCCACACCCGATGCAGCATGATCTATATTAGAACGAGTTCTCATCATGGATGGTTGGATCCTTTAGCCTACCCTAAAGCTAGTGTAGTTCCCACCCCCACCGCGAGGAGGTAGGGTCCATGGGAGCTTATTATTATTATTATTATTATTTAGTCATTTATGACTAGATAAAAGTTGTCTTGCTGTAGTTATTTTTCTTATGGTTATACATATAACAAACACATTAAATTACAATTTGACAATATTCTACATATTTTGATTAATTTAATGACAGAAAAAAAGGTAACAAATTAAAATTCTAGTTTGAGAAAAACAAGAAACAAAATAGTTTAGTTCATTTAATTTGCATGTATTCATGAATTACTTTCTTTCTATAAAAAATTACTTTAATAAAAAAATAAAAAGTAATAACATTTTAAAAAAAAAAAAAAAAGATCATTAAATTGAATTTTCATTGATGTAATTGTCTTAACTTTAATTACAGTTTTATAACTTTATCAACTGTGAAACCTGGTATGTTTATTGGAGATGAAAATCATAAAACTGAAAAAAAGTGTAAATTAATTGCCTTTATAAATCCTGTTCATTTTTCAAGCCTTGAATATTGAATATTCTTCGTGACCATTTACCAATGAATCACTTCTTTCTTGTATGTTTTTTAATTTTCAAAGGACTGGAGCTTAGCAGTGCAAAAAAAAATGTAAAGTTCATAATGTTTGAAGACAAATGTGATTCAAATACAGAAATTGTTGTTCATAACAACTGTTCTTATCACAAATATTATACTTCCCTATCCTTTTGTACATGGGCTTGCTCATTCAAGGAAGATGGAACTCTCTTTTTAATTGATGTCTTCACAAAGGAAGAAGGTTGGCGTGGTGCATATTTAAATTTTGACTTTGAGAAAAAGAAACTCTTTGCTTCTGTGTACCCAGGTAAATTCTATGAAAAAAATAAATGGAAGTGGTATGAAGCTTCAGGGGACTGTAATTTGAAAAAGCCAAAAGGATGGTTTCATGTTTGCTTAACCTGGGATGGCTCCAGAACAAAAATATACTACAATGGACGAGTTCTCAAATTAACAAGAGATGATGGCTGTTCTTCAAAACACAAAATCCCAAAAAAATCTAAAATTTATATTGGCAATGATGATCGTAAAAATACTGAATCTAAATTCTTTGGCAAAATCTATCAATATAATGTTTACAGTAAATGTTTATCACCAAAAACAAGTAATTAATTTATCTTTATTTATCTATTAATTATATATTTATTTTTATTTATTATGGAATTATAAAGATTAATGAATTCCCTTTTAGTTAAAACATCAATAATAATTTAAACTTCTAGTTATCATAAGTGAAACTGAATTATGGATTTGAAATGCTTATACAGAAGATTCCCTCTTAACTGCCCTCGGATCAACCGGCCGTCGGTTTAACTGGTCGCCCATCTGCTACTGTGACTCACGCAATTTCAATCACAGATTTCTTTAAGTGATTGTTTTTCCTTAAATGTAGATACTGTACAGTTTTCTTTCATTACTTTAGCAAATGTGTGTTTTTCGTAAATTTATATCTAGGAAGAAAGAAAGTTTTCTTTTTGGTTATTGTGATGTGTGCTTATAACAACAAGTATATGAGTAAGTAAAATGTAGTAGGAATCCCAATAAAATTCTAAAATTCTAAAATTACCTAAGATAATTGTCGTCATTTAAAACATGG
This sequence comes from Thereuonema tuberculata, assembly GCA_023159025.1. Taxonomy (NCBI): domain Eukaryota; kingdom Metazoa; phylum Arthropoda; class Chilopoda; order Scutigeromorpha; family Scutigeridae; genus Thereuonema; species Thereuonema tuberculata. Next base: position 133,129,631 of record JAFIDM010009631.1, on the reverse strand, counting down.
AGGACAAGGACTTTTCAATCTGCCTGCAGATTATTTTCAACTGTGTGGTGGTTTGGAAGGGCTATGTTTAAATAGCCTCTGATGATGTAATTGGATAGTTCACTATTGATTGTGGGAGAACTGGCGATATGCCAAGACTCATGTAAGGTAAGGGAAAAGACAGTTTTGGCTTGGTCTATGATCCGAATGTGTTCAAAGTTAGGGGTGTGGTTAGTCTTTTGGTTATGTTGATAAAGAATAGATTTAAATGGTCTTTATTGTTGTAATTGGTTAAGTGCTGTTACAATCTTTTATTTATGAATTGTGTTTTACAACCAATGTATTTTCTGTATACCGTGAATTGCAGTTCATTACTGTAATTACCACCCACATGAATAAAATAATAAGCTATCATTCCAATATCCCCAACCACATCAAGGGTAATATCCTTTTCAATTATTTTAAAAGGGTATTTAAAATATCATCCACTACGGAATTTCTCAATAAAGAAATTGAAATATCTCTATCAAACTTTCAATTTTCCTAATTATCCTACCAGTTTCATTCATAAATATTACAATAAAGCTAAACATCAAAAAAATCACAACCTCAAAAGAAACCCAACAAACACATAATTATGCAGTCATCCCATAAGTACGTAACCTTAATCATAGTCTAAAACAACTTCTCAGGAAACACAACATCCGAATTATAAACAAAGCTAACAATAAACTCATTTACCACACATGTTTAATAACAATAAAGTGGTTTATGGCATTCCATGCCTCAATTGCGACAAAAATTACACTTAATTGAAATAGCACTTAACCAATTATAACAATAAAGACCATTTTAAATTCATTCTTTATCAACATCAGAGGCTATTTAAACACAGCCCTTCCAAACCACCACACAGTTGAAAATAATCTGCAGGCAGATTGAAACATCCTTGTCGCCCTTGTTTAAATGATGACAATTACCTTAGGTAATTTTAGAATTTTAGTGGAATTCCTACCACATGTAGAACAAGTATATGAGTTTATACTGTAACTTGTATGTACTGAAAGTATATAAATTTTTATTTATTAAATTATATAATCTTTGTCTCTTTTATTAACCTCTTTCATATAATTAAACAGTAGAAGTATTTTAATTCAGTTAAAAGCTAATTTATATGTATTTTCGGTTTAACCGGCCTAGGGTCCGGTCCCAAGCTGAACGGTTAAGAGGAAGTCTACTGTACTTAGTTTTGTTAACTTATTGAAAAAATCAGCATGAAAGATAAACAAAAATTCTCACTGATATTGTACATCTTTGAAATTGTACAAAAGTAGAACATTTTTGAAACATTGGGATTGTTTTTTCCAGTGGAAAAAAAAGTGAAAATAGTTAACCATATAGGGTCAGATAATTTTCAGAGACCATAATGGCAATTTTTCTTAAAACTGCAAGCTTATAGTTTGGAGGAGCATTCACAGATATCAATTTTTATATAGCTATATACTTTTTCATACAAGGCCTATACATTCCCTATGAAACATCATATAGAATGTAGAGTGGGTGTGAATTTATCCTTGAATTTTACAGAACCTTACAAAATTTTTCTCATAGAAAATTTATAAGAATGTGGGCTAAGGGAATAGAAGTTTAGCAACAAGGAGTAGAATGGACTAGGTATCAATTCTTCCCTCAATTTAAAGGGAAATTGATGATAAATTAGTCTAATAAGTAGTCATGAAATCTTCATTATATTTTTTTGGGCATGTTGTTCACACAAAACTGGTTTAGTTGCTGAAAGGTGATTTTATATGACACTACAGAATGAAGATAGTACCTGAAAGTCAGAGATGGAGAAGACTTAGACAAGTTAAAGAGGACAGTGTCAAATAAAGATTACAAAGCTGAAGGACCAAAGGCCACAAGGAAAACTTTATTAGGAAAAATGAAGGGGGGTGAACTATTCTACTACAGTTAAGCTATGTTATCAGTTGTGAGATAAATAATGTTTCTAGAAGGTCATATACAATCATTGAGCAGCTAACACCTAATATAGGCAGTTATCTTCAAATAACCTCGCTTCAACTGCATTCTAACTTTACAGTAGAGATTTTAACTTTTTTTTTTTTTTTCAACTTTTACTATTGGTGATTTTATACTCACCAACAAGTAAATTTTGTATCCCTCCAAGAACATCAACTAGCTGGGCAATATGATGATGACCAAGCATCAACAGTACAATGCTCTTAAGTGACAAGATTTGCCAAACGAAGCAACTTGAAAGATATTGATCTGGGGGAAATAAAGAAGGTGCTATCATCAAGATGTCTGATATAACTCGAATAAAGGGTTAATACCAGTAAAAAGACACAAATTCAGAGAATTCAAAGAACTTCAGCGCTTACGTGCAGAATTCTGTAAGCTACAATTGACAGAAATTTCATTCTAAGAATGATTATGCTCATTCTCATAAAGTTCAATTGGTCAGCCAATACTGGAATGAATTTCCTTCATCATATGGAGAAGTTAACATTTTCTCCCAATCACAGTCCCTTTACAGCATGATTGGACTGTCGAAGAATCAGATGTTGCATCCCTCCATACCTTCTCTGAATCCAAAGCAAACTGCAGCTTGCCCTTGTGCTTGAGTGGCACCTGCTACCAAATTTAATATAGGATTATCTCATTACAGCAAGAACAACTGTTCAGGATTTGTCTTATTGCAGAAAGCTCTTGATTTCTGTTCCATTTGGGATCTCTTATTTGATCCTTATGACACCATTGTGACAATTTTAAGAATAAAATAACTTTTGTTACACTTTCACTCTACACATCTTCAGGCACTTTTCTACCTAATTTCTTAAAATGTGGCAAGCAAATATTTTTTCTATAATCTTAATATTACCATTCCTTTTTAACATTCCAAAGTTATTTATATATAAAAAATCAAAGGGAAAAGCATTAAATTAAAAAGATTACATTTTCTTCTTCACAGCTATTTTTTCTTCTTCTTTATAATGTATTATAATACTCATTTGGGTAAAGATGGCTATTTTATAACAACAACAAACTTTATCAATTTCTATTCTGTAGAATTATCATCCAAAATAAGAATGCAATTGTGTTACGTCATACACTAGAGTCCCTCAAAATATTCAGGCATCTAATCCATTATAAAATAGGATATTTTCTCTACTCAATTCATATATATTAGCCAACTCTAGCTTCAGTCATCTATGTTTACTTTCCACCAATTACAAACAAGTAGTATTAATTTTGGCTGCATACCATTTACTTTATTAAAATTAACAGGGATGTTGCTCTTGATCCTTCATTTTAGCTCATCTAAAGATGTTTTGGAACTAGGGATTCTTGACCACTTTGAAAAGTTTTATAGAAGATAAGAGATATTCGTTTTCAAAACTCATAGTTTAGATCAGAACTGTGGGTTACAAAGCCTAATGGGCTCACTATGAACAACTAAAACTACTCTACCATGAGACGGAGTTCCTATTTTCTTGAACATATTCCAGACCCCAATCAAAATTTATTGTGTATGACAATTTATTGCTCCTTTCAACCTATTCTCAAAGATTCAAGGAGATACAATTGATGGACAATGCACCTCTATATGAAACACTAACATTCTTCAGCATATGCTGTTTGTTTTTCAATGCTAGATTGTGCAATGTCTTATAGGTAATGAATTTGTTTACAACTAAATTCGTTGATCCCTGATGATTACATGAGGCTAAGCAATCTCATCACCTCTTAGCATTGCTAATTCTGATTTATCAGTTTCCATAACCTCCAGAAATTTTCTTAAATTGTTTTTATCCTCAATATTCTCATTATTTCATGATGTTAGGCAAAGTAGATTTAGGCAGATCAAAATCCTCATCTTGCAGCCAATATTTGAAAAAAGTTTGCTCTATTGTGCTATTATTATATCACTGGCAATATCCAATATTCAATCTGCCAAATATTTAGCCTTTCTTATTTTGCAGTTTGAAAAATAAATTTAGCAATGTAAAACAATTCCTAAAGCAGCACCTTCTGAAAATAAAAATGCCTTCAATGATTTTATGAGGCACAGAAATGATTTTTGATATATTGAAGCAATGTTAAACTTAATATGATCATCATGACAAATATACAAAACTCTCATTTTTATTGTTACATTTCATGACTCTTAGGTCCTATCATAGTTACCAGTTTAACATTTGGTCACTTTGCTATAGCTATTTCAAATATTAGTCTTGTATAATTTTACCAATTCTTGCTTATGATTTTCAAGACTTCATATTTTTTTTCAATGGCAGTTACTTCAGGATTATACTGACATTATATAAAGAAACCTGGAATTACTGGTAACTGAGACAATTCTTAATACAAATTATCTGTTACATCAGTGGCATTGAACTCAAAATCATTTATCGGTCAAACTGCCAATTTAAGTTTACTCATTGATCCAAACCAAATGGTAAGGCCTGTATCAGAAGAACAGATTCAATCCCTGGTGGAGGTCAGGGATTTTCCCACATTGAATTCTCCTCCAAAAGGTCATAGGGACCACACAACCCTTTCGTAGGAGTTAAAGGCAGGCAGGAGTCTGACTGACAAATGACTTCAATTTAGTCCCTAAGGTCAGGGAAAGTTGGAAGCCTTATCTCCCGCAACCCGAAGGGTAACATAGGCCTGTAGTGGGATACTTTAATTTAACAATAATATAACTATATAGGAAAAATGTTTATATCTTCCTTTCATGAGTAGCAACTTTCTGCTTATTATGTAATAAAATTGCTAGGGAGTTTTTCTGAATAACTTTCCTACTGCTTGTTTTCCATGAATGTGAAAAAAAGTAGTATTTCTTGTCTCGTTTCTTTTTTCTTTTAAATTTTTCCATTCTTCCAGTTACACATCAGGAAGATCTCCCTGAAACTTAGGCAAAACTACATTTATGCTCTTGAAATATTATGTGATCAAATTTCACAACAGAAGTTCCAAATACTGCTCTAATCCTCATAATCGTATCCAAGATTTTGGAGTGGGAGAGGTTGTGATAGTCGTAGTCGATTCCACCCAAAAAAAAAAAAAAATATTAGGTCCTTTCCCAGATGGAGGGTGGATGTTTCAGACAAGTCGATAAACTTTCCAACCAAAAACACAGGTAAAAAATGCTACATTTCTTCCATTTTCGAATGCAATGGGAGAGGGGAGGAAACAATCTGAATAGTGTTATGCTGCCTTTAGTGTAAAGGTTTGCAGCCTATTTGGTTGGAACTAGTGTTATTTAGATCTTTGTACAGTGAGACTACTGTGTTAGAGACTGATGCATCTATTTGAGAGTTGAATCCAATAATTCAATACTGTAGTAAGTGCACATTTAAGTACTAATCTTTCATTCAGTAAACTTATGGAACATAATATTTTTATTAGTCTTTATTATATGCAGAAGTATCAACATATAATTGTTATTGTTTTTTTAATCATTAAAACTAATATATTTCAAATTTTCTTTTGTTTTAGTTCGTTGTCTATCTAAATGTAAATGCATCCAGGAAGGAGATATCATTTCATGGAAACATTTATTAGATAAAGACAATATAACATATACCAATAACATTAAAATTAAAAATGGTACAGGTCCTAAACCAGTTTCTACTAAAAATCGTGACTGTAGTACTGAATGTAAAAGGCCATGTCCTGATGAACCTAAATGTCAAGTTGATGACTCTAATGAAAAGAAGCACAATCAAAAATGTGAAGTGGATTCCTGTCCTGAAGACAGTGAATGTGATGAAGATGAATCTTGTGGAGAGAATGATTGCAATGAAGACGAATGTCTTGCAAAATGTGAAGATGAATCTTGTGAAGAGGATAAGTGTAGTGGAGCTGAATGTCCAGAAACATGTGATAATGATTCTTGTGATGATAAGTGTCAAGAAAATTCTTGTTCTCCTCCTAAGAAGCATTATGATTCTTGTTCTGAAAAGGACTGTATTCCAAAACATTGTTCTGGAAAATCTTGTAAATCATTTCGTAAATGGGGGCTTAAAATGTTCAACCAACTTAAATGCTTCTTTGCAGAAAATGACTGTTCATAGCAGTAAAACTACTATCATGATAATTTTACTCCCTTTAATTAAATTTCTTATTATTGAAAAGCTTTTAATTATTTAATAAAAAGAATGTAGTTACATAATAATGAAGTCTTCAATGAACATTATATTTCGATTTGGTTGTAACATTTGTAACAATCCATAATTTGCATATGAAAGAAAAAAGGTTAAAAAGAAAAAGTAGAATGCAATTTTAAGTTAAAACTCACATATCCATTTATCTTTGATCAAGATAACTCAAATACTACATTGCTCACAAACTTTAGGGGATATTGCAAAATGAATATAATATACCCAAAAAACAGAGGCATTTGAGTTGATTTATTAAAGAACATCATCAGAGAAGCAAATGGCACGAAAATGGAAGTTATCTGAATATGCAAATGAGATGCAGAATCCATTTATCAGGATTGAGTAGGATGTGACACATGGACAGGGTTTACCATTCGTATGTCAAACATGAAAAATGTGTCGCACACTGACTGTTTAGTAGGGTGTATGGTCACCAGAGACTGCTACAACACACCGACAGCAATGAGGCATGGAAAGGATCAAATTGTCTAGCAGTTCCTGTAGGATTCATGGCCACTCATGCACCATGGCAACTTTCAGCTGAGCAAGTGTTATGGGAGGTGATTGTTGACTGGCAACATATCTTCCTAGTGCATCCAAAGCGTGTTCGATGGGATTCAGGTCTGGAGAATGTGAAGATCAGTCCATGCTCTTGATTCCAGCCTCTCGCAGATGTTGTTGACGAGATGTGCATGGTGGGGGAGTGCATTATTGTCCATAAAAAGAAAGTTGGCAATGGTCGTCCAGCGTTGGGTACCACTATAGACTGTAAAATTTCATCCAAATATCTTACAGCATTCACCGTTCCATTTCTAACAACATGGAGGTTGGTACAACCACCAATGCTGATGCCTGACCCCACCATGATTCCACCTCCACCAAAGGAATGTCTTTCTTGAACGAAACATGGATTCTCTCACGTTCCATGTTCACGCCAGATCAGGGCACAACAATTGTCAGACTGCAGACTGAATCCTGACTCGTCACTGAAGAGAACCGTGGACCACTCTTCACGGATCCAAGGAAAATGCATTTCAGCCCACTTCGACGGGTTCTGCGATGTTCAGCAATTAACGGAATGCATACCATTGGTCACTGGGCATACAGTCCACATAACGGAGTCAATTTCGCATGGTCTGAGTACACACCCTTCGTCCAGTAGCAGCGAGAAACTGTCCCCGCAGCTCAGTTGCATTGCTTTGTCGGTTCCTTCGGGCTATTCGTGTCAAGTAGCGATCATCTCTTGCAGTGGTGGCACGTGGGCAGCCCTGCCCTGGTTTTCTTCGTACTGTGCCAATCTCTCTGAAGCAATTCCAGAGTCTGCTAATCACACTTTGGGAGGTTCCAACCACTGCTGGGACTGTCATCTGTGTTTGACCAGCTTCAAGATGACCTAGGACTTTTCATGCTTCAGATTCAGATAAATCACCTTGCAGGGTCATTTTCAGGTGACAGTCAATGATTCTGCCACTTGTTGTTGATCCAGGAAAATGGAGATAACCCAGCAGCGGCAGCCTCTTTATATATAGTTATAGGCAAACATGCAAATTAACGGTTTGCATACATTTGCATATTCACACAACTTCCATTTTCATGTCATTTGCTTCTCTGATGATGTTCTTTAATAAATAAACTCAAATGCCTCTGTGTTTTTGGGTGTATTATATTCACTTAGCAATATCCCCTAAAGTTTGTGAGAAGTGTAATTGTTCTACATAGCACCAACTTGTAGTGAAAGGTTTAGATTATGAAAAAGAAGATCCTACAGATGTTGGTTCTAACTGGACTTACAGCAAATGAACTAGGGGCCAATAATCACCAATTTATGTTCTTTTAAAGTACCATAATCATTAAAACTAAAAAACTAGTTAAATTAGAAAGCTGAAATTTAATGGTAGCCATTTAATGAGAATTCCATGTAGAATTAATACAAAATATTATACACAGATGATAAGCTTAGGTTAAAAGTCAGCACTACACAGTTCCTGTTAAAACAACATTATCACATTATGTCAACCACTTATTATTTGGAAATGATGAAAATTTAATGATAGGTTCAGACTGTCCTTGCCTGTTTGAAAACTAATTTTGAATCTAACCAGGTGAATGTTCAAAAGTTGTGCATGCGAAATCTAATTTCATTTTAAAGTAATTATAACTTCTCAAATTTAGTAAATAAAAACAAATACATAAAATCAAATATTATTTGCTTTTTTTATGATTTTAATGATGAACACAATATTAATTGTTAACAAAAGCAGAAGCAATGAATTATATTATTTAATTTTAGTTTTGGATTATTCAAATCACAAGTAGTCATGAAGACAATTTTATTAAGATAACATGCAAGAGGCTGTCTTTCTGTAGTTTTTTTACAGAAGGTTGAAGAAAGACAGCTAAATAATAATAATAATAATAATAATAATAAACACTGCACCACAGCCTCAGCACATTATGACTTCACAAAACACTATGCACAACTCCAGAAGGCTGTGGTACTCAACACAACACGCATAGTTAGGAAATTCATGGATACAACCACACATCCCTCACCCCTCTTGCACACTTTTTACACTTAGCAACATGTGCTTTAGCCCTTCACCTGCCATGTTGTCATATCTGAGGAAATCCATATATAGGAATGTTTATATAATAATAATAATAATAAGCAAAAGCAGTGGAGGCAGGACCGAGTACGTGTTGTACCCATCGTTCTGTCTGCCACTGGTCTGGTGCCTCACACATTGCACCACAGTCTCAGCACACTAGGACTTCACAAAAACACTTACGCACAACTGCAGAAGGCTAGGAAATTCATGGACACAACCACACATCCCTAATCATTCTTGCACACGTCTTTACACTTGGCAATATGTGCTTTGGTCCTTGACCCGCCATGTTGTCTTTGCTGGGGAAACCCAAGGTTTGAAACATACAAACATAATAATAACAAACCTGTATGGGGTTGCCAGTCCCCCATCAGGTGCCTCCTCAGGTAGTGGATGCAGGAATGCTCACTGGAAACAGTGGGTACAGGGGAAATAAAATACTTGGGGATGGACCAAAACTGGCGTTGGAGCATCTGATCCAAAATGGGCAGCTCCAGGCAGTATCTGTTCTCCATGTCAATGATGGCTGATCTACTACCAGGCAGAAAGTATAGACCACACTGTACTATGGAGATTACAAAAAATTATACAGCCTCGGATGTAACAGGGAGTGTGGCTATACCTGATGTGGATTGACAGCCTGGTGATGAATTTGGCAAGATTCAGGGACATTCTAAGATTCTGGCTGCATATGTCTTAACAGGACAACCAGTTACCACAAAATCTGGGAAACCAAGGTAGCGCAAGAAATGGGCCTCCACAATGAACGACAGTATAATTATTAATCGAAGAAAATGCAGATTTTGATATTGCACAACAATGAATATCAGATCAAAGCAGAGCAATAAAAAGGAATCATTTAATACCTGATATCATTTTTGAGAAAATAAAAGAACAAATCCAGAGGGAGAAACCATGAAGCTCTTAAAAATTAGGATAATTTCAACACTGAAGAAACTCAGAGACCTGATACCAAGGAGATTCTTGAGAATGCTGTGTCCTTAGACAAAATGACCCAGCCAGATGACTTCAAAAACAATATACCACGAACAATTAAATGAAGCACTGTAGTGATCTGACACTTAGGTCAAAAATACCTAAGCAAAGCTCCTCTTCAAGAGTAGCAAATATTGCAGACAACATGAATAAAATTCTACCTGAATTCATCAGAAAAATTAATAACTTTGATAGCTTCCATACATTGATTTTCTGTGCAGCTCTAATTTGCAGCAAACAAAATGGTTCAATGATTCAAATTCTAAATATTCAAAATCAAAAATGAATGATGAAAAGTGAATTCCTCAACGGCAGAGATGATTGGTAAGAAAAGTTGAGAGAACAAGGAAAAAAGTAAATCAACTAACACAATATATAGATGGGAAGTACATCCAACAAATTAATGAAGAAAGTGAATAACATTTTTAATCATTACCACACAAATACCATACATATATCAAACACGAAGAAGAGAACAAACAACCAGAAGACTTTTTCGATATATTGAAAAAAAAACTGAGGACAATAGCTAAAAAGCTTGAAATGATAAAAAGAATGTAACAAGACAAAAAAGGAAAATCATCTGTTTCATAAGAAAAAAGAGAGAATCTTTTAGTGAAACTTGCTGAAGTCAAAAGTGAATCCTACTGAAGTAGTGACATATATCAATATCAGATAGAAATGTTGTCTAATGAATCAGTATATAATAGAGATGCCCCATGGATAAGAAAAGAAATTGAAAGCTACTCTCACTTAAAAATATGCAATACATCAGTCTCAAGAACAAGACTCTAGAACAACAGCTAACACTCATAGATAGAAAGAACCCAGCACTGATGGATTTTATAATTTCTGGTTTAAAAAATTCACAGCAACACATGCAGCATTGATGAAATACATATGTTTATCATCAATCTGGATACAATGTCAAGCTTTGTTATAGAAGGAAGCATTCAATTCTGTCCCATACAATTGGTTGATAGAAATCTTATGAACATTTAAAATAAGATCCATTCTGATTCACTTCCTCCACAATGTAATGAAACCCTGGCATCCTAGCATTAATATCCAAATCAATGGCAGTCCATAACAATTAGAGAAATAAACATCAAACATGGCATCTTTCTGTTTAGTGCTTACCCCACTGTCAAACATCCTCAATAAAATAAATAAAGGATTTAACATTAAAAAAGGACAAATACCTTCTACAAATGGACCCATCTTATGTATATAGATGACTTCAAACTATTTGGTAGCACTGCAGAACATTTGCAACAATTAATTGGAAACTTTCAACAATATATATGTATAAAAATCTTCACATCAACACATTATCATCTCTAAAAAACTTTAATATCCGTGATATTTCGTACTCTTTAATCAAGAGCACTTTTTCAGACAGTTAGGGATAAGATTTGCACAAATTCTGAAAAAGTATTAAAAATGTTAAAAAATTCCTGTAAATTTCGCATAAAATTATAAAAAGTTTTTAAAAAATTCCTAAAACTAATTGTCAAAAAATCTTATTGTTATTATAAATTTCTTTTCCATCCATTGTATTGAAGTAATAATGATGCAAACTTATCTTTGTAATGAACTAGTAATTTAGTAATAATGATGTATTACCTTCCCTTTGTTTTTTAACAAAAAAATGTAATGTATCACTTTATAAAATTCTTATTGTTGTTACAATAAAAACTTCTCTTCCATACATTATATTGAAGTTGTAATTTACTAATAATGTGGTATTAATACATCACCTCCATTGTATTAATGATGTATTACCCTCCCTTTGTTTTTTAACTAATAATGTGGTATTAATACATCACCTCCATTGTATTAATGATGTATTACCCTCCCTTTGTTTTTTAACAAAAAATGTAGTGTATCACTTAATAAAATTCTATCATTTGTAATAAATTAGGGAATAGGTTTACAAAGCTTATCCCTAACCGTCTGAAGAAGTGCTCTTGATTAAAGAGTATGAAATATCATGGATATTAAAGTTTTTTAGAGATGATAATGTGTTGATATGAAGATTTTTAGAACATTTACATGAAATTCAATTTTTAAACATATATGTATGTTTAATAACTCTAAAATTAATAATGAACTACAACTCAACAACAATATTTCGTCCTTTTCAATCATAGGACGTTGAGTTGTAGTTCGTTATTAATTTTAGAGTTATTAAATGTTATTACAAAGCTTTTGAGAAATTAAGAAATATATGTATGTTGTCTGGAGTAGATAAATGTAATACACAAAACATCAGGAGAGGAAAAAGAGAGAACTGATTACAAAACATATGACAAGTAAGTAATCAAAAGCATGATAGATGGAGAAGCATACAGATACCTTGTGATTCAACAATCGATATTAATAAAGAAGAAAATAATTAGAGAAACTAAAAGGAAAATACACCCATTGGTAAAAAAATTAGTGCACCCACAACAAATGATCTGAGAATGACAAAATTTGGTATTCAGCACCATCACAGGTGGTTGTGCCACTGATTGTAGTTGGGCTGCGATTGTCAGCTCAGAACTACCTCTCACATGTTAATGACCATCATATAATACTGCTGTATGCTTTATAATCAGTGTGGTTGTGGAGTGCAGGTCTCTGAGTTCTCAACATGCCTCAATAACTTTTGAATAACTTTTGAACTTTTGAATAACTAACAAGAGCTTGAGGGAGGTCACATCACTGGAATGCGGGAAGTAGGGTGGTAGTTCCGTCAAATTGACCTCCACCTGGAGCATTCCGACGGTACTGTATGACAGTGTAGGGAACAGTGGAAATGTGAGAGAACACACACTTGCAAGGAAGGCACTGGAAGATCTAGGCAAACCACCAGAAGAAGATTGTGTCATCATCTTACAGGTGTGAGCTGATCCAAGGGTGTTTCTGTCCATCATCCAGAGAAATGTAGTGATATCACAAGAAACCCCTGTGTATATCCACACGATTGTGACCTACTTGTATTCTGTTGTATTGCCCTTATGCTTTCTATTATTAACACTCCACTGCTTTGTTTGCAATGGTGTAATAAGCTGGTGGCATGGACCACTGACACTTTTGAACAACTGTCAGTTTGAGAGAGGTCATATCGCTGGACTGCTAGAGGCTGGCTGGTAGTTCCATCAAATTAACCACCACCTGGAGCATTCTGACTGTACTGTGAGACAGTGTTGGGAGCAGTGGAAATACAAGCAGTGAGGAAATACAAACATGCACACACGATTGTGAGGCGACTTGTATTCTTGGTGCCCTTACGCTGTCAAATATTAACACCCCACTTCTTCGTTTGCAGTGATGTAGTGAGCAGATGGCATGGACAGTTCGGCCGTCCTAAGGTAAAAGGAAGCAACTAGCAATTTGAAAACTGATTATTTGCTGCCTTTGACTGTAGATATAAGCATATTGTGAGTCATTTAGTACCTTTGATCATCGAAATAGGGGCCGTACTTAACAGCAGATCATTACCAAATTGCTTTGGAAGATGTGTAGATACTTCCCTATGTAGAAAATGCACAAAACGAAAAATCAGAAAATTTGCAGTTACTTCCTTTTACCTTAGGACGGCCGATTTGTGGATTTGTATCAAATAATGTTTAGTGCCGAATCCAAATTTTGCTGGACAAGGATAATCACCGTACTCGAGTATGGAGAAGCGCTGGGCAGTGAACAAATCTGGACTTCATTGTTCAGCAATATACTGCCAGGACTGGTGGCGTCGTGGTGTGGTGAATCATCTCCTACAATTCTTGGTCTCTGCTGATAGTGATCAGGAGAACATTGATGACACAGTGGTAAGTTCAGGAGATTCTGTGGCCTCGTGAGCTTCCCTTCATGATGCGGCTACTGGGGTCCATTTTCCAACAAGATAATGCCCAACCACATACAGCATGGTTTCCCTGGACTGCAGCTGTCGACACCCTCCCATGGCCAGCCAGGTCTCCAGACTTGCTGCTCATTGAAAATGTGACCAGCTGGGACTGCAGCTTCAGCCAGCAGTTTGCATGATTTAGAGCAGCAGTCACAACAGCTATGGGAGGATCTTTCGTAGGGATAGCACTAGATGTTTCTATGAAGCCATACCAAGTAGTATCACCACCTGCATTCATGCTCGGGGAGGTATGATACAGTACTAAAGGGACTATTGAGCGATGGTGTTTTGCCTGAGTAAAAGGCCGATTTGCTCTGATATTGTAATCAGTTATTTGCATCATCATTCTCTTTGACTATGCCAAGTGTCATTCCATTTCAAGCACTGCTTCTGGATGGTTGGCAATGAGTGTATAATGGGTTAGAATTATTACCAAATTGAAACTGAATGGAAAGAATATAATAGAAGTCATTAACTCATTTGCTGTCTCAATTCTCACCTATTCCTTCAGAGTAATTGATAGGACCAATACTGACATTAATGACCTGAAGAGGAAAACCAAAATTCTTACTAATGCTAGATATCACCCTAAACCCTCATGGAAAGATTAATTTTGGAAGTGACCTCATTGATCTCAGGAACTTAAGAGAGGAAACAAAGAAAACTGCTGAGAGAATAACTTTATTGTCAAGAAGGACTCATCAGAGCTTCACTAAGTAATTGTACTAACTGATGATGAATACACTCCATTAAACCTAGCAAATGAAATAGAATTCCCAATGATATCAAATGAGGAGAAACATCTATCCTAGAAACAGAAGTCTTTACATAGAAAACTAGTTCATGATCTGACTCAACCATATGTTGATTAAGTTGTGTCAAAAGCAAAATTGTTCAAAGGCAGACTGTTTCCCAAAACTGAAGGCTTCATGTGCAGAACTAAAGCTACAAAAAATATATCATTAAGGATGGCGCACAGGATGACTTATGCAGACTTTGCAGGAATGTTCCAGAAAACATTAATCACGTAATGACAGGCAATAACACAAACAGTCTATAAACTTAGACATGGCAACATTGCAAAAATCCTACATCAAAGATTGGCAGTACAGTACAAACTCAAAAACGAAACTAAACCTTATTATAAATATAATCCAACTAAGATGGTTGAAAACAATCTAGCAGACCTATATTAGGGCAGAAGCATTATCACTGACAGAGCAATATTGCACAAAAGACCTGATATCATAATTGTAGACAAGAAAAAGGAACCTGCGTCTCTAATTAGCATCACTGTACCATCCACTGGTAACCTTCAACAAACTCAATGAGAAGCTCACCAAATACGCAGAGAATACAAATAATAATAATAATATTTCCAGTTATTAAGTGAAAATAACCAATCATACACACTGACATGCCCTGATCAGGGCATACTAAATGCCCTGATTATATTTACTGGCCACTGAACATTCTTTTCAATTTTTTTCTTTTTATTAATTTCATTGTCTTCTGCTGTGGCAGTGTAGGATGCCTACTATGTAGCCTATATAATTAATTCTTGTTTCCACCAATATACTTGAAACTTTTTTTTCAACACTGTAGTCTAGATGTGGATGCTGATCTACTCTTACTTAACAGACCCATAACAGACTTCAAACTGAACGTATGATAAAAGGTGCCCAAGAATTTGGAAGGGATGTTATGATGATCCTAACCATTTAGCAAAAAAAAAAAAGCCATTCATAAATAAAAACAAAAAGCATTTTTTTTTTCAGCAGTCTTTTAAGTTTTAATAACTTAAGGAGCTCTTTACAAAAAAAAAATAATAAAAAAGATGGAAAGCTCTTCCTATGAATTATTAGATAACATAAGTAACTTCTCAGTTTTCACAGGGTCCCAGCAATAGCAAATCTCTTTATGTAATTAAATATTTTCTGAAATCTAAGGCATGGGTTAACATATTAAAAATAAAAATCGAAATTAAAAAAAGGTATGGTTGTCATTTCAAAAAAATGCTGGGTTTATATGGAATAATCTTATTAAATTAATCAATTAATAATAAAAACTGTCTAACTTTACATATATAATAATAATAATAATAATAATAATAATCTTTTATGTTATATATTTTGCCAATCCACTTACATTTTTGAGGTTTCCATAAAAAAAAAAGTGCATTGCTTCTGAAATATTAAATTACCAAGCTAGAAAAGCTAATAAGTAATATAGAGTTACAACCTATCATTTCAAGTATCATTTAGATGAATAATAAAACAATAAAAAGCTGAAACATTGATAATAAATTCAAACCCACTACTGATATTACAGTTTTTTTATAACTTTGTCCTTGATTTTAATAATTATACTAAAATCGACTGCTTAAAACTTATATAATCAGTAATATTCCTGCTATAAATGTGAACCAAATTTGTATCTTCATTTCTTTGTATTAATTTTTAAGGTTATGTAAGAAAAAAGATGATTTTATTTACATGTCCTGGTTGTTTACATTTAAGGATTTTTTTTTTTTTCTTTTTCGAATTGTTTTTACTGAATGAATTAAAAAAAAAAAAAAAGTGATAAACGAAGGCACAACGCTAAAAGAAGGAATTAGCACCCTGAACTGTCACCGGTAAGAGAGTGGGACGGACCGTTTTGTACTTTTTAGGGCTCATCAGCCAGCCAAACTCCAGCGATGACAGACTCAGAAGATGCGAGAGGTTATGGATCCCGGGTCTCGCTCTCGAGAGCGGGACCTCCCCCTGAAGAAATCCTAGCCAAAAATAAAAAAAAAAAGACAAAATACAAATATTCCTTGTCCTGCAATCCGCTAGGCACAAAAGGAATTTAAAGAAGGCATTTAAAAAAAGCAACAAGCCGTGTAAATAAAATTCTACTATTATTACTGGGATACTTCTGAACACTTATCCGTTTTGCTGACTGTTTACTTTCGAAAAATTCAGCAAATAACTTTGTGTCATAGTGAGAAAAAATCCATCGAAGTTAAAAGTGATCTGAAGAAAAATATGCTTAACATTTTAATCTGAAATCATTCTGTAGTATTGTATATAAATAAATATTAAGCCGAATTTCGTTTTTTCTTTCGTTTTTCGTTTTTCTGTCAATCACATTAAATTGATTATTTAATCTATTTTTTCAAATAATCATTTAGTTATGACTGTAAAATTATTTTTAATAAAAAAATTTACTTTCGGAAAAAAAAAAAAAAAAAATCTTACAGAGGACGACAACGCATGCGCTAAATGTGTGTTCGATTTCGTCAGGTCTATGTTGGATGAGTGGGAATGGACTTCCCTTAAAGAATAATTCCAAACTTAATTTCTGTTTTAAATATGTCCTTTCATTCAGTATCATTGATAAATCAGTGCAATGATCATCATCAAGAGCTTCCTTTGCTTTGCACCGACAATAAATATTCTAAACATCCGATAGATGCTACTTCGCTGCTAGAGATGGGAAAAACGGAGAGTAGAACTATTGACTTTGGATCATCCAGTTTGGGGGAAAATACAAATGATAACGGAAGAATACTGAATTGTTATTTCTGTACAAAAACGTTCTTAGATTCGTCTAAATTGGCAGCACACATCGAGACACATGCAATTGTAAAATCATTCCAATGTTCCTTCTGTTCGAAAAGTTTCTCCGTTCCATCGAAACTCAATTCTCATCTCATGTGTCACACAGGAGAAAAACCATTTCCATGTCCACTATGTGATAAAGGCTTCAAGCATACCTCAGATCTTAGGCGACATTTAAGAATTCACACTGGAGAGAGGCCTTTTGCGTGTACGTTTTGTAATAAAAGGTTTTCTCAGTCTTCTGCGTTGACATCTCATCTGCGCCGGCACACGGGAGAGCGGCCGTATCAGTGCCAATTTTGTTTGAAAAGCTTTTCTGTCTCCTCGGCATTGACATCACATCTTCGTACACACACTGGGGAGAGACCGTTCCAGTGTAATTTCTGCAAAAAGAGCTTTTCACAGTCGTCATCGTTAAGTTCTCATCTTCGAACTCATAAAAAGGAAAGATATGTATGTCATTTATGTCCGAAGAAGTTCTCTGAATTGTCACATTTGACGTCTCACTTGGTAGCACACTCAGACGAGTCTCATCAGGAGGATTGCCCAGAGAGTTTTTCTGAATCATCTACTTCAGCATCGCAGCTTACATTGCATAGGCGAGATCAAGAATGTGCTATTAATGTACATGATGTTAATGATCTCATAAAAAAATCAGATGCTGCATCTCAGGAAGAATGTCAGCCACTGAATTAAAATACAAACTTCAATTTCTCGTTTTGGTTACTCGTTGTTATTGTAAAGTCTATATATTTTATATTGTTATGGACCCCCAGGGAGTCATATTCAAGGTGAGTCAAAAAGTGTGCCATAGACATTACCTTATTAGACATTTTGCAAACAGTCTCTTGAGATACAGAAAATTAATTCAGAATTGCATGAAATGAATCAGTCAGAAAAAGATCTTACTCCAGCAAAATATTTTTCAGGAAGCATAAGAGGATTAAAATATCTATCAGTTTTTAAAATATGATGTATAATATGGGCAACTCGTGGATGGAAATTGAGATCATGAAATGCCTCAAAAATATTAGGTTAAAAAAATAGCTTTGATTGTTTGACCAATTCAATTGCATTTACTTGTATTCAGGTTTATCACTGAATGTTTTCAATTAATTAATTAATTAGCATTGGTGCTGGATTACTCAGACAAATCTGGCAGGTGACTGGAGCAGTGTTAGCAACCTACAACTTCAGACATCATGATTTGTTTTTGGAAGTTTGGCGAGAGGATTGTCTGATTTTTTTTTTTCCACGTCAGTTGGCCATGGGGTCGATGTTTTTTGGTACTTCAGACTTTGTTGAAATTTTGAAGAAGTTTTACTTACCAAGCACTAGCCTAGGGCCATCACTTCCTGCCAAAAAAATAAAGATGAATACTGAAATAAAAATAAATATTAATTTATATTTATATTAATTTATATTAAATAATTTTTGTTATTAAAACTTCATATTAAAATCTGATTATAAATTTTGTGAAAATTATCAAATAAAGTAAATCACTGTAGTGCCAAATAACTTTTATATATTTCTTTTATTTATTTTAAGATAGTAAATAGTACATATTTTTTAATACATTTACAATTTCTTGAGAGAAGGTCTCAAAAACATCTGTTTAGCAACCAAAGAGTGTTAATCTGGCACTAGTCTAGATAATCAGTTTTATAGAATAAAAGCAAATGTTCCTTTTCATTTATAAATTCACAAAATTATACAAGAAAATTTTATTACCAGAATGCATTTGAGCTTTTTACTGCAAATATAGGAAATGGTAATTTTTTTTATTTCCTGTTTTCAGTGAATTATTGTTGTAAACAAACGCGTTTTTATTTAAAATATTGTCAATTCTTTAAAATATAATTTCATATATTTTCTTTTGTATAATGACTAACTATAATATACCATGAAATATTTAAAAATGCCTATTATATTCACGTGTAGTATGAATGAAAACTAATATTTTACTGATGTGATGCAGAACCTGTTTGTTTTCTTTTCCTTTATAATATTTAAATTCGGTTTTTTTTTTTTTCCTTCTCTAATCTGTCCTAGCTTGCTAATATTTTGGATAATTGTTAGGATCATACCAGGATTTTGGAATGGGAGGTATCATGTGACTTATGATGGTCACAGCCATTCAACTAAAACAAAAACAAAACATTGTGTGTTTTTCTGGATTGGGGAGGCTTAAAACTAAAACCGATGCTTCCTCCCCCCTTGGTATGCCATTGTTTAATCTATAAGGAAGTTTTTTTTTCCTTGTTTACTGGAAAAATGGTACAGCTTCTTAGTATGAGAAAGGTCAAAAATTTGGGAATTGGAGAAATGTAGATTTGCCTGTTGCTGCCCTGTCATCTAGCAGTCAAGCCCCATGAACAGTGGAAAAATCTCATGTTGTGTACATTCATTTTATTTGTATCTCTCTCTAATTAGTTTTCTTCCAATGAAAAAATCTTCTGTTTATATATTTGTTAAAATAAGTGACAGTTATTTCAAATCTCCTGTTGAACTGTTGCTGCTTTTATATAACTTTTTCTCATTTTATCAGTGTCTCTTGTATCAGGCTGATCTATCTTACCATGACTAAATTAAAACGAATTAGAACTTCTTGCTGATAGTTATGGACTTTCCGAATAGAACTTCGACTTTTATAGATGTTCTTTATTAATAGTGTTCAAAATGGCCTGATCAAAAGTAAGTTGTTGTTTTGTGTGTGTGTTTATTATTATTAAACTACCTTCTAAAATGTGTGACTTTGGTCTCTACTACCAATAAAACTTCTGTTGAGTTTCCATCCTTTCATCTTTACAACTATCTCAGGCCTTCTATGTGTTAAGTTATTCAGTTATTTTCAAATAGACATCTCGACTCTTTTTGTTTAGATGCTATTACTGCCTCATCACTTCAGTGTAAAGACTCACTGATCATTAAAGTCTTTATAGATATTATGTAGACCTCTTGCCAGATGTTGATCTCTATCCACTATTGCCTATGTAAAGCCAGTTGGTCATCATTTTATGCTTCTTAAATGAGATATCAAGGATAAGTGTGGGTAGTTTATTGGACCTCCTTTCAGATGCACCTTTTCATCCAGATATTTTTTTTTTACATTCTCAGTTACACAGTCCAAAAAGAGGATCTTTTACTATACAAATAATTCCTGTGCTCGCAAAGGAACACATTGATGTTCATCTTTTAATTTTTTGTGCAAAACCAAACCTTAACCATTTGATCGAGGGACAGAAAGAGCTAGGATACGAAGTTATGCTCACAATGCAGAAATGCCAACCTCTGATATTAGCATGATAGTATGTGGGAAAATATGAATTTAGACATTGAAAGACATCTATTGACAAATTCTTGTACAAGATATATTCAAGCATGATAAATATAATACATAATGCGAAATATATCACGAAGAGGCAGAGAAACAACAAGTAAAATGACTGTGCACATCAACTAAATGGCATAGAGCCAGTCCTTGCCTTCTCCAAAAACTATTTCATCATCATCATCCAATTGTTTTCTGATACTGTGAAATAACAGTTGATCCTCCATTGTTGATTGATCATAATATGCCCCAAATTGCTAAATAAAACACAGAGATTCATGTTCTTTTGGGAAAATAGAAAGGTAAATACAAGTTAACTTATTTTATTAAACCAAAAACATTCAGGACACACATATCTTTAAAATGTTTTTTTGTTTTTTTTTAATAAACATAAAGAAAACCTGACAAGACAGTTTCATCCCACTGTTAACCATGTGGCCATCAGAAGCCATTCAGTTGAAGATGGTCATGTGGTTAACAACTGGCTGAAACTGTCCTATCAGATTTTATTTATGTTAATAAAAAAAAAAAAAAACATTTTAAAGATATGTGTCTCCTGAATTTTTTAGTTTAATATAATTTATTGTCGTACATTAAATCCCCAATTAACTTAGAATTTTAATATAATTTCATCATTATTAATTCACATTAATGTCAGTGGAACTACTTTTAATGATTACTAGATCAATAATCAGTGTATATCTGCATCCTTATAGTCCTGATTATTTCAGTGTTTACATTCGTTGCCATTGCAACTTCTCATGCTTGAGTCGTTACATCCTGTGATTTACTTTCATATTTTCTAGTTCTTTTAGATCCTCTATCAAATGATTCAAGCTTGGTTTTGGCAAGATATGATATTACCTTCTCATTTTGCAGCACAGTTCTACTATTATCAAAGAAGTTACTAAGGCTTATTGCAAAATCCATCTCGCAATCCTTTCTTAAGTGTTGTTTTTTAAGTTTCTTCCTGTTCTACCTAGGATATGAAAGCAGGTTGTTAGTTTGCACATATCAGTAGGATCATGAATCACTTTCTAACTAAATGTGTTTCTTACTTTTTTTTCCTCAGTTTTCCTATCTTTGAAATGTAAAACTGCTTTAAAATTTCACATCTTTCTGGTGAAGATCTTTCCCAGCCAAGTGTCCATTTCTAATACTAACTCTACCAGTCTTAATATTAAAATCCTTCAGACATTAACATTTGAAGGGCTTTAACATTAGATTGGTCTTGGCCTTTGATATTATAACCTCCTGGATGAGCATAGTTGTAGGCAAATACGCTTCACAGCTATTTATCCTCAAGGTAGTGAATAAGCCTGATTTTTTTTTTTAGATGAAATAATCATTGACATAAAGTTAAACAACACACATTTTAATTAAGAAAATCTGTATCTTTGGAAAGCATCCTTTTGAAGTCGAATTGCTAGTTTGATATATTAGGCTTCTTTTATTCATACATATATGTATAGGAGGAAGAAGAAAAAAAAAGAACAAACATAAAACATTCACATCTTCAGTTCAATGAGTCTCAGTCAATAAAGATACATAATTATATTTTAGTTCCTTAAGTCTGACAAAATGGTTTGTTTAGTAATATTAAATTAAGTTCTGTGTTCCCGATAGTTCAGTGGTATAGGCACTTGGCTGTGGGTTAGATACTCGGGTTTATTCCCTGCAGAGGTTGGAGATTTTTCCTAGGGTTCACCTAGCCCTCTGTAAAATGGGGACAGGGTTTCCTTCTCAGATTAAAGGCAGGAGGACATCAGACTGATCATCTTCATCTCGATGGTCAAGAATCGTTGGCGCTTAAACCTCGAAATCCTCAGAGACCTACATGTCCCCCCCCCCCTGCTGTTTTTTAATTAAAGTTCTGATGCTTGCATAAATAATACTGGCAATTTGATAGGCTTTTAAACATTGTTCAAAAAGAAAAATTAAATAACTAATGAAAAATTTAGATCATTAACACAAAGATATAGGACGTACATTATTAAAATTTCTCCTACCAGCAATACAAGTTGTGCTTCTCCAAAATTGTGAAGCTCTCTTCACTTAAATAGACTACTGCAATATTTCATTGTTTAGTTTCTTAGTTAATTAAACTGAGTAATAAAATTGGTTTACTCCAGATCTCTATTTGCATTAAGGATTACCGATATAGGTAGGCTTTGAGCTAATTGAAATATTTTAATTAAACTCAATTAAATTGAAGTCATTGGCAAGCAATAGCAGGTTCTAAGTCATAGAGTAAAAAAAAAAAAATGAATCCACATTTCTAATTAAGTTAAACACACATGTACCATCAATTTGATGAAGTAAACTGGGATTTGAACTTTATTTGTTCATATCCCATTTGTTTGCTGTTTTCTTGCGCTACTGTTTAGTCTTGCAGTGGCCCTTTCCTTCCATTCAAGGAAGTGTACTTTCTGTTCTTGCTAACTTGTTTGTTTCTGGGTAATATGCCGATTACATGGAATCTTGTAAATGTTTTTTCATTATCAACAAGACCTTGTGGATAGTTGGATTTGCCAGATCATTCCTATTGGATGTTACTCAACATTATATTTTACCCGAGTTTCAGGTTTTCCTGTTTCTTCAGCTAATAAAGGCTCTAAAAGCATTTATTAGATAGGACAGTAATCAAGAATAAAGGATCTACAGCTTTGAAGTATTGAATACATACTGTCATCAAGAACTGTATAAACATACAGGTTGAAATAAGAATCGTGGAGAAGTGACAATGTGTTCAGCAGTAAAGATGCTCTTATGCATTTTCAGTCAGATTATATAGAAGTTCTTCAACTGCAGGCCTATGATAAGTGCTTGGCTAAGAGCTGAAGGAATTGGCTCTACAGTTCCTGACAGAAGTTAGGAATTTTTATCAGGTGTTTTTTTTTTTTTTTCTTTTTCTCCACTTCAGATGTACCCTTTTTTAAACGAGAACTTGGGTTAAAAGCAGACCAGGCATTTACTTCTGATCCTCATTTCGTCCCAGTTGCAGATTGAGAGCCTCAACTCCTATGCTACCTTGAGCTGTTTATTGGGTACTTAATTAACCTTAATCTTTGTCAGTAGGCAATGTATTGTTATAATTGAAGACATATCATGGACTTGACATTGGGGGAGGGTACATACACTTCTATTGTTGATGGTAAATAACATAATAAAAACAAGTGGGTATTGAACATATTGTCCATTCTTCCATATTTTTTTTTTTGTATATCATCTTACATATTTATATTGTCCATTTCTGAAAATGGTATTTGCATACTAAATGAAATTAACAGGGCTATTTGAATGTTTCAGATCCCATCAGACTCAACTGCCAAATCTCTAGAAACTGATAAATGTATATTCCATTTCTGATTACAAGGGCCATTCAGCAAATAAATTCTTGCATCTAAATTATCATTATTATACTTATAGAAACAAAATCTGATGTTTGGATGCGAGTTTGATTTAAGTTGTGAGATTTAATAGACATGACTTTATCAAATTGTCTGTTTTAGGAAATTTGAGTAAATATTGACTCCAAATCAAATTTTTACAAATCTTTTTAACTTAACTGAAACATCTTTTATAATATCAACTTTCATAATATTTTATAATTACATTCTCTTGTTTCTTTAATACTAAGAGAAATATACCAATTTTAATTCTTCACCTGTAAATTATTTTGGCAATCCATTTAATTTCAAAATTTTTTCATGTGTTTGACATCATTATAGGATTTCTTGGAATTGCTTGTAGTGATATTAGTATATTGCAAATAATTTTGAATTTGATTCTCTTTCTATGTATTCCACCAAGAAAGGCTACCAATTCATGTCTGAGGATTGGCAGAACAGACAAAGGACATTTCATTACATATTCCTGTAAAATAAAATGTTATCACAGGGAAAAGAGCATTGATCAAACCACAAGTGAGGTTGTGAAAGAAGAGCATGGGGCTCATTGAGGAATGATTTGCTGCTACTGATATATGTTTTTTTTTTTTTTTTTTGGTTAGCTGGTGTAGCAAGTCACAAATTTTGTTATGATGAGAGTCAGGGATGAACAGTTCTTAGTATCTTAGCTTTAGTTCACATTAAAAAAAAAATAACTCTTTATAGCAAATTCCTGGGTTAAAATCCGTAGAGAAAGAGAGATTGTCATTCAACTAATGCAAACTTTGTCTCAAACTTATTTCTGCTTTAGTTAAAGTGAGATGTTACTGACTTATTGCTGGATATAAATAGAGCAAGTGAAATTAATGAATAGCTGAAAAAAACAGCAGTGCTTTAATAATAATAAGTAGGTTGGTTTTGTTTTTTTTTTTTTTTTATTTCGGTAAATAAAAAAATATAAAAATCTTATATCAGAAATTTTTTTTTGCCATGGCGAATTGCTGTAAATTTCTCAAAACAAAACAAAATCAAAACGTGAAATATTAAATAAATTTAAAATATGTACGATCAGTGCAAAAAATAATAAAAATATACTCAATGTTTGGAGATCTGTCTTTCAACAAAAACATCAATTCACAATGAGATCTTGAAATATCCATTTGAAATTAGTTTTAATATTTTTATATCGACAGTGTGGTGTTTAAGTTATTTATTACCATATATTACATTTGTTATGAAATTGATTTCATTACAAGTGGATTAGATTTATGAAGAGATATTATAAGAAGTGTGCTTTTTTTTTTTTTTTTTTCTTTTGGATAATTTAAACTAAATTCATGTTTAGTGGTTGTAGTTTCTTCACTGAAAAAAGTTATAATTTTAACCTTAACAAACTTTATCTAATCTATAAGGAAGAATTGTTGTGATTGGATTGCAATATTAATGATTCTCTTAAATCCATTGTACCCAAGTCAGATTTTCAGATGCAAAAGTTGCATCTCTTCTTGTAAAGGACAACTGGTAAAAGCTGGCTTAATATTATTTTCGTTTTTCCATATACAACATAGCATCCAAAATTACTGTTGACTATTCACATCGTTTTTAGCAGCCCTAGGTTACAGATTGCCTGTAAAACATAGGGGATCACTCTTGCTTTATGCTTGCTGGATGTCACACTCTATAGTGGCCAAACGGTTAGAGATATTAGAATGAACCTTCATTATTGTGTTCAGCATCAAAACGTAGGTGATCACGTCCAAAAAAATCAGACCTGTAGGACCATTCCCTGTCTGACAGTTGGTCGCTTGTTTGTAAAATGTTATTTATAAAATTGTGCATATTATGGGGCCGCTTTGCTTTTAACACTGTCTAAAAGTATTAATTATCTTGTCTAATATACATATTACAGCATTGTAGGCTTCACTGGCAAATTAAACTGCATTTAATATTAACAGATAATAGGACATCATTTATGCAGGGCCCTCTTAAGGCTGGATGAGAAGGCTACTACCTTGGACCCCACATCTTGTAGGTTCTAGTGCTTAATTAAAAAGAAAAATTTGGAAAAAAAAAAAAAAAACACATAAACACCAACTCATTTTTATTAAAACAACAAAAATTTAAAAGAAAAAAAAATCTTGATTTTAGAAAATTGGGGATCTCAACATCTCTAATAAAGATGCCACAAAGTATATTTGCCTAGGATCCCACAATGCTAAGGACAGACCTGCATTTATATATCAAGAGTTATCATAATTCATACTGAGTACAAAATTGCTTCATTTTTCCCTTAATTTTGGAAGTCCCATTGTTCTTTCATAGCACAGAAAAAAATAAACATAAAATAAATAGATGTGTAGGGAAATAAATGTTTGCACAGCATTTCAGTTTCTTCTTTGTAATAAATGATAAAAAGATTTGTAATTTTAAGTCCTACTGGGAAACACAACATACATTTATGTTATAAATGAATAATTGATTAAAATATCATTTATAATAAGAACTGACCATCAAAAATATGCTTTTGATTAGATCACAAAACTGCTTTGTATGTTCTAGTATTTGTTACACTGATTAATACATTTCTCTTGAAATATGTAGAAAACTCGTTTATTGTTATATACAGTGAAACCCCAGTTTAACTTTTGCTTCCTTACTTAAAGCTGCCTTTTACCAGATCATTAATTTTAACCATGTGAATACTGTTAATATTTTCTCAGGATAATAATCTTTCATCTAACATTTACATGGTTGAAATTATTTATTAAGTTAAAACTAGATCTTTGATGCAGTCTAACATGACATAAATTTATTTCCTAAACTTCTATACAGTGCTAAGATGTACATCATCACTTGAAATCTTAAGACAGTTGTCTTTTCCAAGGATTCTGTGAATGAGGATTAACTCGTACTGTTGCAATCTTGTTCTAAAATCTATAAAATCCTAGAATTCATCCAGTCTTCTGTCAAAAAGGGACTGGAAGTCCTAATTGCTATTATTATTACTGTCTATAGAATGCCTGGAATCCTACCTCCTTTACCCATGTTTCTGCAAATAAGTTAAAAACTTTTTTTTTTAATTTTATTTTTATTTTTGCATGTTTGAAAACATTAAATGTCGAAGCCATTATTTGGGTTTTTACCATAAACAAAATTGTTTAATTTCAATTTATCGCTGTTATATCAAAATGTCATATGTAAAAATCTAGGACATTTTGATGTAACAGCTGCAACCACTAGTGACATCTAGCGTTTTGATTTTAATCTGTAACTTGAGTTCTATCACCTGATCACATACAACAATTTGAGAGCTAACAAATACAAGTGTGTTTCCTCAATAACACGTTGTTGGTAATTCTGACATACAGTGACGAAATGACAGTCAGTTTATTAAATATGCTTGCACTATAAAACATTTTAAATGAGTATTAAGAAAACTAAACAAAAACTAAACTAAACTAATTGCAGATGTAGGTATGTAACAATCTTACTATCTACTTTTGTATCATTTACAGTAAATGATATTTTAATTTTAATGTATTACGAATCTCAACTAATTTGTTTCAAAAAATATCTGCAGTAGAACTCTGATTATTTAAACTAACTTAGATCAAAGGTGGTTCCATTAACCTAAAGTTCTCATAATCTGGAGATTTTTTAAGACAGTCAGACAATTTCTCTAATGCCTCTTGATTGCCACTAAGGTCATAAATGTTACCTCAGTTTCACAGTCATCATAAAAGTAATTAAAAGAATTGAAAAATAATCAAAACTTGCACATGCTCTCCTGGTTGAGGGACTGAAGCAAGTGTTTTAAGACTAAAGTTCTATGGAATGTTTTATTAAAAGAAAGATAAAAAATCAGAACGCCAGAAAACAAAAATAAGACCAAAAATATGTATTTGGATATTTCAAAAAAAAAAAATGATTTTTAGATATTTTCACATTGTAATTATTCTACTGTAGCATTTGGTTGTATCTTGTTTGTTTTTACTTTTTATTATCAGCGTATATTATAGAAAAGATATATATTATTTGTTGTTAGTAGTCCACTGCATCCTGTTAATTGAGAGTGAACCTCTTATCTCTGAATTTTGTCTAATCTCTAATTGGTTTTTTATTTACATGTTTTATACTATTTCAATTGCATATTGTCTTTTTTTCCCCACAGTAAGTAAGCTTTTGGTTCTGTAACAATTAAAACAAAAAAAATTGAGATTTGTGTTAATAGATGTAATAAAACTTAACAGTGTTAATCACTATGATTTGTATTGTATGTTATAAATCTTGTCTTAAATGGAGAAAAAGCTATTCTCATTAACAACAATAGTAGATTTTTTATCTTATTTTTATAATGTGTTTTACTCCTCTTTAATTTTTACAATCATCTGAACTTAATTTTTGTAAATAACTAACATGCTAGGAGATTTAATAAAAATAACATTTAACTATATCTAAACTATTAAGATATAGTTAAAATAAGATCGTAGGAGGAATATAAAATCAGGATATTTATGATTACATCCTAGGAGGAGGAGGAATATTAAATTAAGTCATTTATGAAGATGCAAACAAAACAAGCTAGCAGAAGCATTGGCTTTAGGTAAACAAAGTTAAATGAAAAAAATGGGATAAGATAATACAAGATACAAAAGTATCAAAAATAATGGCAAATTAAGTCTAGAAAGCTTTAGAAGCCTGTTTTCATGTGCATTCTGATACAGACAGAAAATTATCCTTACTCATCCTTGGATTGTTATATTAGGGATTCTTTTGAATTAACAAAATATATTAGTTTAATTTCACCAGTCAATTAGTTTAGAATCAAACAGTGGACGTACAAATATTTTTGGCATAAAAATTATAACAAAATCGGTTTCCCTGTGCACCAACTTATATATTTAGAGTTGCAAATATATAATTAACTAACATTTTGGGGACAGCATGAATATGTTTATCTGGTAATATTATTTGTCCCTCGTCATTGTATAGGGTTTCTTTAATATTGAAATGCCAGAAAAAATTATGAATGAAGATGGAATAGAAAAGCTATTCAAAATCTGCTTCATGTAGATACAATCTTCTATAAAAATCATACAAGAACCTCAAGAACTTGAAACTTGGACGACAAAAGTGACTTACAATCAATGTGATAGGTATAGATTGAATGTTTGACTACTTACTAAACTCCACTACATTGAACATATTTCTAATTATGAATAAAGTTTCATTTCATAGACTCATGCTTTTTGTTATTCCCAATTGATCCTACTAATGCTACAGATTTTATGTTAATTGATCACAAAAGGTGTTAGTTCAACCCAGATAAGATTTCATTATTCTAATGTTCTTTTCTGTATCACTGTCTCATCTACATTGCAGAATTTTACAGTCTTGTTTTCGTTTTTAAATTAAAGTATCAGTAGCAAACTGATTATCTGTCAAAGAAACAACTTCTCTACAACAGGGATAGGGTATTTCCTAGGTTGTTTCTTTTCAGTCATCAAACATGCAGAAATTTTTGTTGTGCATTATTAGAATATTCTCTCTTCAGTACAATTTTAAGTTCTCACTTTGTTTGTTTGTTGTTTTTTTCCCTCATTTGCCATATATTGATATTACTTATGAAAGCACTGTATTAGCTTTCAATATACTGTGTTTCTACTATTTTTCACGTAGGACAAAACAGTGTCACATATTTCAACTGACAAAAAAGTTTTGTCTAAATTAAATCAGGCTAATGTACCTTACCTTAATGTTGTTACTTTTCTTGATTTCAAAATCATATTAGTAGAATTAAGTTTGTTTAATGATTTAATTAAAAAAATGTATATGCCTTATTGAGTTGCCTTATAATTTAATTAGATTAAAAAAATTGTAGCAATTACAACTTGGGACTACTAACAGTTTTGTTCCTTAGTTTCTGTATTACTGTTATCTCTCAGTGTAACTTATGAAAATATTCATCAGCTTGAACTGTATTTTGCATAACTATGACTATGCAAACACAAGAAAACTATTGTGTTCATCTGTATTTTAGGGATGTATTTTGAAGGTTTGCAGAAAATGAAAAATAAACCATTTTTACAGTTTTCATTGCTATTCTTTCCTTATTGCACAAACAAAACAGAATGTAATTTTGTTTTGTAATATCAAAACCATCCATTTGCTTGTTAAGTCAAAATCAAATTAGTGAGATACAATTTACATAAGAACAGTTATATTGTAATCCATGCCTTGTCTCCAATTCATTGCTATTCTCATTTTACAGCATATTAAACATCATCATCTTAAATTTTTATATTCACAACTTATATTGCCTATTGTATGGTTCTAAAACACAAATTAAGCCTAAATAACCTAGACCAGTAGTACTTTTTGATTACTATGACTTTTCTGAAACCCACAGACCTCTAAGCTAGAATTTAAAGCTCAAAATCAATAGAAAGAATGCCTATTTAACTGTGCTAATTAAAGAAATAGTTATTGGAATGCCATATTTCTTTCAGAAATATAATGTAATATAACATAAAACTGCTCGAGTATTTTGTTGAATATGATTTCAGGTTCCCTTTTATATTTAGGAACAGATGAAATTTGTTTAATTTAAACTGATGCTAATAATATTCATATAACAATTATTTCACCATCACTTTTATTTCTGGTTCTGAATGGGTACAACCAAAAATGCATTATAATATTAAGATATTTACATTACGAAGAATTGTCAATGAACAATACAAGAAGCTTATTAAAAGGGCAAATTCCACAGGAAAATTAAGCACTATAGATTCTCATTTTATCATAAACTACTGTTTATAGATATAAAAGGAAACTAATTAATTGCTTTAAACTTTTTAAGAGAGTAATCTGTTTCACCCGTCTTTAGCTGAGATGAGTTGCTCTAATTTCATTGACCAAATGTAGCAATAATTGAGGGAAACATGCTTCAGGGTAAACTTAAATATTTTATGGTATAAGAGTGGCAAAAATGGGTAGCAATTAAATTGCTTTTCCCTAAAACTATGTTCACTAAGCAAAAATATAAAAGTCAGATTAGTTTATTGGCAGCATGAAAGAAAATTTAGCTATACTACATTTTTACATCCAATACTAAAATGTATGTATTTTTATACTAAATACTTGGGTGATGATACTGGAATGACATTGCAAATCTTGATATTTCAAACTCATACATTAAGGATGGAAAATTATATTGGGTATTTCTATCAGTCATTTTTCCCACAAGGAAAAAAAGGAGAGAGAGAGAGATTTTGTAGACTTCTAAACGGAAAAAATAAAAAAGAAAACTCACTTCTACTTCTCTCTTTTGCTTTCTGGGATGTAAAGCCCTGTAATTCCTAGCAAGAGAAAATGTCCTCAGACAATATATATATATATATATATATAATATATATACACACACACACATTCCTGTCAAGTCAACTAAATGTTCATTCCGATCATGTAATTTATGTTTTATGAGTAGACTGTTCCTGTCAATCTTGTAATGTAGTGAATGTGGGTGGCAGAGAAGCCAAGCACTGCGACCGGAGGTCTATTATACTATCCCACGGAAATAAGGACAGATGGAGAGAAAGACTTGAGAAAGTATGGTGGGAGAAGTGCATGGAAAATGGGAGAACCCCGAGAAAACCTGCCCAGCGCAGATCGGCCACCATCACGAAACCCACATGAGTCCTGTCAATCATACTAACTACACAGCATCATAAAATGTGGAGATAGTTTAATTATTAATTAAATAGTTCCATCAAACTAGAATTTCTAAATATGAATAGCAAATTTGTTATTTAAAATACAGTAGTAGCTCAATTAAAATACAATACAGTAGTAGCAAGTGCCAAAATGGTTCAAGTGTTCTGGTAAAAAAGAGAAAAGAAGAGACACAATGTGGAGGAAAAATACAAGAATGTTACTTCAACTAATTGCATCAATGCCTTCAAAGCAGCAAAAACGAAACAAATGCGATCACAAGATTACACTAACACCAGAAGTGAAATAAAATAATGAGTTCTTGAAAAACAAGCACAACACAAGATAATCACATATTGCAAGCCATTCAAAAGTATTTAACCTTCGGCATACAAGGTGAAAAAAACTCCTCACCTATACAACGTGGGGTTAAATTAACCCCACAATGAATTGCATGTATTTTATAGATGCATTAAATAAAATTCGCTTGAATGCGTTTTTCTGTTGAAGATATTATTATATTATTAAATAAATACAAAAGTATAAAAAAAATTAAACTTTTTTTAATAGAAAAACTAAAAAATTTTACAAATTCTCCTTATAATCAACAATTTACCATTAAGTCACAAAAAAACAAAAAAAATATAGATTTTTCATGTAGGAACGTATTTCTTTCATATTATATCCTTTAAACAATATTTATTCGGCTTTTTGAACAGGAATTTTAGGTAAAAACAAAAAAAAAAACCTACGAGTGGACGCTTCTTTTTTTAGAGACATCCCATAAAATGTGGGGTTAAAAATGCCCAGGACCCACTTTGAGCACCTGTGAACACCACTGCGGCGCCTTCGGTACTTATTCGACAATGTGATGCGATGCGGATATGGGTAAGCTCCAGCTACTGAGAAGGTCAAGTTATTTGATTGCGTTATAAGGGACCATCAATGCATTTTAAAAGTGTTGGGGTTAAGATAACCCCACCTTGTATGCCGAAGGTTATCCTCATCTCACAATCTCCATGCAGATTACACTATATCAATACAAAAGGAGGTGCATAAACACAGTATTTTCATTCATTTAACTCAAGCTTGAGTAATATTCAAAGAAAAAATTGATTGATAAAATTGTCTTGGTGTTAACAAATTCTGTCTAAACAAAATCAGGCTATAAAGTTTCATTTTCTTATTCAACTGAACAAAATAACACAAGTTCTCTTCAAACTCATCAAACCTAAAAGTATTCTTTACGATTTTCTTGAATTTAGTTGCAGTAATGTAATGTAATGTAATTTTAAAGCCAGAATCAAAGTATAGTTTCGTTAGTTCATTATCCTGAGTTTTCTACTGATTATACAGACTCACATTTGATGTGCTTACTTCTGCATGTTAACAAAATCTGAAGTTTTCAGAGAAATGGAAGATTTGAAATGCATAAACTCTCACCATATATTCATTATTATTAAATGAATCAGTTTTAAATGTGCAAATCAAGTTTTAGACCTAATATCTGAGTTGTGGTCACATTAAATCTCAAACTTTAAAGTTCAATTAGTACAAAAATCTGTTGCTTTTTTTTTTTCCCCCTCTCAGCTTAACTTTTTGTTAAATTAAATGCTGACAGAAGTTTAGAGAAACTGAGATATTTTAAGCTTTGTATATTGATAACAGCTCTGAAAATTCGATCAAAATATTTGAAATTACAATGATACATCTGATTAATACTTGAATGTATATCTTCCCATTGGCAGGTTTAATGAAATGTTATTTACCAAGCTTCAAAAAAAAAGAAGTGATGATTGTCATCTAATGGATAAATACTAATTGGCTTGTCAATTTTAATTTAAATAGCATTTATTATTGTTTTGTCATTGATGATTATTTGGACAAAATCAACTGCTTAAACTTGCAGATAAGATATAGTTGGAATGCAAAGTTTCAAATAACTGCGTGGTGTGTAAAAGCGAATTAAAAAAGTTGTTCATTCACATATATTGATAGTTTTTGGTCTGTGTATATTATCTGCTGGTCAGATTTTTACAAAAATCAAAAGATATCTACCTTATAAGCACCAACACTTTTTATAAAAGTATTAGTTTTGTAGGTGAAGTAATTTTTGAGTTATCTTGAATGCACATCGACAAACAATGAATGGATAATTTTTGGCCCCTAGCTCCTTATCTACTGATGGGATTTGTACTAAAATCAAGAGGGATCTTCCTTATAATAACCTATATATATCTCGAAGATTTCAGCTTAATTGGATGTATAGTTTTGAGAGGTAGGACGTCTGTATTTTGATTTAAAATTGTGTTTTAACACTTTGTACTATTTTTTTTCTCATATTAAGGGGCAGTTACAAACTTTAGACCAAACTTACAATACCCTGTAGTAGTATAGTATTATAGATATAAAAATGGTTTTGAGTTGATGCTGGAATTCAGTATTGCTTCCATAAAAGCTCAAGAGGTACTGAAATTAAGTATCTTGTGAGCTTTTTGTGCCAATTATTAAACTGAATTAATACTTAAAAAAAAAAAAAAGATATAGGCTGAATTTCCAAACTCTTGATTTTTTAATTTTTCAATTCAGAAACACCATATCCAAATTCTACTTCACACTAGTCCATATACCAAGGCTTGAACATTTTAATATCACAATTAAAGTGTGATGTTTTTACTTTTTAACTTTTTATTAGCAAATACAGTGGAACCCCGCCATTCGTCCGCCTCGCTATTCGTCCAACTTTTTCAAGTAAAATTGAACTCGCCATTCGTACGCTTGCTCGCGATTCGGACAGCGTGACCTTGTTACTGGCCGCCCCACGCGGTATCTTCAGTTCAGTCTCGTGCTAGCTTCCGTACGCTACGCATCATCCACGCAAGCTTCATGAAACTTTGTGATATTTTATTGTTATTTTTATTGAAAATAGTGCAGCCATGGTCCAAAAAAGATTACTGATTCAATTAAGCCTAAAAGGAAAGCAGTGAGAACGACAATTGAATTGAAAAAAGAACTCGTTGCGAAGTTTGAAAGTGGAACTCGTGTCTGGCAACTCAGTATGGCATGGCGAAATCAACCATATCGTCTATACTGAAAAAGAAAGACATAATAAGAGAGGCCTATATATTTATTGTTTTCATAGTTTTTATGTATTTTACGCTTAAAGTATTATTACAAAGGTTTATATAAGCAATCATCTGTGGGTCTGGAACGGATTAATCCAATTTACATTATATCTTATGTGAAAAAATGATTCGCCATTCGTACAAATCGCCATTCGAACTGCCTCCTGGAACGGATTGTGTACGAATAGCGGGGTTCCACTGTACATAGGAAATAAAGACAGCACAGTAATGAGTAATGTCTTAGGGACAATTAATGAAGTTATTGTATTCTATCGATTAAAGCTGCTTTTAAGTTTCAGAATTGGCTGCCTAGTTCTCCAAAAATCAGTAAACTTTGAGATTGCAATAAATTTATGATATAAATCAGGGGTGGCCAAACCGTGGCGCATTGGATGATAACAAGTGGCGCATTGCATCCTTTTGGTTGTCAAAATAAGATTGTGCTTTTTTTTTTTTGGACGTGAAAATAGAATTTTTTTTTTTTTTTGGTTGTTAAAATAGAATTGACGTTTTTTTTTTTTTGGTTGTTAAAATTGAGTTGTATGGTGCAACTGAACTCGTCTGTGAAAAAATTGGCGCATGGTATTCTTAAGGTTGGCCACCACTGATATAAATGAAACATATCACTAGAATAAAAATGTATATTAACAAGAATTTTAATTATTTGATCAACTTTAATTCATTTAAAAAGAAAGAGAAAAGCTTATCATGCCAGATTAAGTTACGAATATTAAAATGAGCCAGCATTTAAAAATGTACTGATATTCTAATGTTTAAGTTCTGGCTAATTATAATTTATTACCAGCTCTAGCCCTTCTCACCTCTCAGCTGTTTTAGCCTGTTCAATATCAACATTATACCACATCCGTTAAAAGAAGATAAAAATTCTTTGTTAAGAAAATAGCAACAACACTTCTGGAAACAAATACTTGATTTCAGTTGTACCATTAATTTAGTCTATCTGATGCATTAAGTACTGTTGTTGTAATTAATAGTAACTTGTTAGTAACTTTGTAGCTTATTTATTTGTCACAACTAAAACTTCAATAGCAAGTTAAATATATTCAATCTGTTGAAGTATGATAAAAATAGTTACATAAAGAATCATAGTCTTATATATTTCCTGGTCTTATATAGCAAGATCTCAATGATTTGCGATCGCTTTACTGATACACTTTTACTCATTACTATGTGTTTATTATCAGTAAAGGATAATACAACCTTCCCTTTTTCTGACTATACAATAACTTTAAAATGATTTCAGTGTAATTGTCTATCCAACCTCATTTTGCTTGCTTTCTAGAATGTATTTTATCTATACTTTAATTCCAGAAATGCAATAATTTGATGCAAGTTGAAAACTCATTATATAAATGCTTCTGAAAGTTAACATTATTAAATAGGTTTGTTTTGTTTTTTCTTTGGGGGGAGGGGGAGGAGGAAGAATGAGGGGGACAGAGAAGGAGAAATATATCCTTGCCACAAAATTTAAATCATATAAAAAAAGGGGGGGGGGGAATAAAAAAAAAGTTAATGAATGAATAGTGGCCAAATATTTCATATTTCAACAAGTTATTACCCGCTTAAGAAAAAGCATTCAAATCAGACCAAAGATAAAAAGCCTTAAATCATGTAAATGTTGATTTATTTAATTCAAAGCAAAGCTATGACAAAGAACCCTTATTAGAAATTCCAAATAGTAACTTTTGATACAACAAATGCACTTCTTTGATATCTCACAGATAAAACAGTACATAACAGAATTAACACAATATATAAATATTTGTAGGGATTTTAAATATATTTAAAATAAATATGAATATCAATGCCACTTTCAACTGCCTATTTATGTTATACATTAATTAATTAATGACCTTTTTATTTATGTTTTTTTAGTAGAAAATGGCTTTTTGATAATCATCAATCAATCACTTTTCCATCAATATTAAATATGGATTGGATGTTAAACAATGCAAACAATCATCACTTAAATTATTTATTCCACATCTCTCAAATTTAAATCATCCAAATAGCATTTGTGTAAATGTCCAACCTTTAAAATGAAAGTAGTTTATTATTTTGTTTTTTTCCTCCATTTGACATAGCAACATATGCTGTATGTTATAATAATGAAAAGCAATCACTATAGAAACTAACAAGCTGTTTTATAGCAAATGAATAAAATATTTTCACTGAAATTTGATGTATGTATTTATAATCACAAGCAGTAATTTCTATATTGCTGTTGTTACTGAAATAAAAATGCAAAATGCCATTAGTCATTTTACATACCTAAATTCAACCATATAAAGTTTCTTGGTAATTTTAACATTTCTTTTAGCAAGAAGTTAACAACAAACAATTTGTGGATTTTTAACTTAATGTTTTTAAATTCATTAATATTAAAAAAATATCAGAAACCGCATTCTATTGAAAAGTTTATGAATTAATATCAAATTCCATTGCTAACCTATTTGTGCAACAGGAAATTGATAAAAAAAGGAAACTATTTACCCTATTCCAGGTATGCACAATGTATTAATCTGTATCGATTCATCTTGTGTTGTTTAAGTTTTTTAACATACTAAGTAAATAACAAGATAATTAATGCTTTTAGACAGTGTCAAAAGCAAAGCGGCCCCATAATATGCACAATTTGATAAACAAACTTTTATAAACAAAACTTTATCAGAAGCGACCATTTTTGACCCCCCCCCCACTTCCGGTCAGGAAGTGGTTCTAGAGGTCTGATTTTTTGGACGAGATCACATATTGGATGCTGAACACAAAGGTGAAGATTTCGGTCCCCTATGTTTTTCAGGGAAGCTGTAAACTAGGGGCCGCTTGATTTTATGCTGTCTGAATGTCACACTCTGTAGCGGCCAAACAGTTAGATATATTCGAATGAAACCTTCACCATTGTGTTCAGTATCAAAAAGTAGGTGACCACGTGTAAAAACTCAGACCTCTAGGACCACTCCCTGACCCCTCCAAGGCATTTTCTTTCTTTTAAAAACGCCTTTGGGGGGGTCAGGGAGTGGTCCTAGAGGTCTGATTTTTTTGAATGTGGTCATCTACTTTTTGATGCTGAACACAATGGTGAAGGTTTCATTTGAATATCTCTAACCGTTTGGCTGCTACAGAGTGTGACATCCAGACAGGATAAAAGCAAGAGTGGTTTTATAGGCAAGCTGTAACCTAGGGGCCGCTAAAAAGCTCTATACTTGTTAAAGATTAAAGACAATTAGTTGAAATAGGAAAACAAAATGCTTATCCAGAGCAAGATAAATATCTTGGTTTTACCATTATCTATGCGCTTCCCATTATTCCTGATAATTTTCGCATTTTTTACCATCCTGTTGTTCCCTAACTGAAAAAGAAAAAACAAAAGGATTGAAGCACAAGCCATTCTATTAATAAAACAAAACTTAGTAGCATACTAAAGAAAATTTATTTATTTATTTATTAACATATTGAATGAACTCATATTTAATAGCCTAGTATTAGCGTAAGTCACCCTGTTTTTCAGCCAATCAACTAGGCATCTGATAAATTAACTAGTAATATTAACTTAAATACATTTTCTCTAGAAATTTAGATTTCTGTAGTCTTAGGTTAATCAAGAAAATATTCAGCACTTGAATAGATTTCCTTTAACCTTAAATGTCCTTCAGCAAGAAATAGTTTCTGATTACAGTAAACGGGAAGAAAAAAAAAGTTATTTTAATTAAGATTTTGATATTTCATTTTTCAACAATTAAAGAAATGTGTCAAACATAGATAATGTCTTTTATAAATAAATGAAACTATGCTTTTCTGAGATTTTAAGTTGAAAAAAATAAAATAATTGTGTATAAAAATTGTTACAATGAAATTAAGTCTCGCCCTTCTTCCTTGCCGTACAACACTAAAAGTAAAAATGGCATAAACTAGTGATATTTTGAATAAACAAATTAAGGAGCACTTCTGATACTAATTGGTGATGCTTGACTCAATTTTGTTTTTAAGCAGCTGTCTATGAAATTAGTGCTGAAGTGGGATGGGTATTTGTGCCATGGTAATGAAAGGCAAAAGGGACTAATCATGATTTCAAAGACTACAAGCAAAAGAAACAAGATCTGAGCAAGAGTTTGGGAATAGTCACAAGCATGGAGATAAAAGTGGTTTACTGATCTGAATTACTCTATAAGCTAGTTTAACTCTCAACATGGAAGCAAAGATCTCACTCACTTTGGAACCCATTACAAGGAAAACATTACACCATATTACAATAAATTATAACTTTGAATAAATATTCAAAAATTTTAACTCAAGAGACCTAGGAACTAAATTAGCAAGTAACAGTTTGAGAATGTTGATGATGACAACCCATCCATAATTTATTGCATAGTAGTGATGCTAGTATTGCAGAACAAGTTCCATTTTTCTGCATAAAGCTCATTATATGAATGAGCACTGACATTGCATACAGATGTTCAATCTCTAGCTTCAATTCAGAAATGTTCTCTACAAAACAAAAAAACAAAAATTAAAAAGTGCTGTCTGTCTTTCCTAATAAGTGAAAGGAAATGAACAAGCTACAGCAATATACTGTGAAAGCAATTTAAATGTCTTGCAGTATTTAAGCTAAGAAGGAAATCTACTTGAACACATTTATTTTAGTAAAACTTCTAGATAGAAAACTGATTAAATCATAATGTGTAACAAAAAAAAAATTAAAGTAAGTCACAGCTATCAAAAGGAGTGGAAGCAAACATTATTTTAAGGAATGTTCCAAAGACTGGTGAACTTGTGAGTCACAGCTGTCATTTTATCCTAATAAAATTTTGCTTCTTTTGGATTGCCTAAGTTATTATCGTCGCGATGAGAGTTGAACCCGCAAACACATTATCACTGACTAATTTCTCCAGTATCAATGCCGAAAGTTCCGCAGAAAATATCAATCTCAATTATCAAAAATAGGAAATATCAAAAATCTCACATACATTTTCTTGAAATCGACGAGCAACGTTAAGAATAATTTCCCTACTTGATTTTTGAGACCTTTTCCTCGTCGAAATGTTGAATGTGAATCCAACGACCGCCATTTTGTTTTACATTTGAATGTGACCGACAGGCCAGGAAAGTTAAATCTATCATCTGTGTTGCATTCTGGGAGGATCATTTCTCGCCGCAAGGACTTTAATGATCTATTAATATTTTTAATTTTTTTTTTCTTTTTAATTTTGTGAAAGGATGTTTAAAATAGTTTACTTAATACTTTAGTCCCCCTCCCCCTGCCTTTCTGTTCTTAATCCGCCTCCCACCTGCTAAATTTAGCCTTCTTGCATTTTTGAGAAGAATTTAGGCCAATTTTTCAGGGTTTTTTTTTTTTTTAAAGTACACACTATTCCTCTCGAGCAACATTTTCATAACTTTTCTTATATAACCCTACACAAGTGATGGAAAAGTTGTATACAGTATCTCAAAGCATCACTTCCATTTGAGAAAAAAAAAATGTTTTAATTGTGATTAGTTATATATTATTTATATAACTAAATCCATAGGTCTAGTCTTGTTAACACACTTCTGACACTGTTATTTCATGCGAATCTGGTCAGTGACAATGAAAATGTCTGTGTCATGATTTTTGTATAGTACTGCTCCTCAAATGTCAGAAAACAATACTAAATGTAATGCAGCATTCACCAGCAAATTAAATAACTATATGTTGAGTACTGCATTTAGCTTTTCTGTACGAATTAACTGATATTAAATTAACTAAACCCATGTGTTTTAATTTATACTGAAATACTGCTGGGAAATACCTGAGTATTATTGTTCTGTTTTCATATGTTTAATATATTTTACATAAAAGTACACTATAATAGTCAAAACGTCAGAAATACCCAAACAATCTTGCAATTTAAGAGGAAGATTATTTAGAAGACAAGAAATAGGGTACTAGGAAAAAATATTTATATTAAAAAAAGCATTTTGCCATATTCTTTCCATGAAGCATGTTTCCTAAAGGTGTCGACATTTTTTAAGCACAATCCTTATTAATAAGGTATACCATAAGCATTTAATACAAGGCAAATATATTCTAAATATATACAAAATTACAAAGATTATAGTATGCAGATTTGCACTTGTTCCAGCCTTTCTTCACAAAAGTAAAAAGCTCATATGTAACTAGGAACCAGAAAAACTCTTCAGAAATATAAATTATCAAAAAAACTATCCACAAGCTTCCATTTACTGAGTGCACAGATATAAATTATCACAGTTTAGATTTCAAAGACAAAAGCAAGTCAATTCACAAATGCACTGCGTGATGTTGCATAATAACATTTCCCTTTTTTTTAAAGGGTGTAAATATATTCATAAAAATGAACAAAATATTCAAATACTTTTGTAAAAAGCAAAGTAAATGCCATACATTGACCAAGAATGCATATTTCTTTGTAAACAGTAACATGTAAAATAATGTTCCATTGTTGCCAGAGATGAAAGTAACTTTAAAACTGGTCAACTTGGTAACTACAAAGAGAATAGGAGATATGCAATATTTTACTTTTCATCTAAGTCTAAAAAGGAGTCCTTAAAAGCAAAGTGGTGTAAATCAATTTGAGAGAAATTCTGCGTTTTTTTAAATAATAAATTTTTAGATTTCTTTGGGGGACAAAAAGTCTTTGATTTATATAACTTTCTCAAGTGATACATCAAGAAAAATTATTGTTGTGTTGGTTTCTCATAGGCATCGAGCCTTATTATTTCTCAATATTTAAATCCTGACTTACACCAATCTGTCTTTGTAGGCTTAGTAATAATAAAAGATACATTTTTTTAAATTTTAACATGTAAATGATGACATTAACTTATTAATGTAATTTTACAGCAATATTAACTAATTTCCAACAAATTTATATTTAAACATTAACAATCTTCAACAAAACTTTTATCCTATTACAGAAAAAGATGACTTAAATTATAAATGAAAAATTATCACATCAAAATGGACAGCTGTTTGGTTTGTTGTTTGTTTTCCAGCTCCCTAAAATAAATTATCAAAATTATGACATAGATGAAGATGAAGATTACAATTAAAATAAAATTTTCCTAATTATAACTTAACTCTTTATTACACATTTTTTTCCCTAATATTTGTGTCTTTCCATATATATAATTTAGTAAAAAATAGCAAAATAGTTCACTTCAATTTTCATATATTGCAAAAAGGATAAAACTATTTGTCAACTAGAAAATCCAATTTTATAATAATAAGTTATAATAAATAAATCATTACCTAGACATCTTTCTTTAACATAAAAACTTAAATTACTTTAAATTCAAATCTAATTAATGTTCAGTAAAACTACAGATTCCATAAAAAACGTGAAAGTCAATAGAGAATAAGGCAAGGATCTCTGTTGAAAAAACTGCCATTCTGTTTTGATGAATTAATGCTAAAATGCTGGGGAGCATGGATATGTTTTAATGACATATATGAAGTTGGCATTGCTATCTTTTACTTACCAACATTCAAAATTAACTGCCTCTTACAAATGGGCTGTTAATCCCAAACTACTTGTCTAATCTCTTCTTTTGGGTTAATATCTTTTATATTAGTATTAATTCTAATTAAAGAAATGAAGAATGAGGTAAGTTATAATTAGAAAGGTTAATTTGGTTTAGTAATTTTGAAATTTCAAGTTTGGACAAACTACCAAATTACAATTTTCCATCTCTGTGATCTGATTTCTCATTTGATTGTTTCATGAAACATAACTGTATTAAATCATACTGATTCTGCATTTAAGAAATCCATCTAACAAAAAATAAAAAGGCTATACTACATTTAAAACAGTTAATGGCACAAAAATGAAACATTTGAACTAGGGTAAATTCTATTATATAAAACTTTTAGAGATTGAAAATCAATTGATGCTCTAAACAGATAAAAATGTATCATTCTGATTTACTTTCATCGCTGGTTACTGCCACAAGTGGAACATAATACAATTCACAATACACGGTAAAGTTTTATATCTGTCAATTCTGGTTGATCTTGAAGTAATGTAAATATGGTTTCATCTACCGGAATTTCATTCAACCATGACTTAATATCAAGATTCACATCCAAATTCTGAGTTGCTTCTTCTATGCCAGGGACAGCAACTATCCAGGTCCCTTTTTTCCTGACATTTTTCTGCAGAAAGTGCCAACATTTGACTTGCTCCTCGGGTGGAAGAAAGAATTCGAAAACGTTGTGGAGGAAAATGACATCGGCCTGCTGTACTACCTCCGGGA
Organism: Thereuonema tuberculata; assembly: GCA_023159025.1. NCBI lineage: Eukaryota > Metazoa > Arthropoda > Chilopoda > Scutigeromorpha > Scutigeridae > Thereuonema > Thereuonema tuberculata. The sequence goes on along the minus strand of JAFIDM010009631.1, from coordinate 133,086,509 downwards.
AACTCTTAATGTCACCGCAGAGCACTTTAATGCGCTTGCCCATATGGTATTTATCAATAATCTGGTTCTGGAGGATACACAGCTCCTGGTTCAGTTCCACTCCTATGATGACGTCGGCGCGGCTGTAGACGTACGCTCCGTACAGTACTGCTCCGATACGAGAGCCTACGTCGACCACTGTCATCCCTTTCAGATCGGGTAACAATGACTGAAAAATGAAAGACAGCCTTTCGCGGGAGATGGAGTGCGAGATGAAGGTCAAGGGCTCCACATTCCGCGAATCGCAGTCTTTGCAATAATATCTCTGCAGCAGGCCGTCGTTACATAGGTCATCCACAGCGTTCTCGTCGTAAAGAAATGCATCTACATGAATTGTATGACTAAGATCATAAGCCCCAGCATCCCCGTTTCCCCTAGCGCGGACGCTCTCCGACGGCACGATCGCATCCGCCGGAAGATTACGTCTTAAATCATCAATAATCTTAATCAGTTTTGAATCCAGGGCACTCTGACAGTCCATCATGTCATCTGGACTCATACCATCTAAGTAAGACCGATAGATCCACTGCAGAAACTTCTCTTTGGTATCCGGTGCTGTGATGCTACTCATGATGCCTTCAAAGGCAGCCTGAGCGTCCTGGAAATTCATGGTAGGTCTGTTAGTTGAAAATCGAGTTGCAAGTGACCTGAAGCGTCGGATTTGGGGAGTTCGTCCCGTAAATTATAAAGGAAGGATTTCAGAAATGCACATGAGTCATGATTCAGTGTTCACCTAAAAATGGAGGAAGCGGAAATGGATGAACGGAGAAACAACAGCTGCTGCACACAGGTGGAGCCATCGTCTAAGGTCATGGTCATAAAATACATTCAGGGTCAAATAAATTCAAGGCGGAAATTGACTAAATATCTATGTAAGAACAAAATAATAATAAATCAAATAAATAAGTAGAATTTGAAGAAAAAAAAAGAAATGTAATTATTAAAAAAAAAAAAAAAAAAATAGTTTCAAAAAATGTAGGGTATGGCTATCTATCACCTTTTTTCAATTTGCTAATCGCGAATGTTAGCTATTCATTATTTAGATAAACAGTATAATTGTAATTGGAAAATGCGTCAGACGCTCTTTCTGATATTAAAATTTCGGTTGCAATAACGTCTGGATACATATACGTCATCGTAGTTTGAAGGGATGGCAAAAACATTTCAGAATTCAGGGGCAAAATAAGAAGTTCCTGAAAGAACTTAAAGCGTACTTTCTTTAAATGTTATTCTTAATTTTTTTTATTATTATTTTTAAAGTCATGAAAACGACAGAAACTAAAAACCTATGTTTATTTTCAAATTCTAAAATCTGTTGAATATAAACAGCACAAATTTTCCTTTAAAAGAAAATAAATAAATAAAAATAATTAAGTCCTCATTATTTATTTTAATTGACTAAAGCCGATTAACTTTAATCATATTAAACCAAGAGCTAATTAATAGATTGGCTAAAAAGAGTTAATATCCATTGTTTAGCTCTAATGTTTTTATTTAAGAATTTTGTCGCCTTCTCGATCTAATTTTATGTCAAGGACGCGCTTGGAAAAGATTTAAAATATAAAAGGAACATTTTCCATAGTCCTTAAATATACACACGAAGTTTCAACAATATCCTTCCATCAATTCAAAAGTTATTAGCGGGAACACACATAGACTGGCCGATTTGATGAGCCTCACTTTCCTGGAAAAGTTGGCCAAAAACGAAGTAAAAGCAGTTTAAATAAGTGACTGACTGTTGAGAAACCACTTAATTACGAGTTTCTCAATAAGAAAAGTCAGGCGATTTCATTGATCTTTCATTTTCTTTGTCATACTGAAAGTCTTCAAAAGTTGCTTGTATTCTGATGTTCTATCGACTTAACGAAATTTCATGAATTTTTCTAATTTTTACAAAAGTTATTAGTTAAAATGCAAAAATGTTTTCATTTGAATGGTCGAACTAACTAGCTGAATGAACGGAACCTGAATTTTGCCGATAAATCTGTATACACGAAAGTCATTAAATATCCGTCCATATACACCCTCCCTTACCTCATTATCTCAGAAACTATACAATTTCGCAGTAACTGCTTATGAAAAGAAATATCTGTCTTCAGAAACAACTCAGGAAAATTTGTCATAGCTTTTTTTTTTCGTACCTCATTTATTTCATCCATTCAACCCTGACTTATAATGTTTTACCAAATAGTGAAAAAAAAAAAAAAAAAAAAAAAATGCTTAATGACCAAAAAAGTCTGTCTGCATGAGACAACACCGGAAAATTCATTTTCTTTCATATTACTATCAGTCTATTCCACCTTAAATCATCATTTCTTCAAGTGATGCATCACAATATCATTGGCGTAGCGAGATGGGAAAGGGTTGGTAGAGTTGTAACACCCCCCCCCCCCCCCAATGCATCCGAAAATGAAAGAATCTAGGATTTTTAACCTGTTTTTCTGATTGGGAAGTTCATAAGTTTGTTTGAAAAGAACATCCAGAAAGAAAAAAAAAAAGGAATTTATTAATCGAAATATTTACTTCAATAGTCATATTCCAAATTCTTTTCAGTCGAAAATTACTTTTCAAAAAAAAAAGAAATCTTTGTTTTTGGAGGCTACTTGAATGAGTCAACAACAGCCTCTTTTTCTGATTTTTTTTTTTTTTTATTACGGAAGAAGGACTTGAAACTCTGGAATAAGTAGAAATCTGTTGATCACAATACTAGGATTTTGGAATGGGAAGGGGTTATGATGGTCATCGTAGTCATTCAAGCAAAAAAAAAAAAAAATCTTGTGTCCTTTCTCGGGTGGGGAGGGGGTTACAGATGAACGTACCAATGAACTTTCCAACAGTTCCCAAATCCTATATTTCTTCCATTTTCGGATGCAATGGGGAGAGGAGGGATCTTTCTCCTACCGCCCCCCCCCCCCCTCGGGACGTCAGTGGTCACAGCAAAGAACTTATATACATATATACATTTTATATAGGTTCTTTGGTCACAGTTCGGGAGAGTAGGCCTATGCTGGATGCGGCAGAATTTCGTATTCCAGATGTAAGTTTTAGCAGTGTTTTTTGAGAAACATGTAGTTTAGTGTTAGGGCATAGTTCTGCACAGCTTGCCGATAGCTTCTTGAACTTCTTAAAGAACGTGGGATTGACATCAAAGATTGCAGACGCCAGAGCTACGATAAAGCCACTAACATGAGTGGGAAATATAACGGACTTCAGACCCTCATCAAGAAGTGTCAGTTCGCCAAGTATATTCCCTGTTTTGCACAATCTCAGAAAATGTGCTGCAAAATGTTGCTTAGAAGCCGTCCGCTTTTTTACCTTCATTGAAAGTCTTTATACTTTCTTTTCTGCTTCCACTCATCGATGGGCAGGGCCGTTCCGAGGGCGGGGCGAGAGGGGCGGCACGAAGTAGGGTTTTTTATTATTACAAAATATATTTTTTATTTGTTTTACCTCCTCAAAGAAAATAAATAAAATATTTGCTATTTATAACTCTTGTAAAATCTATTTTATACCTATTATTAAAACTCGTAAAAAAGATTAAACCCAAAAAATCCATATTCTATAGGTGATTATGTTTTGTTTTTTATGAACTCCAGTATCAGCAAAGCAATGAGCAGAGACTATCGGAAAATTTTTAAGGCAAGATGTTGAATGTCTGAAACTGAAGGTACTAACTGCATAAATCTTGGCATGAAGTCATTGTTGCATTATTGATGGGGGGAGGGCGCCGTGAGACGACTCTCCACGGGCACCTGCAGCCCCAGAAATGACCCTGTCGATAGGGACTCCTCAGTAAGTCCGGTTGTGAATATCGCCTAGAAGATTGTCTGACACTAGAGGGTCTGCTCGAGCAGATACGACTTCAGCCCTCAATAAGGGCTATTCTGACATCAGAATGTTTTGGAAGACATTGCCGAGGATACTGAAGTCAAGGCCGAGTGCAGATAACAGGCTAGAAAACCATGGAAAAGTTGGAGAACGGAATTATGATCGTATTGTGGGATCAGATTCTGCACAGATTTCATATAACTAATGCTTCATTGCAGTCATCAGATCAAGACCTGAATTCTGCTTGTGCTCTGTATGAATCTTTGCAAGGATATGTCGAAGCTCTCCGACAAACTTTCGCTGTTATTAAGGATAAGGCCAAGGTTTTCATTGATTGTCATCAGTACTGAGAGGAAGTTTCACGGTAAAGACAATGAAATAGACAATTCGATCATTTTCAAGGATCTACTTCAAATGACACTGACAGCAGCATAGAGTCCACGCAGCCATCTGAAAAATTCAGAATTGGAACATTTCGGGTTATTATTGACAGTTTGGTTGCTGCACAGTCGAAAAGACAGGTGGCATGCATGAAGTTGAAAGGTTTCTTTGGCATTTGCCAACACTTATCCCTGGAAAAATCAGAGCTGGTGCCAAAATTGATCCTAGCATATCACGAAGACGTTGAAGAGTTTGAAGAGGAATAGATCCAGTTCACTAAACTTTTAAAAACCGTTTTAGCTGACATTGTTTCAGAATACCAATAAGACCTTTTCGAATTGAGATTGTATCATCTTATAGTTGATAATTCTTTCAACTCCTGCTTTCGTAATGTTGAACTTGTGTGAGATTTAACTTACTCTGATGGTTACCAACTGCAGTGGTAAACACTCTTTTTCAAAATTAAAACAAATCAAAAACAAAGTAAGAGCCAGTATGGACCAAAAAAGACTGAACTACCTCTCTTTGATGAGTACTAAGCATGAGTTACCGAGAGAAATGAACACGTCGAGGATAATTGATGAGTTTTCGGTTGCCAAGTCTCGTAAACGCATGATGTGAACCATGTAACTAACTGAAGTATATGATAAAAATTATATCAACTGAAAATTTATATACATACCATATCACTTCTTGATTCCTTCTCTTTTTGTATTCATAATATTATAAGACATCAACACGAACACCAATAAATGTATGGCTATAAAATACATTTATTAAAATAGCAAATTTTTGAGAAGAATAATAATAACATCTTCCCTTATCAAGTATTATCAAGCCTAAAAAGTATACAACAGTTTCGATAAAATAACAATTTGTAGAAACGAGTATGAGAACATTATTAAGGAATTGTCAAAGTTTATACCAATCTTACAATAAGTTTCGATAAAAATGACAATTGGTATTAACGAGCAAGAGAACATAAGAAATGAATTGTTAAAGTTTACATAAACCTTACAATAAAAACTTTATTAAAACAATCCAACATAATTGTAACTAAAACTTTAATTCTTCGCATTCCACATTGTTACGGCAACGTAAACTTCTATCATTTATTAAATTATTAGATATTCTTACTAAGTTCTGATTTACTTCCACTCCATTGTTCTTATTTAAATTCCCATCTTTAGTATTTCTAATACAAATGCTTTCAACTATTTTTCTTGTTTTAGACTCTTTTTCAACATACATAATTTTGACTTCATTATTCATATACCTATTTCAGATTTTTCAATCATTTTATTTCTTATATAATAACCATTCTCAGATATCCTTTCCCTGATAGTTCTTTTACTCTCCCCAAGATAAAAAGCCCCACAATTCATACAGTGTGGGCCCGGTAGCCGAGTGGCTACTTATTACATAAAATGTTTTTAACTTGTATTTGTATTCAAAAATGAAAATTTATATTCAAAATGGTTCATAAAAATGTTGCACAATTGACCAGATAAAGTCAAACCTTTAGTATCTTTAAATCTTTAGTAAAGTTAAAGATTTTGTTTCTATGTTTGAAATATGCATTTTGGGTTATAAATTCGATAAGTTTAATTAAATCAACATTATCTAATTTCATGTTTCAATAATAATTCTCTATTCTTAAAGGCTAAATCTTCCAAAATTATCAACGTTTCTTATCGTAACTTATGTAAGATTGGTATAAACTTTGATAATTCCTTAATAATGTTCTCATGCTCGTTTCTACAAATTATTTATCGAAACTGTTGTATACTTTTTAGGCTTGATAAAGGGAAGACGTTATTATTATTATTCTCAAAAATTTGCTATTTTAATAAATGTATTTTATATCCATACATTTATTGGTGTTCGTGTTGTTGTCTTACAATATTATGAAAATATATATGTTAATTTTTTTTTTTTTTTGTCAAGCTTAGGAAGTTGATTAATTAAATTTACTAGCAAATGTTTTCAGCAAATTTCTGTTGTTCTATGAATTACATTGAATTGAATTGAATAAAAATTTATGAAATACTGTATTACCATTTCCCCCTTCACATCTACCCAACCGTTATTCCGTCATTTTCCTCTCTCCCCGAGGGAATTACAAAATATACTGTATCCCTGGAGAGGAGGCCCCGCGAATCCTACCGACTCTGCCTAAATAGAGCGAGACAAAATTAAATCATTAAATTGTCCTCTCCACTCATGGGCGCCCGCACATACGGGCAAGGGGGGACATTTGCCCTATCCTGGAATTTTCAATTTAAATGAAAGACTTTTTTAGACTGCCAGTATATTTTGCCCTCCCCTGGAAAAAAAAAAATCCTACAGGCACTCATGCCTCCACCCCCAATAATTTACAAAAAGTTTGAATAAATTTACAAAACTTTTATATTTATTTAAAATTTGATATTTAATTAGTGAAACCAACCCCAGAATATTAAGTAATAAGATAATAATGTTATCGTAAGGTTACCGTACTACTGAAATCTCACGTTATAAGATTTCTATACATTTTCTATCTTATTTAACTTCTCAATAGTAAATAAATACCCCTCTAGTTCTGCGGGAAATTATAAATAGCAGTCAGAAAGCTATCTGAATTTTCACTGTGACGGGCTTAAAAGCATTTTGCTAAACTTTCGATTTTTTTTTTAATTAATTAGTTACTTTCCCTCTTTTTCCCTCCACTCATTAACTTTCTATTCTTCGCTGCTAGTTTATCTTACATGTTTCAATAAAATAAAAAAATAAAAGCACAGCTTCGTGTAATAATTATTAATTTTAATAGTTATCAGTTTACAATCAGTTACCTTTATTTATTGGTTGTAAATAACCATTAACGTTTGAATAAAAGTAGAATGAAGCCAATAGCAGGCAATACAGAGCTTGTATCCTAGCAACAGAACGTCAACACAACATCACCTGCCTGACCCCCACCACTCGTCATAAAATAAAAAAGATACATATTTGTAACCTGCAGCAAGATTTCGTTTCAACAACTGCAGAAAAAGATTAAATGTGAAAGTTTTCATTGCGTTTTCTGGATTATTGCATCGCCGTAATGAATAACGTAAGCAACAAATCACTTTTTTAATGAAAACTGAAGTGAACATGACAATTGTGTTTTTATGAGCTAAATAAGGTTCAGTTTTGCTTTGATTTCCCACTGGAAAAAATAATGTGAATTATTAATTATAATTTGGTTTAGTTTTTCAAGAAAACTGTCTCTTAATTATTATATATTATTATTTACTTAAGTAATCAACATTTTAATAATTAATTTATGTAAATAATACTAAGTAATCGGTTATTAAATTGATGATGATGATGATTATTATTATTATTATTATTATTATTATTTTATTAATTAATTTATTTATTTATTAAATAGTTGAGATTTAATGGTAATAACCAAATCGTTTAGAACATTGCATTGGTCTGTTGTTATTTTTATCAAAATATTTAAATTTTAGGTTATTTTGAGGTTTCCTTTTTATTTTTTTGAACTTATTAACTTTTAATTTCATTAAATTCAAAAATGTATCAGAAACGCAATTTATAAATCAGGCCTTAAGATTCATATAAATTACATTAATCGTAAGAAAAATCAACTTTTCTGCTATTTACTTTCTATTTAATTATTAAAATATATATATATATATATATATATATATATATATTAATTTCAAATGATAATTCATTACATTCGTATTTTGAAGGTGGAAATGAATCGGCTAACAAGTAAGAAGTAATCTAAAATAAAATTGCATTTAAAAAAAAAATCTTTGCAGAGAATTTATTTATTTATTATTAATTATAATAATAATTTTGTTTATTAATTATTAATTAATTTAATGGCTGTCTTTTGAAAATTGGCTCAGTAATAATTTTATCTTTTGGTTTTTATATACTGTGGCATATTGATGATTTTGTTTTTGAGATTGATGTTACGGTAAATTTTAATATTTATAGCATTGTAGTTCCTATATTCAATTTTGGGGGGTGTAGGAATTTCCGTAGCCTCAGGCTTTGTAATCCGCAACTGATTCATAGGTCTGTCCATTTTTGAAGTCTATAATTAATTGTGATTAATTTTAACGTGTTAAAAAATTGATTCATTATATATCCATATATCTTTCTTTCTCAAAGAATACAAATGTGAGCACAGACAAGTGTTAATTTCGTCTGCACAATTTTAATGTACCGTTAATTAAAAGATGAAAATTAGTTTCAAATAAATAATGAGTTAAATTTATTAATTTTTTATTATCTCTTTAATTAAATATTTTTAATTAACGAAAGAATTAATTAAAAATTATGAGTAATTTATTATCCACTACTGCAAATTTTTAAAATCTAATATATAGTTTTAGAAAACAGTATCGGTAGAGTTAGCGTTTAAATGAATGTGTTAAAAATTAAGTGATAGTCTTTAAAATTGTCAGTATTCTTAAAAAAATGTTAATGATAATGAAAATCTGCCTTCTGCAGGACAGTAATTTGTTGTCGACTCTGGTATGCAAAAACCATATGGCCTTATTGGCTTTTGGCTGGGGCAAGGATTATGGGTTTATGGTAAAAAAAAAACAAAAAAAAAAAACAACATAGCGGCAAACTAAATGTAATTAATGGAAAATTCTTCTAGCCTTAAAAATATTCCATAATCACTTTGCATTTTAATTTATTATTAAATATTAACATTTTATTGTAAAATTTATATTTTTTCCTATGAAATTAGATCACATCTTAAATTTAATTACGTATTACCTTTTTGTTTAACAAATATTCTAGAACTAGTCATATGAGGTCACTATTCCAGTATCAAAACACTTCATAATCAATTAAAATTACAAGCATTAAAGAATAATGGATTTCTATAGATCTACAGGTTTATTTTAGTTACTAACCGGGTACCGTCGTTTCGCTCTGGAACCCTCGCATATACAGCATTAAAAAAAAAAAAAAACTTTATTTATTTAGCAAAATAATATTGAGATCGGACGATACACGACTTCCCCGCGTTGTGGTCTTCTCCGCTTAACTCAGGTGTATTGCGGGTTGGCGCCACACAACTGGAGTTGCGCCACACACATTTTTGCATGTATCTTGCAAAAGCAGAAACGTTTATGAATGACTGATATATCATTCGATAGAACTTTCAAATACCAACATTTTCTCAATATAATGTTCTCTTCCAACTTTTATACTTTTCGTTTAAATTGAGAAAAAGTCAAAATTTCACCGTTTAAAAGGCGACATCTTGAAAACCAAAAATTTTTTCGAAAGATTTTTGTAGCATTTTGTTTGTCTTAAAAAGATCTACATTTTATTCATTTGCATGACCAAACTATCTCTTATAGTTTGGTCAAAAAATTGGAAAAACGTAAAGTCTTATGACAATGACAGACAGAATAACGCTTTTATAATATAAGATAACTTTTATAACTGTCTGGCATTATCATACAGTTAGATTAAAGGACCCCATTTACAGTCCGTTATCCTCTTTGTGGTGTGTGTGTGTGGGGGGGGGGTTCTAGTTATAGGCCCCAACAATTCCTTGACCATTCGATGAAGTTAGGGTCAGGTGATTAGTCCAACACCCTTTTGCCTTTAACTCCACGACAGAAACCCAGTCCCCATTTTACAGATGGCTGGGTAAATCCTAGGGGTGAGCTTTGAAAGAAAAATTCCTGATCTCTGGTTGAAATGAATTCGACTTTTCCACCCCTGTGATATACTGCTGGATCACATTTTTATTCAGTGGCATAGTTCAGTTTTTTTGTTGCCCTAGATCAGTGGTGCCCAACCTACGGCCCGCGAAGGTGTTATATGTGGCCCGCTGTTTTATTCCGGTTTTTTTTTTTTTGTTGAAGAACCCGGAGTTTCCCCTTTTATCTTTTTTTTTTTTGGTTGTTGAACATTTTTTTGTTGGTCGAAGAACCTGGAGATTCCTTTTTTTTTTTTGGTTGTGGCCTGCGAGATTCACAGCAAAGTCAATTTTGGCCCCCAGATTACAAAAGGTTGGGCACCACTGCCCTAGATAATAAGTGATCACACTGTCAGCCCTAGAAGTTCAATATGTAGAAAAAATTATAATCATTCCCAGATTTTTTTTTTGGTGACAAAGCATTTTCATTTATAATTTTTCTTTATCTGCCACTCCTTGGATAGAATCACCATAGGTGCCCACACCATTCACCTTCCTCCCTAGTTATCAGTGTTCATAAGATAATCCCTTATACTAAGGAGAGATATTTCCAATTATTTGAAATATTACTATATTTGAACTTGTATTAAACACATTATATGGACACAATTTAAACATTTTTGCATGCTTAATCGATATATTATGGATAGCCATTGTTTTGAATAGTGAAATCTTGATGTGAGGCTTCCCATCAATCTTTTCAGTGAGTCCTCACCGAATTTTTCTTTTATTATGATATTATATTGCTATTTTTATTGTTATTTAACATAGGTCCCTAAAACATTATTATACAGGGTGATTAAAAATGGTTGAACGATTTCAAACATATATCCTGTAAAATCGCTATTGCAGGTATGATGCAATATGGTACAGTTGGATAGAGCACATGTTCAAGTTTGTTTTGTATATCTCAGAACTGGAAAAATATGACCTACATAAGGCACACGGCAACTGGAAACCCGAATTATGCAGTCCTGGCTAATGCGACAGCAGTGGGTAATTGGCTGTTGTGCCATATAACAAACGATTGCCTCTGCAGCTCGCCAGGTGGTACTGTTGACAAAATGGTGTTCACAGGTGCGGAAAAGGCGTACTGTGTTCTCGAATATCATGCAACCAGGTCAGCGACGGTGGTGCAGCATGGTTTTCACACCAAATTTTAGAATGATCCACCTGCCAAGAATTCCATTCGTAACTGGTACAAGCAATTTAAGCGAAGCGGGTGCATTTGTAAGGACAAGTCGAGTGGTCGACCGATAGTCCCTGAGGATAACGTGCGCCGCATTCGGGACATGTACCGTCAGAGTCCTAACAAATCAACGCGCAGAGGAAGTGCAGAATCGGACATCCCACAGCCGACTTCCACATGCTGCGGAAACGCCTACACATGCGTCCATATCGCCTGCAGAGGCTGCAGCATTTAACACCGAACGACCACTGTCTTCGCGAGGCATTCTGTTAGGCGATGTTACAGCAATGTGAAGTTAAGAACTTTGAGACCACCATCATTTTCAGTGACGAGGCCACCTTTCATGTTAGCGGAAGAGTGAATCGGCACAATGTCCGAATTTGGGGAACGGAAAACCACCAAGCTTACATGGAGCACGTGCGGGATTCCCAAAAGTAAATGTTTTCTGTGCCATGTCAGTGAACACAGTGTACGGCCCATTCTTCTTAGCAGAGAACACTGTGACAGGCGCCTACTACCCTTGACATGTTAACAGAATGGTTGTTACCACAATTGGAAAACAGCACGGATGACTTCATTCTGCAGCAAGATGGGGCACCACCCCATTTCCACTCAGCCGTATGCGACCATCTGAACGAACGGCTGAACGGTGGATTGGCTGCAAATGATCAACAGCTGTTGACATGGCCTCCCCATTCTCCAGATCTTACTCCCTGTGATTATTTCTTGTGGGGGTAGATTAAGGGTAAGGTGTTTGTACCGCCCTGCCCATGGGATCTCGACGACATGAAAATGCACATTTTCACTGCAATTACAATAATAGAAGGATCAATGCTACGTCGCGTTTGAGAAGACTTTCAGTACTGTTTGGACATGTGTCGAGTTAACAATGGTGGCCATATCGAACATTTATAAGCAATGCATACTAAACAAACTTGAACATGTGCTCTATCCAACTGTACTATTCGTCACATCATAACTGCAATAGCGATTGTACAGGAAAGTTTTGAAATCGTTCAAAACATTTTTAATCACCCTGTATATATGTCACTGTATTGGATGTATATTAGACATATTGTCTAATTTGAGACAAATGGACGTTTAACAAACAAATAGTTTCAGTATCTTTAGATGTGAAAAGAATTCATATATATTCATATTTGTAGGGATTTTTTAATTTTTATTATCTGCTTAAAATCTCTCAATCCTTGGTTCTCTCCAGCAAAATAAATAAAATATATATTTATATTGTGACCTACTCGCGATAATTCTATTTGTTCTATTTTGAATTACTGTGAGGGGCAATAAAAACATTCACTCGTAGCAGGATAAAGTGCAACTCACAAAGAAATAATTTAAATAAAAGCCAATACACAGGAATAAATAACAATAAAAAAATAACAAGGGTTTATTTAACAAAAGAAAAATTCTTTTACAATAATTTAAATTATGAGCTGTAGAGGGAGATTTGGATGGGCAGAACAAAAAAATATTAATTTACAAAAAAAAAGAATTTACTAATTTCCCTCAAGGAATCTTAGAAAAAGGGCAAAAAAAAATTAACTTAAGTGGTTCACTCTAAAACAAAGTAGGGAAGGATTACTCATTTTTCTTGGCAACCACAAATGGAGAATCATCGCATTATCATCAACGCTCAGTTCTCAAGAAATTTGTCAAAAATTATAATTCAATTTGAAGGTTCTTTAACAAAGTACGATTTATGAAAAAAAAAATACATATCTATATGAGGCTCTGCCTGTCTAATGCCTATAGATCTTATTTACTTACATCAAAAAACGTTTACCTCAATTAGACTGTCTCGACACAAGGTGGCCAGCTCAACAAAAGACCCTAAGTGGAGTTCCCCAACTCCCAGATTAGTCCTAAAATGTTTACCTTCAATTTTCCACTTGCACCTACTTCGCTGCCAAAATCCAGAGAGAGAAAAAAAAACCACCAAAAAAAACTACCCCAAAAATAATCCTTCCAGTACTACTGGCTGACCTTCCTGGTTGGTTAACTGGGTCCAAGACAACCAATAAAAAAACAAAAGGAAAACACCCAGGAGGGAGAAAAAAAGAAGAAAGGATTAAATAATTCCCCCCATCACCACCACCACCACCACCACCTGCCAGTCCAAATAATCCCTGAAAGATTTCAAAACAAGATGGCAAGGAAAAAAAATTATTATTATTTTTTTTCTTTGTTTACAGTTAAATAAAAATATATAAAATTTATACAAGTTCACAATATAATTTATATATTTATAATTTATAAAATATTTAAATAATAAATAAATAAAAAATAAATAAATTTAATGTGTAAGAAACAAAAAATTTCAAATTTTATTTTAAGTTTAACTATTTCAGACTAAGCATTCTGATTATGTGGCATTCATAAGAATTTATGGACAGTTGTTCTGATAGTTGCAATTTCACACAATCCTAATTAAGACTAGTTAGTTTAGATTAAGTTTACATTGTGAAATTAAGTCTTTGCAATCCTTAAGATGTTATATATCTTATCAAAGAATTACCATATATAAGAAATTCATATCATTTTATATTTCATTCCATACTTATTGAATTAAATGCATTTGGAAACTTGATTTTCCCAATTCAAGATGCACAAGATAAAACACAAGTTAAATCTACATGAATACATAAAAGTTTTCCTATATTTAATAGAACAGATATTTGAAAATACACTTAATATTTATTGAAAGTGTAATACCATGATGAGGATAAATTTTGCATAGTTGATATGAAATGGAGTTCTGACCCCTTCTGTTGAATGTTATGATGCAGTTTCTGAAACTGGCTGCAGTTAAAAAGGCTTGTAGTGGGACACTAACTTATGTGACCCTTGGGGTCGTGGGAGGTAAGGCTCCTGGCATTTCGTGACCAACAGGATTATGTTGAGGTTGGGTGGTCAACCCAATCCTCACCTCACTTTAACCCCCGGGAAAGAAACCTGGTGCCTATTCAACAGAGGGCTGTGTAGACCCTAGGACCTGTTTAAAGGAGAATGGAGCATGGAAAAATCCCCGCCATCTGCCAAGGCTGGGGATAGAACCTCCACCTCCAACTCGCAGCCAAGCACCCTTACCCACTCAGCTACTGGCTGCAGTACACATTTGAATTGATCGCCTGATTATGTGGGAGTACCTCATAGTAAATAATGCCTTTGAAATCCCACCAGACATACAACATAACCTTCTTTGCATGAATATTCCACTTTGGTGAGTGTTTTAGTGTTTCGTTAGCCTTACACCAGGATTGTTTCTGCACTACATTGTCATAGACAATCCATTTTCCAACTCCAGTCACTATTCATTGATAATGACCCGTTTTGTTTCGTTTCGGGAGCATGTAGTAGATAGAATACAAGTCGATGCAGTTTTTCCTCAGACAGGTTGTGTAGGACCCAAACATCATAACGAGTAAGTGTACCCAAGCTTCACCAAATGTTCATGAACATTCCTTGGGAATTTTCAGAGTATCTGCTAACTTCTGAGTCATTAATTTTGGGTTGGTCTCCAGGTGTACCTGCATATGATTGTTGTCCACTACTGATGGTCTTCCAGGGTGATCCACATCTTCTAAGCTGAAATCTCTGGCTTTGAATTTTGCAAACTACCTCCGAACCTTGATTCACCAACAACACCCTCTCCATACACTTCACAAATGTTTTTACACATCTGTACAGCCTTTCCTCTCTTTCTGCAGAAGAATAGTATCACCTGCCGAAAATGCAAATTTTGCTCATCCTTAATCGAAACTCAATAAAAACACAGCTTCTACTGATCGCAACCAATTTTTACTGAGAGACACAGTCCCATGCCACCTTGCACATGATACCAACATATCATATGTTTTCAAAAGTAAGGTTGCATATGGAATACTCAAACATACACCTGTCAAAAATGCTCAGAACTTTCTGGACAACCCAATACATGCCATAGGTGAATTGTTAGTTTTTAGATAGTGTAGCATTGCCAGTGTAAAATCATACCACAACATAAAAGATGAGACCCATATTTTAATGTTTCCATTGCTTAGAGTAGATTGCAATGTCAACAATTATATGTATGTGGGAATGTGCAGTGAATGTCAATAGTGGATCAACAGTCAACTGACATCACAAAGTGTTTTCTGACGAGTCTGCTTTCAACTTGATACAACATGTCAGTTGGGTCATTTTTAAAAATTGGAGAAAAGACCTTTATATGGCAATGGTGTTGTGACCTAATACAGGTAGCATGAATTTTGGAGTGTTGTGGTAGGGGGTGTGGGTATGTATTGTTTATAGTAATTAGTATGTATTATGGGGAGCTTGAACATGTATGGAACATGGTCACTTGACACTCACTTTGTCAGGTCCTGCCACCATTTACTGAAGATGACCTCTGTGGGGATAGAGATAGTATGGCAGCCATCCAGAATATGTTCTATTTAATGTTTTTCCGCATACAAGCTATCATCACAGGTTATGGGGATTAAACTCAGTAATGAGGATTTTGGGGGGGTTGTTTGCATAATCTGGGATCATTCATTAACTTTCTTTATCATAAGGCATGTAAGCCTTCAGTTTCATAATTATTGACATCATTCTTGATATTACACTTTCAACAAACAATCATGTAGATTCACTTGCATACCATGTTGGTAGAGGTATTGTGATTAAATGTGTCCGAAAATGGAAAGAAATCTGGACCTGTTTTTTGGTTGGAAAGTTCATTAGTTTTTCTATCACTTCCTCCCCCCCCCCCCTCATCCGAGAAAGGACACTACTTTTTTTTTTGAATGACAATGACTATCATAACCACTTCAATTCCAAAATCCTGGATACATCTATATGTAGATTAAATAAATATACAAATTTAAACATTTCCTATTAAATTGAAATTTAACAGAAATATAGTGGACATTATCATTTATTGAACATATGAATGACTAGATATGTCAGATATTTAATTGATGTAATGCGGAGAGATATTTACATTGCATTTTAAATGGATATCTTATGGATATTGCAAATCTCCATGTTATATATCCTTCAGATGTATAATATAAATGACCATGCTGTGTTAATAAATGCAGTGTCTGTCCCGTATGAACAGTATCTTTCAATTCATAAAATTTGCCTTTAATAACTTTTTAATTTCATCAAGTTAAATTAAGAACATTTCCTTATTTAACAAAGTGAAGTGTATGTGAAATTTAAACAGTATTTCAACAGAACAGTTGTCATCACATGTTTTAAGTAATATTTAGATTTTCTTTAAACTATATTAGTTTGTATCATATATATAAGTTCTAACGTTTACCAGACTAAAATGTATAAAAAGCTCCCATTACAGTCTACATTTCACAATGCTATGTAAACATTACTATGACATCATGACAATTGCCATAGCTTTTGAAAAGCTGTAGATTGGTATATCAATTATAAAATTTAAATCTTTGTAAATTACTGTATTGCCAAGAGTTTTACCTAGGAGTGATGGCTAAATTGTATTCATAGTGGTTTCCTTTGCAAAACTGTCTCGAACACCATACCGAGTGAAACGAAGCACGATAAAGCGTCTTCAATAATTGTGTACATGTGCACTTGTCACATTTTATACCATGTGAGGATGGCTTAGTTTAATTTTACTGCATCTATACTTTCCATGTACTTATCATCTTGATAGTTTCATATATCTTCTTAGGTAATGTTTTGGTATACCTTCTGAAGATTTCATATAGATGTAATTGCAGTTCGTAAAAATAATAATGCCTGTTAAAGTCATCTTTTTTCCATGAGTCTTCTGATCGTTTGATCTTTTCTTTCAGTATTACAAGACTATTGCAGCTTCAGCAGTAAGTTTCAGTACTCTATTTGTATGGATAAGCATAAAATGTTTTTGTTCTCTAGTTTTCATATATTTATCTAGAATATTTTTAGCAGCATTATACCAATACTAGCCTGCTATCGTTGCTTTGCTCCTGAAGCCTTGCATATGTAACATAACAAAATGCTTTTATTTAGCAAATTACTATCGAGATTGGATAATATACAACTTCCCAGCCCTTTGTCGCCATCTCCACACCCCTATCACTTCCATTCATCCCAGTTGATAAAACATCACATGATCATTATAACGTATTAATTAACTGTATTGTATATGTATCACCATATTCATCGCCTAATAGAATTGTCAGGTAACGTGTGAGTTAATCGTGGCCTGCACCTGCAACAAATCTCCTTAAACGAAATTATTAAAACAGCTCTAGCACCATCTATCAATAGTTGTGGGAATGTTTTAAATGTAGTGTCCATGAAACCAGAGCATGATTTAAAAATGCAGCAGCTCCATCTATTGACAGGTTTGGGAAGGTTTTCATTCAGATCTACTGTGGTGCTGTATAGACATAGAATCTTTATCCCACAGGAACTACTTGATCATCCGGGATGAAAAATAGCCTATATCCTTCCCCATGTCATACATTATCTGCATGCAAAATTTTATTCAGATCGGTTGCGCTGTTGAGGTATGACTGAATGACAGACAAACTTACAGATTTTCCCTTTTATAATTATCATAAAAGGATTTACAGTTCTCTTCTCTTGTTGCCATTCCATAGTCCTGCAAAAACTTCAGAATGTTTCCAGTGGCCTTAACAAAAGATATTGATGCAAAGTCGAAAAGCCTTCCCAATTGGTCAGTTAAACTGCCCTGTGATTGGCTGAATCAGCTACGTATGAGCTTTCTCTCCAATGTGACGGACCACACAGACAGCTTTTGAGCAAGCCAGTGGCGGACCAGAAAGGAATCTCGAGAACATTAGAGAATACAGTCAGATATGTATGTATATATATATATATATATATATCTGTACATAGTTGTAAATAAAGTGTGTGTGTGCCTTAGACTAAACCATGACGTTAGTCTCTATCATTTCGACAACACATCAATATAACTTATCTTCAGTCATTACTTCTAACTACCTCATCTTTTTACTCACTACATTGATGTGTGGTCAAAAATAGTGGAGATGAATGGCTGGCGTTTTGGCATAATATCCACACTTATTTACATTTTATTTACAAGAATATATACAAGTTGGTGGATACCAAAAACAGGTCAAAGCAATAAAAGGCCCGAAGGCAGGATTCCCAACGACAGTCACGTAAGATCAGAGATCCCTTTTCAGTTTGCCATTGGGAGAGGGAGTCAATCGTGTGAAGTCTTGCCCTCCTGGGTCAGCCAATCACAATGAAGTTTAACTGACCAATCCGGGAAGGTTTTCGACTTTGCATCAATATGCTAAATTTTCTGAGGAAGTCCAGAAATTCTCTGGATGAAATACAGCATATAGTGAATAAAAAGATGAGATAGTTTAAAGTAAAGATATAATAGTTAATATAATTTCATTAGGAGATTAATCAAGAATCTTGTCTGTCTTTTAAGACAAAGCTCATAATAGAGATAGTTTTAGGTATAAGCAACCCAGGCTTTTGCTAGGACCCGATTCTTTTTGTGGTCTTGCACTGTTACATAAGTTTATATAAAAATTTATATAAATTTAAACGAGGCTTTTATTTAAAATAAAAAAAAACTCGTTTAAACTTGTGTAGATTTGTGAGGTCTATTTTATATTTGCTTAGAGCCTCTCACAACCTAACCCATCTCAGGTAGTTTAGCTGCTTAAGATCCACAATTGATACAAGCATTGATTCAAGACAGAAGATTCATCATTACAGAATCCAGTTATTTTTAGATGCAAGCAAACAATGTATCAGAATGCATGCCTGACAACATTAAGCATATACAGGGTGATTCTAAATTCATAGGACAAACTTTAAGGGGTGGTAGGGCATACTAAAACAAACATTTTTTGTCAAACAATGTATGTCCACAACTGTCCCGTTTACATTCTACGACAGGTTAAGGAATGTCCTGACACAAGCACCAGAGCTGTTGCACGTAGCGTAGATGTGAGCCAAACTACTTATGGAAAATTTTGCACCAGGAGCAATTACACCCATTCCATTTACAGACAATTCATGCATTGAGGATTATCCTTGGCACGTAGACTTCTGCAGCTGATTTGTGCAGCACATGTGAAGTATTGTTTCCACATGAGGGAGTGTTTAGTGCACACAATACTCATGTGGTTAAACCAAATCCACATGCTTACCAGCAACAATTCTCTCTCAATCTTTGGGCGGGTATCGTCAATGATCAAACTGCGTCCTCTACCACATAAACAGTTGTGAACACACATTGTTTGATAAAAAAATGTTTGTTTTGGTGTGCTTTACCTCCCCTTAAAGTTTGTCCTATGAATTTAGTATCACCCTGCATAGAAGAACTCGTACAAAATCATTTTTATTTTACTTTTAAATATATTGGGTGAGTGCAAAAGTTCTACCCGTTTTTATTACCCATAAAGAAGAGCAAATAAATGCAAAATGAACAGTACCTATTATTGTGCATAATCCCCATTGCTATCTAGGACCTCTTGCCATCTTTCTGGTAGGAGATGAATCCCACTGCGGTAAAATTCCGGCGGTTTCGAGTCAAAAAAGTCTTGGATGGCAGTTTTCACAGCATCAAGATAATCAAAGATTTTCTGACTGAAGGAATTGTTCAACGCACGAAATAGGTGATAGTCAGTTGGTGCCAAGTCAGGAGAATAGGGAGGGTGGGGTAAAACCTCTCAACCAAAGCCCAGTAACTTTTGGCGAGTGATGACAGCAGCAAGTGGCCTGGCGTTATCGTGATGAAGGATAACACCGCGACGATTGATGAGACCTGGCCGCTTTGCTACCAAATTTTAATGTAGCCTGTCTAACTGTAGACAGTAGAAGGCAGCATTGATGGTTTGGTTGAGTGGCAGGACCTCCCAGTGAATTATGCCCTGCACATCCCACCACACACTCAATAACACCTTCTTGGGATGAAGTTCACCTTTCAAAGTCGATGCAGGCGGATCAGAAGGGCGACACACAGTCCTACGATGCTCTACGTTACGGTACATAACCCACTTCTCATCTCCTGTCACAATTAGTGTCAAGAATGGGTCATTTTTGTACCGGGAAAGCAAGGAAACACAGGTGGCTATTCGGTCATCCGTTGCTTAGCTATCAGGTCATGAGGAACCCAATGATCCAACTTTCTCGTAAAACCCAACTTAAATAGCAGTCACTCGACCGTTGTCCGGTGTACGTTGAAGGTCTCCGCTAATTCTTGCACGGTTGGGTTCGGGCTGTTCCTTATGGCTTTGTCAATATCGTCCTCTTCAACACATGATGGCCTTTCACTCCTAGCCTGATCTTGGCAGCTTCTGTCTCCTTCCCTAAATTTACGAAACTATCGACGACATGTGCTTTCATCTATTGCATCCTCCCCATAAACTTGACAAACATTGCGACATGCTGCGGCTGCCGTACTCTTTTTATCGAACTCTTATAACAAACAATGTCTTATATGCTCCTTCTCACGTTCCATCTTACACCCTCTGATATTTTTTTTGAGATGATTAACTTTGTGAGACACGATGCATTTATATGTGAGGCATCCACACGTTTCATTGGCAGACGATTTGCATCATTACAATGTCATGTGTGAGGGCAATTCCATTGCAAATTTTCATATCCAAAAACGGGTAGAACTTTTGCACTCACCCAATACATTTTGGTAAAAATAACAATGGTGGCTCAAAGATTGAACGTCTAGAAAATAACAATTTTAACTAAATATTTTCTGTAATTAACTCACATATGTAAGTAATATTAGTGAAGTCATGGAAATGAGGGGACTGTCTTCTCAGATGCTGCAAAAAGTTCTTTTAAAATATGCAACAGATTTAGCAGCATTAGCAGCTCTCTGTTTTATAGTTTATTTTCAGAATTTGTGTAAATTTACAGAGAATCATTGTTTACAGGCTTGGACTGGCACTCTGGCCCTTCGGTCCTCACATAATCACTGGAGCTGAAAAATCTCTTGTATCGTATTTTAATCATAAACCTGTCCTCAAATTTAATTTCTCCCTTTCTTCATTTTATTATTTGATTATTATTTTACATTAAACTTTCTTTTATTCTTATTGCAAAGAGGAAGTGAAACCTGGGCCGAGGGCACACAAGTTCGTCTGCAAGAGGGTGCACCAACCTGAGGGCCGATGGACTGGCAGGTCAGTCCAAGCCTGATTATTTATATATGGATTTTGAATTAGGATTCATTGTGTGTTCAAAACTATAAATAGGAACCCAGGACCAAACACACCAAAACAAAACATAAAAAACTTCATAAACATACATTACATGTTTCGAAGAGTTAAATCTTCATCATCAGATAAAATACAAGCAGAAAATAGGCCTTTATGGACCTAGAACATAAATCATATCGTGCAAACAATCAGATTACATAATATATATACGTTATATTGTTAAGGCATTGCTAAATCTTTAACTTTGTAATAAAGTATCCGTGGGATTATGTAATCTGATTGTTTGTACGGTATAATTTATGTTCTAGGTCCATAAAGGCCTATTTTCTGCTTGTATTTTATCTGATGATGAAGATTTAACTCTTGGAAACATGTATTGTATGTTTATAAAGCTTTTTATGTTTTGTTTTGGTGTGTTTGGTCCTGGGTTCCTATGGATTTTAAATGTTTTAAAAAATGCATAAATTCTGGGACAGTAAGTGCTCCTCATTCCTCTAAATAAATCTGTTGTGTGGTGTTTTAATATTTAGCAAAAGATAAATTAATGAAAAATGAAAAAAAAAAGCATTAATATGCTATAAAGAAAATGTCTTTACTCCTAGACTACTGAAAGCAGAATAATAGTTACAACAATAAACTAACTCAAAGCAATGCAATGTATTATTGCCATCAAGTTGTACTGAGCCTACTGTTACATTCACAAACCCTCACTCAGGGTTATCCTTGGCACGTAGGATAATGTATTAATTTAATATTTAATTAACTAACTGAAATAATTAATTGCAACAAATTTAAGTTACTGAACACGTCTCCATGGTGATCCTTTGGCAATTGCTTGCTAAATAAGTCTGCTAAATTTTATTTTGCCAATGAGTGACAATATGCTTGGTACAACTTTTGACCATGACATTTTTTCATCACACATTGCTGCTGATTATTACAATGAATCACTCTTGGTTTCTTGTATATACCAAGTTCTTTTAATAGTTCTAAGAATCTCTTCATTTCCTGTGAGCATGCAGTAATGCAACTTATTCAGCTTCCATTGTATTGAATATCAATGTTTTTGTTTATTTCTTCTCTGTAACTGAGCATTTTCCTATGTTATCATTTAGCCTGTGAAACTATCTGTTGTTTGAGCCAGTGGCCTAATCTGCATTACTCTAATCGTGTTACATTATGTTGGCAGGTTGATATACAATTTCTTTGTCAGTATTGGAATATTTGCTGTAGTGTTCACCAATAATTATGAGATGTTTACGAGGCTGTGGTACTCAACACAACATATGCATAGTTAGAAAATTCATGGACACAGCTACACATCCCTAATATCCCTCACCCCCCTTGCACACGTTTTTGCTTTGGTCCTTGACCCTCCATGTTGTTTTTGTTGGGGAAACCCAAGTTTAGGAACTTTTTTTTTTATAATAATAATAATGGTAAATGTTTCATTAAATATAGGGATGATCTAAAGAAGGCCTGACAAGTTATTTGTTCAGCGATATGAACATTTTAAAATTCATTCTACTATTAATAGGTATGTAAATTCTACATAATTTAACATGGCAATTTAGCAAGTAACATTATTACTGAAACGTTCTTGAGCCATCCTTTACAATTTCTGAAATTATTAAGTTGTTTTAGAAAAAGCAATTAAATAATAATAATAATTTATTACAATATGAATTTCTAAAGTATTAAGCAGTTGAAAAATAATATCTAATAACTGTATTATCTTACCATCCTTAAATGATTTTATACATTCATTGAACTAATAGCTTTATGATGAGGCAATATTCTGATAATGAGCTAAATATTTTCTTTGAAACTTATATTTTTTTATTCTTTGCTTTCACTTATGTACTTATCTTAAACTGATATTTATATATTATTGTTAATTTTTTCCAGGCTGCTGTTCTGCTCAAATATCAATTCATCCATCTCCTGTGATTTATGATGTAAAGCCCACTCCTGAAATGCTACCAGGAATTAGATTATTTCCTGATGAAGATATTTTCAATAGAGAAGCTGAAAACAAAAAGACAATTTCTCAGCAACCAATTGTTTCACCAGACAGTACTTTTATTAGCAATATGCAAACATCACTGAATCCTTCAGTTTTGAAATCATCAATTGAAGAAAGTATTTTATCATCACAAAAAGATATTACCACAATTACTTCATCTTCTATCATTTCAGAATCTCTGACCTATCATCAAACATTAACATATTCATTTTCTAGACATTTAACCTCAGCCGAAGTATTTAACAGTACAAATCTCGTCCACAAAATCAAAAGTAATCAGATAAATAACTCATCAAAAAATATAACTGTTTTGCCCGAAACAGAAAATGCTTTTTTAGCTAATAATAAGAAATCTAACAGTACTTTTATATGTAACTGTTCTAATTGGAATCAAAATCAAACTCTATCAACATCTTTGCCACTTCTGCGGAATAAGAAGGAAAAATCAACAGTCGGTAGATGTAGTATGACTCAGCATGACTTAAACTGTCCATGTGCCAAAAAAGATGAAAATAATTGCAAGTGTAGATTCAGTGGATCTTCAAACTCTCAGATCCAAACTAAAATTATTACCACATCAAGTTGTAACTGCTCAAACTCTCATTCTAGTCCACTTCCTGAAACTATGTCTACATTATGTCATTGTAACAAATCAGCTACTGAAACCCCCTCATTATGTAAATGCAAAAGTGCACAAAGTGATGTAGCATTTCCATCACAATGTAATTGTATGACTGAAGAAATAAAACCAACCTGTCCATGTAAAAGTAAATTAGTATCATCTGCAGTCATTAAAAATGAAGTGCCTTTACATTGCAGTTGTCAAGGTGAAAGCGAATTACCCGCATGCAAATGTTCTATTGCAAAGGAATCGTCAACATCATCTAAATGTGAATTTGACATGTGGTGTAAATGTGAAACTGAAAATTCATTTTATTCATGTAAAACTACATCAGACTGTAAGAATATAGTTGTAGATGAAAATTTTAGATTATGTAAATGTAATGGACAATGTAATGAATCTGTTAGTAAGTGTGAGAAGAATTCTAATTGCAGTTGCAACATTGTAATTCTTACATGCAATTGCAAATGCTTCCATGAAAACTCAATAACATGTAAATGTAACAACACCTTTACTGCTCCTATTTATAGATGTGAAATTTTATCAAAACACTGTCAGTGCAGTAAGTCAATTCAAATGCCACATTTCAGATGTAACAATAAATCATTACAGTGTAATGTAACTATTGATATAACAGACTGTCACTGCCAACCAAATACAGAAAATAAAAGAACTTGTAAATGTGAAAATGCTATCTGTAAGGTAACCTTTACCTATAAAGTTGGATATCTTCCTTATTCATGTAACATGTCAACTAAAATGCATGAATGCAAATGCAAAGACTCCTCTCCATGTTGGTCTTACAGAACAGACGCAACTCCAGTGCCATTATGCAACTGTGAAATTACCCATTCACCTTGTAGATTCGAAACTATAATTAATGCTTCTCCACATAAATCTGAAACTTTAACTGCATCAACATCTTGTATTTGTGAAACAACAAAAATAGCACCACCTTGTACTTGTAAGATCATAACTGAAGCTTCTCGAGCAACTTGTCATTGTGAAACTATAACAGCAATGCCTTGTAAATGTGAAATAACTTGTGCACCGAAATGCAACTGCAACACTACACCTCAACCTTGTAAATGCCTTAGAACAACTCCTGCTCCCGAATGCAACTGTGAACCCACACCTCCACCTTGTAAATGTGAAATAACTCCCGCACTAGAATGCAGCTGTGAACCAACACCTCCACCGTGTAAATGTGACACAACAACTTCTGCACCACAATGTAACTGTCAATCAACACATACACCTTGTAAATGTGAAGTAACAGCTCCTGCACCAGAATGCAACTGTGAACCAACAATTCCTTCACCAGAATGCAACTG
>JAFIDM010009631.1:133036448-133060235 GCA_023159025.1 Thereuonema tuberculata | reverse complement strand
ACACAACAACTCCTGTTCCAGAATGCAACTGCATACCTAAATCTTCACCTTGTAAATGTGACACTACAACTCCTACACCAGAATGCAGCTGCAATCCTAAACCTTCACCTTGTAAATGTGACACAACAACTTCTGCATCAAAATGCTACTGTGAACCAACACCGCCACCTTGTAAATGTGACATAACAACTCTTCCTCCAGAATGCAACTGTGAACCAACACCTCCATCTTGTAAATGTGACACAACAACTCCTGTTTCAGAATGCAACTGTGAACCAATACCTCCACCTTGTAAATGTGACAGTACAACTCCTACACCAGAATGCAGCTGCAATCCTAAACCTCCACCTTGTAAATGTGACACAACAACTCCTGCATCAGAATGTAGCTGTGAATGTACACCTCCATCTTGTAAATGTGACAATACAACTCCTGAACCAGAATGTAACTGTGCACCGAAACCTCCATCTTGCAAGTGCAATACAAACAATTCAGCAGAATGGAAATATGAAGACTCCACTCCTATTTGTGAATGTCTCAAGACAATTGCAGTTCCAGTGTGTAAATGTGATGCTTTTGCAAATAATTCTGGGAACGGAGTTCCAATTTGTAAATCTGACACTCCATGTGAAATTTGTCACTGTGAAGTTACTAGGAAAAGAGCATCTAAATGTGATTGCGCAGAAAGAACTGCTTCATTGTGTAGATGTGGAGAAAATGCAAAAAATATCAGTATTAATGAAACAGCGAATTCAAATCCATTTTGCAACTGCAGAAAGGATTTGAATAATCATACTTCCATCAATAGTTGCATCTGTCAAAATTCAACATCTTCATCTCGGTCAAAATGTAAATGTCAGGATAAAAAGGCAACATGTAAATGCAATATGTCTTCTTGCAAAGCGGCAAATTGTGATTGTGGGCAGTTGACTGATTCATCCACTGTTGATAATCTCTGTTTGAATGAAATCTGTAAAAGTAATATTACCACTCAAACACCTGTTATGAATGTCAGTTCACATATTTCTAATCCAGTAACTCAAATTGAAGTTAGTGAATCTTCTTCTACTAAAACTTTAACTCTAGAAAATCTTACCACACTTCAGTATTTTCCGGAAACATCGAGTCATTCATTTTTAGAAGACACTTCAGAAACAACAATGTATAATGAAATTACAACTGTGGATGAAGCCAATGTACTACCCAGTAGCCCAACTTTACCAAGTGAGGAATTGCCTCCTGAAATCTATTGGATTCAAACTGGTATTCGTAGAATAATATTTTTACTTTTCAAAATTTATAACTTTAGCTAAATAGTTATGTTAATAAGGTCTTAATGTTGAAAGAAAAATTATTTCTTTAAAAATGTGAATTGTTGGGAATAGAATATAAACAAATAACATAGTAAATCTAGTTAATGTAATTGCTGAGAATCACTTCACATTGTTTACTTACTGTTTATTAATTATTTTAAAATTCCTACACTTCTGAAAAAAATTAAGAATAATGTTATTTGCAATGTCATGAGCCATGGGACTGTATCCAACTTGTGCAAGATATGTAAGATATGAAACAAAGTGATAACTTAAAAAGAGAGAACACCAGTGGCTCTGCTACTGTGGTCAGATTAAAGAAAAACAGCTCCTGGTACTAAATAAATAAGTTTCCTTTGGTCATTTTGTAGAAAATGTTCAATATGCTGTTTAATATACTTGGCATACTCATCAAAAGAATATCAGGCTGTTGTTGTGAAATGAACTCCCACTCTTGTACCAATGCTGTCTAAATCTCCTGAGAGGTCTAGATTGTGGACAACATCCCGCAATACCTCTTCAGTGTGTGTCCCATGCATGTTCAATCAGTCTTAAATTAGGGGATTGAGCTGGCCACTCTAAACTCCAGATGTCCTCTGTTTTCAGGTAGTCATTCAATAGAACAGCTCTATGTCCAAGCACGACGTTCTCTGTAACGAGCTAAATGGGCTATTCTATGGGCTTTGGTGAAATGAGATATATTTTCCAGGCATACAACCTATGCTTATACAATCATCTGTACACTGTAGGCCTGAAAACTATCCTTCCTGGTGCTACTGAAAGATTCTTTGCAAGTTCCCCTGCTGTACTCCACCTGTTTGATGGTTAGTGCAAATAAAGGTCTTCTTGTAATTCTTAAACTTCCTGTACTGAAGTGATGACTGACACTGCTATCCTGTTGAAAACTGCCATATTCTAGAAATGACACATTGTGGGACTGGCAGCTTCTGGTAAACTACCATCCGGACTCATCTTGAGTTGTCCTATGATTCTCCCCACATAACATCATTAATATGGGTTTGCTGAGCCATATTTATGTGGTAAAAAAGCTCTGTCTCATCAAAAAATGACAGAACACATGCTGTATCTTGCAGCTTTGCTATACGTGATTATGAACCATCTAGTGCTGAGTGATGTTTGTAGTGCTGACAGTGCCACCATATGTTTGTTGGGGAAATAAATTCCTTTGCTCATTATAGTAGAAGTGTAGAGTAATTTTCATGGTGATTTACTACATATAGTACTTTGCAAAACATTTTCCTGTGATTTGCTATTACCTTAACATAAAATGGGAGGTACTATTAAGTCCCTAACACTGCGGCCTCAAAAGACCTATTGTGTGTACCAATGTCTTTAATTCTGCATAAGTCCTAAGATTTTGCCTATCGGTAGTGTTTTATGCAGAGGTATTGACACATAGTTTGAGAGATTGGGAAAACTCACTCCTATCAAATTGTGTCTCATGCTCGCAAGCGCTTCACACTCACATAGAATGTGTGCTGCTGTTTCATCAGCTTTTCCACATCTTCTGCAAGTAGGATTTGAAACTATCTTTGCATTAAAAAGGTGTTTAATTAAGTGGCAGTGACCTGTAAAGAGTCCAGTAAAGATTCTAGTCTGGTTCTCATTAAACTAATAAGTTCCCTGGCTCTTTTCCTTAAAGGCTCTTTAATAAAGAGCTTTGAGTATTTCTGCCCTGGAAGATTATTCCAATAGGTCTTTTGCTGTTTCCTTACCCAAACCCGAATGGCAGTTTTTGTGGTTTCAACGGAGATTCCACGAACTGGTTCTGGATGAATGAATGAGGTTTCAGCTCCTTTTTTTACTAGTTTGTCTGCTAGCTCATTACCTTCAATCCCTTTGTGTCCTGGTACCCATATAAGGTTTACCCAATTATGTTTAGCAAGAGTGTTTAGGGTTTGTTTACATTCCCATACTAGTTTAGAGTTAGTGTTGGGAGAATTCAGGGCTTTAAGAGCTGCCTGGCTATCAGTAAATATATAAATATGCCTATTTTTGCATTTGCATTTTATATTTTCATAGGCGCATTGTAAAATGGCATATGTTTCTGCTTGGAATACTGTTGAGTATATCCCTAGGCTTACAAGGGAATGGTTAGGCTCATCAGTCCGAAACATCCCTTGAAATTTTTATCATTTATTCAGGACCTTAAGTAGTTGACGTATACCAAATTTTAGCTGCTTCTTTGCATTGAAAGTGGGTGGAAAAAAATGCTAAAATAGTTATGTGACGTCATCACTCTTTGGGAGCCATGCGTGACGTCAGGTTCTCTCGCTGCCTGCTGCAGCTGGTTCAAGGTCGAAGCGAAAATGAGCGAAGAAAAATACTTAACTTATAAAAAAACACTAAATTTAATTTTTACTGTTTATTAAATAAAAGCAATAACTCAAAAGTGTGGCCACATTTGTATTTTAAAAGAAAGTAATTTTACATAAAAAAAAATAAAGAATAAAAACAAAGAATAAAATAAAAATATAATAATACAATTAAAAATTGAAGAATAACCTATGTAATGATAAATGTAATATTATTGGCATGTTATAAATATAATTACAAATAAATATAACGACAATAAATCAAATAATAATTTAAAGAATTTAGCAAAAAATAAAGGAATGGAAAATGTTTTAATTAAAAATGGAAATTACTTTCGTTAACTTGGGAAACATTACTACATGTATAAACATGTTTTCGATTTTAGTACAAGTTTAAAATCGATGGCTTACCCCGAACTATATACGAAATTATAACAATAATAACATTTCATTTTCTATCCATGATTAATTGTTAATGGGACATAAATTGACAATTGGACATAAAGTTTCAAAAACGCATTTTAGTTGAGCTTATTTTTTTTTTTTTTTACAAATATAAAATTACTTTCTATTATATTTAAATGATAAAACACTTTTTACTTGCTGCTTTTACAATGTAATTATTATTATTAGTAGTAATTTAAACATTTGCTGTGACTTCAATGTTTAGAAATATGTTAGTTCCACATTAATACGATTTTGAAATGTTTCCTAAATTTTCATTTTTAATTAAAACATTTTCTATTCCTTTATGTTTTGCTAATTTTTTTAAATTATTATTCGATTTATTGTCATTATTTTTATTTGTAATTATATTTATAATATGCCAATAGTTTACAGTTACCATTACATATATTTTTTTTAAAAAAAATTTAAATTGTAATATTTTTACTTTTTTTTTTTTTTATATGTAAAATTACTTTCTTTTAAAATACAAATGTGGCCACACGTTTGAGTTATTGCTTTTATTTTATAAACAGTAAAAATTAAATTTAGAGTTTTTTTATAAGTTAAGTATTTTTCTTTGCTTAGCTTCGCTTCGACTTTGAACCAGCTGCAGCAGGCAGCGAGAGAACCTGACGTCACGCATGGCTCCCAAAGAGTGATGACGTCACATAACTATTTTAGCATTTTTTTTTCACCCACTTTCAGTGCAAAGAAGCAGCTAAAATTTGGTATACGTCAACTACTTAAGTACCTGAATAAATGATAAAAATTTCAAGGGATGTTTCGGACTGACAAACCTAACCTTGTTAGACTAATGCCTTTCCTTGGTTTCATTCCTCGAATTCCAGCTCCGGTTTTCCCACTTTGTTTAGAACCATCTGTGTACCAGATTATTCCATTGACATCGGTGGATTTATTATCATTATTCCATTCTTCTTGGCAAGGATTGATAATGTGAAAAAGTTTTGTAAAAGAAATAAGTTAATATTATCACACCAATTTTCCACATTACTTAGTGCATTTTGCATTAGACCCAAAATCACGTTAGGTAATTTTTTCCTCACAATGATCACAATGTCGTCTGCAAATCCCTGAGTATAGAATTCTTTCTTTATTAGGCTCTCAATAAGCTCGTCAACCACCAGACTCCACAAGAGAGGTGAAAGAACCCCTCCCTGCAGACATACCCTGGTCACCGAAACTCGTAAGGTATCTTCATAAATGGAAGTATGAATAGTTCTGCTTTTCAACATAGCATTTATCCAACCACAAGTGGTCAGGTCAATACCGTGTTTTTGGGCTGCCCTATCTATAGAGATGAAGGTAATTTATCAAATGCTCCTTCAATATCAAGAAAAGCTGCAAAAGCTATTTCTTTGTTTTCAAGTGTGGTTTCAATAATAGAGACAAGGCTATGAAGAGCCGCCTCAGTTGATTTCCCAACTTGATAGGCATATTGGTTTGGGTGTATTGGAAAAGTCCTAAGTATACCCTCCCTAATATATTTATCAATTAGCTTTTCCATAGTTTTCAGAAGAAAAGATGTTAAGCTAATTGATCTAAAAGCTTTGGCATCGATATAAGAGGGTCGACCCGGCTTAGGAATAAAAACGATCTTGACTGGTCTCCATTGAGATGGAATATACCCCATTGCTAGGCTTGCTCTAAAGATATTACAAAGAGGTGTAGCAAGAAAGCTTATTCCTTTTTGTATAAGGGCTGGAAAGATTTGATCTAATCCAGCTGATTTGAAAGGTTTGAAGGTTGATACTGCCCATTCTACCTTTGATCGATCAATGGCCAGACACACAGTTTGCCAATTTTCCTTGGGTGCTCTAAGGTGAGACCCCACGTTTAAATTTTGCAGACTTTTACCTCTGTCTAGATCAATCTCGATAGAATCTGGGAAATGTACACTGGTTAGAACCTTAAGTGTTTTTTCCCCAGTGACAGTGTAGTTTCCATTTTTCTGTAACAAAGTCCCTAATCTAAGATTTTGTTCTTTTGTTAAAATTTTATAGAGTCTAAAACTGTTAGGAACATTAGAAATTTCTTCACAGTACTTCCTCCATGATTTTCTTTTTGCTTTTCTCAAAGCTCTGTTATATTCAGTGAGTGATTGTTTATAAATATCCCATTCACCGTTTCTTTTAGCTGCATTAAACAGCTTTTTTGTTTGTGTCCTGAGATTAGTCAGCTCTTGATCTCACCAAGAAACACGTCTAGGTAGTTTGAGCTTTTTCTCAGGACAATTTGCATTGTATGAAGAGATAATAGATTGTTGTACATAGTCAACAGTTATCTCTATTTCTTCAACAGATTTAATCTATTGTGGGCAAAACCTAATACTATTCTTAAGGTCATCTTTGTAAGATTCCCAGTTAGTATTTTTAGGGTTTCTGTAGAAATCAGTTGTAGAAAACCTTGATTCTAAGAATCATGATGTATTTATGATCTGAAAAGGTCATCTCATTAGATACGTGCCAGTTTTTCACTTTGGTACTAACAAAAGGAGTACCTAAGGTAATATCAATAACTTCCTCTCTAATTTTATTAAAAAATGTAGGAGTGTTATCATTATTAAGAATTTGTAAATCAAAAGTGATTATAAATTCTATAAGTTTTTCACCTCTGATATTAATGTCTTTACTCCCCCATATACTGTGGTGTGCATTGGCATCAGTTCCAGTGATGAACTCTTCCTTTTTACCCCTCACCATGTTTACAAGTTTAACAAACTCTTCAGCAGGTGGAGGTTCAGGTGAATCATAAGGAAAGTAAGCAGAGGTCACAATAACATCCCTTTGTTTTTCCTTATTGTTAAACATAACCTTAATTGCTACCAAATCAGTGGTGCAATATTGGTGCAATATTCAGTTAGAGTAAAATACTTAATATACTTTTTGATAAATATACAAGTACAGTAGAGTCCCAAAAACTCGACCGAAGGGTGGCCGAGTTTGTGAAACTGCCGGGTTATCGGGAAAGGTGTTCAAAAAAGAATAAGTACTATTTTTTCGTCATAAAATACTTTTATTGAGAATACAACAGTTTACAAAGAATGCTATAACTCAAACTTAAACTGTCCAAATAAACTTAAGAAAATACCTAATACATGAACTGTATATAGGCTAATTGTAACTTACGAATACTGTATTTAAATATACCCTTAAATCGAAGGGAAATTACTTTATGAAGGCATAGAGCCTTTACTAATGAAAATTAATGAATACAGTAATTTACCTAATAGGACAGACTTCAGAAAATTACTTTATGAAGGCATAAAGCTTTCTCTAACGAAAATTAACTAGCCTACTTTTAAAAAGAGCTGGGTTTTTATGCCCTGCCAGGGGGTGGCCGAGTTATCCGGACTGCTGGGTTATCGAGTGCTGAGTTTTCGGGACTCTACTGTACGTGGTTTATTGTTAGAACATGCAATAATAGTTCCCCCAATATTTCCTAATCCTCTTACCCCTTATCCTTGTAACACCAAGGTTCTTGGATGAGGACGATATCTACAGCTTCGTCCAGAATGTATTTGCAAAGTGGAGTGGTTGCTTCCTTGCTGTGCTGTAGGTTAACTTGAATAAACTTCATTAATTAAAAAAAAAAAAAAAAGAAGTTATTCAAGGTTTAGAGGAGATACCAGGTTTTGGATTATCAAGGTCCATCCCTGTACTCTCCTCGATGTTTGCCTCTTTTCCTTTTTTCCTCAGGATATTAAAGGTAATCCTGGTTAAATTCAGATGAGGCTTATACTCTAATTCTGCTAATTTCTTAGCAGATGTTTCGTCAATACCAAAGACCAACTTTTGTCCTTTGGTTTCAGTTCTACGACTAATGAGCCTCCATTCCCTGGGATTTAGTCCCTGGTTCTGTATCTCTAGTCGTTTAATGATAGTTTGGACCTCTAGCTGCGGTGAGCCTGGGATCCATACTAAAACTTTTATTGGTTTTGGAAGGTCTTTAACTTCCATAACTTTGTATTTAATTATTAGAGTCTTTATAAAGACTTTCTAACCATTCTTTAGTAGATTTACTAGTGCTTGTTATTCTTAGATAACTCCCTAGAAATCTATTTTCCTTGAACTGAGGATTAGCCTTCCCTGGTGTGATTTTATCAATCTCCCCGAGAATGTCATTTTCAATGACATTGGCTTCTTCCTCTGTTAATTTACATTCAGGAAAGTTTATAGGGACATATTTTCAACTGACGCTCGCCAAACAAAAATTTAATGTGGAAAAGTCTCGTCTATCAGAAAAACTTGTGCATTTTATGAAGATTCTAACGATGTAAAAACAAATGGTATTTTTTGCTACAGTTATTTTGTAAATTAAGTTTTTTCTGAAAGAGGTCACTTTTTCGAGAAAAGGTACATTTCCTAATTTTGAGAGTCAGGGTAGCTGCTAGTTCTCTTGGAAGTGAAACAAAATTAAATAAAATTAGTTAGTTTTATTGCTTTTTTATAACAAGTTTTCAAAATTTGTGAAAAAATGATTGAGTTGATGTTGGCTTAAGACCAAGTGGGCGAAAAAAGAATTCGTAGATGGCGACAAACCACAAAAGATCCATTTCTTAAAAATTGCAGGTAGTTATTTTTTTTGGTTTCGAAGGGCCATTAGTAGGCATGTGTGCAATGTGCGCATGCATGCATGTGACAAATATGCAATCCACGCAAGTGCATGCAAACTTGAACCTAATTGCTACTACCTAAAGTAACTACTGCTGTGTTTGTGGTGCAAGCACACCTATGCTGCGTGCTAAGTTGTTAGGTTTCTGTCTTCAAGAAAGCACCACACGGTTCATGGTTTAGTGAGGAAGCCTGTGGTCAAGATCCTTTGTTTAATTAATGACTCGCTACCTGCTTTTGCCTACGGATGTTCGATGCTTATTAGAAACTAATCAATGACTTGGCATCTCATTCTGGATTTTGTCAGTTGATCTTGTGCTTTGGACTTTACGTGCTTGTTAACTAGACTATGATTCTGTCTGTGATTTGAATAGTGTTGCACTGGACACAGAAAAATGCCTTCATTTACTCTTTGAGCGTATGCAGAAATGCTCGGGCGGTTGCTAGGGAGTATTGTGAGCGGTACCCTGATTGAGACCACTACCCCAACCGCAGGGTTTCATGAGTGCATAACTCGTACATTGAAGGGCAATTGCTTGGATGATGTGGGAGACCTCTTTCACTTGGCGTCGAGGAGGAAGAATATAATATAGGGATGGTAAACTGAGGATTCAACAACAAGTGTTCGGTGTGTATCAAGATGCTCAGGAATTCTAAAGAGCAACAGCGCATCGAATTTTGAAAAGGCATCATCTGCACCCCTACTATGATGAATACAATGTCTACAATCCCAAGATTATGCTGTAAGGGTGCAATTTTGTCATGAAATGTTTTGTTGCAAGAAGGAAAATCCCACAGTTTTTGATAAAATCCTGTGGCTGATGAAAGCAGTTTTTGATGAATCGGTATTTTCAACGTTCATTACTGGGCAAACGCAAACCCTTGAGTGGTCAGAGCATTTTGGCATCAACATGTGGACAGGTATTGTCGAAGGAAAATTAATTGGACTTGTTAAGTTGCTGCCACGTCTAACCGAATAACTTTATTTGAGATTTCTGCAAGAAGAATTGGGCAGCATATAGGAAGACATCACATTAATAATGTGATGATAAATGTGGTTGCAACACAACGGGGCTCCTGTCCATAATGCACATCCAGTTAAGCCAACATTTGAATACGCACTTCCAGAACCATTAAATTGGAAGGGGAGGAGTAATTGCATGGCCAGCACAATCATCCGACCTCAACCCCATCAATTATTTTAAGGAACTGGTCTACAAAACGGAGAACTTAACCGAGGTAAAACTACAAGAGATAACATCGGCAGCCAGTGCACACATCTGCAGCAAACGCCGTACATTCCATATTATTAAAAGGAATTTTATTTGTCAATGCAGGCTCTGCATTCGAACAGGTGGCAGACACTTTGAACATCTGTTATGACAAAAGAATAAACTAATGACTTTCCCTGTCAGCACATCTCGTTTGGACCATCACTTTTAGAACACCCTGTATGTGTCCCAAAATAATATACAGGGTGTTCAAGAGACCCGTATCCCCTGTTTTTCTCAAAAACCACAGGGTACAGATTGTTCGCATAAAAATTTTCATTACCAAATAGTATCCAAAATCAAATTGTGGCATTGTGGATGTCCAGAATCGTTGGATAGGACTTTTGAAAAGAAACAACTTTTACTAAAAGTTTTTCTCTAACATTCCTTTTCTAGTTACAATTCAGGAAAAACTAAAATATTGGCACTTATCAAGATACTCATTGGAACAATTGCAGATATTGACAACGATGAAATTGACAATGGTTCAATCAGTGTTCAAGACGTGCAACACAAAGTAAATGTGGAAAGGAAATACAATTAAAATTAAAACTGTTTTGCTCTAGTAATCCTTGATTATTCAAAATCATGAATCATAACACAACATAAAAATATAGAGGATGTGTCATTGAAATACAGGATGCATCCCATACGTCGAGAGGTGCTCAAAATGTCTACTGCCTTGTGCCAAACACCGTTGGCTTCTCGTTCAATACGGATGAAGTCACTCGCAGAACTTTAGCACAGTTGAGAGATCAACAAGCTTCTGTAATTCAGTGTTCCATGTCATCCTTTGTTGTTGGACGCTCTTGGTATACAACGTCTTTCATTTTTTCCCACAGAAAGAAGTCTAATGAAGACAAGTCAAGAGAGCAGTCTCATCCAATCCAACTTCCAGAGAGCAACTGGTCAGCAACTTGTAGAGCTACCACTGAAAAGTGAGCTCAACAAGTTGCTGGCAAGTTGCTGAAAAGTTCGGTCAGTATATAACAGCAAAACAAACCACAATAATTGAAGACTGTTAAACAGTGGCAGCCAACAGCTACAATCACGACTACCAGTATGTGTTCCAGTTCAAGACACGTTGTATTTCCTTTCCACATTTACTTAATGTTGTCTACTCCTCTCTACTATTAGTCTAATAGTCTACTCTACTATTCACAGTCCCCTTAAGTTGATTTAGATCCTCCTCCTATTAGGATGAAGAGAGTACACTTCATATGCGTTTCGGGTTTTTAATTGCTGGATACCCCTGGCTGAGGAGAGCCTAATAAGCCCAAAACAACTGTTTCAAGGTCTCAGATTGACTCAGAAGGCTTCCGTTTAATCCATTATTTTATTTGGACTTAAAATGAATACATAGAATTAAATTAGTTGTTCTAATCACTTCAGATTTCAACAGGAGAGCCAGAAGATTATGAGCTTTTCAGCAAATAATAAAAAAAAAATTCTAGAAATCCCAAGCAATTGCTTGCACATATATTCCTTACAGTACATGATGCCTAATGGGTATTTAATTTAAATTTGTGATAGATGTATAACTTTTTAATATTGTGGCCTAAAAAAATGAATGTAAATATAAAATGGAATAGTTATCTGTTATAGATTCTGATGTTGTGTGATATATTTAATCTGGGATGGCCACAAACTAACATGACACCCAACTTTGCAGAAATTGTATGCAATTCCAGTTCTTACTTATATAATTTTGTAGAAAGTGTCAAGATGTTGATGTTTTGATGTAGACCAGAGCAGGCCCTACATTTTAATCACTCAGAATGCAATAATTAAAAAAATGTTTGAATAATTATCATTTTGTGAAGTTTCAGTATAACTTTTCTACCTGTTTAAGTTTATTAAAAATTTGTTTTCTTTCAACATTTCATTTATTTATTTGAAATATTTTTTATACTTTTTAAGTCATCAAAGCTTCACCACAGAACATGAATGTCTTTCCATTAAATATAACAAGAAAATTAAGGAAGGCTTATAATGAAGCATTTGTAAGACAGCAGCGATTACATCTTGGATTAAATCCAAGAGTCAGACGTCAGACAATTTCAAATGCCAGTATTCAGGTAAGAAGCTTGACTGTTGAAATAAGTATTGTTTTGATTAAGATTTTTAGAAATGTAAAATAAAGATATGCCCTTTTATTTTATTTGAAGTGCTAAAGTAAATTAAATTCAGGATTTTTCAGTTTTTGTTAATTTAATTGAAGTTTTAGTTATTCAAAGTGTGATTATTGGTTTGTTTATTGCTATGGTCAGGAATTTTTTTTTTTTTTCAAGAAAATTAATTTGAAGAACTACTTCTACTTTCAGATTATTAAAATAAGTGAAGACAAGCAAGCAGAGTTGATAACCATCCTATATGCTGTAAGATTAGATAATCAACTAATTTTGGCATCTAAAGCTGTCGAAGAAGTACATTTGCTAGAAGAACAAGAGATGGCTTTATATTTAGGACATGTGATAGTAATTCAAGCTGAAGGTTAGTTGTTTTTGTTAACTTATCCTAATAACATAAGAATATTCTTTAAAATCATTTTTATTAAATTTTATATCTGATCACAGTATTATTGTTTGCTAAGTGCTTGTAATTATTCTACAATTAATAATTTTCTCTGCATTTTAATATGAAAGTTAAAATATTATCTCTTACTACAAGATCTTGCAAAGTCTTAGCAGAATCTTGAGAAAGGGCCAATTTCTTGTGAATTAGTCTTTGAAAGATGTCATGCAACAAGCTTCTTTTGGATTCTTACAAGTTGATCTTTATTTTTCTGCTAATTTAGCCTATTTTAAATTGTTTCAAATTTATTGTCTTCATTTTCAGAGATTCTATACCATTTCAGATGTTACCTTTGTTTTCAGTTTAGTTCCTCAGACTGCTATTTTGTCTATCTATTATGAATGTCTCTAATTGGAAACAGATATTTCCATTGTATAAATCATTACATGAAACATTTTTGAGATTCTTACTACAATAGTTATCCAGCATTCCGTCAGAATATTGTAAAAGGTCAGATTGAGAATCTGATTTCATTGTTATGATTTGCACAATGTCAATTTGTTCCTTTTTATTTTAACATTGCACATAAATCACATTTTTGTATTCCAGTTACTTCTAATTCTGTAATCAGAGGATACTTTTTCTGCAATTATATCATAGTTTATTTAATTGGAAGAGGTTCTGCAATGTTTCTTGCAAGCTTTCTTACAGTACGCCCTATACTTTATTTTATTATGTTTCTGTCTAGTCTTTCTTCAGATTCAAGATCATGGTTCTACTATTGTGGATCTGATTCAGAGATTCCAGGTTTTAGCTACTTATCTCTGGGTTATGGATTTCCTACAAATCAATACTTGAAACAACATTTCAAAAAAAAATTAAATTATTCTCCTTTAAAAAAATACCATGCGAACACACCTATTATTATCTCATTGATAAATTGAGTGTCTGACTTAGCAGCTGATTTGGCTGGTGCTTGTTGCACTGCACTAAATTATGCTAACATAAAATTAAATATGAATTTATTGTATGATAAAGTATAGAAACTTATGGCAAAAGTTTCTTGCCATAAATAAAATCAATTGCATCTAATTGTTAACAAACAGTGGGGCAAACTATTTAATGTTACATTAGCTGAAGTATTACTCATCAACACACTGAAGAAACTGTTTGATTTCTGGAAGGGGTCAGGGATTTTTCTCTTCTTTTTCAAACAGGCCCTGAGGTTCACCAACCCATTTCAGATAAGAACTGAGATCTTTTCTAGACTTAGTTAAGCATCAGGCTGCTCTTCTAACCTCAACTTTGTCTTGTTAGTTAAGTATTGGTGAGATCCTATATCTCCCTCACCTAAAGGGTCAGTAATGGTCTGCTTAAGAGTTTAACCTTTCATTCAATCATTTTACAGAATTACCAAAAGTTGTTACTAAAACAAAGACTATATCATAAATCAGTAACTTCATGGACAGCATCTTTCCTCTAATGGGCAGTATCAAGCAGACAAAAGAAACAGAAAATCAGTAAATTTACTCAAAGCAGAAATTAGTGAAATCTTTCCATGCATCTTTGAGTTGTCTGCAGTCTCGAAATTGCTTTACTGGTCAACATTCATGTCTCTGCTCTGTTAGAACTGATAATATACATAGGTTAAAAACTTTTATCTTTCAGCATAATGCCATTACTCCTTTCAAAATTGCAGTATTTCTGCCAAAGGCATTTCATACGACTTTGATTCTACAATTAATTTCCAGCATAATGCTTCTATCCATATTAATTTGTTGTCCAAGATACATATAGCTGCTAATCTCCTCTAATTCAGAATTACCAACTTTATTTTGTTGCCTATTATTATATTCATTAAACATAATCTAACAAAACATAAAAGTTTTCTTTCAGTTTTATACTTATCCAGCTTTTAAGCTTTCATTGCCAAGTTCTTGAATCATCAGTTGCAATTCAGAAGCATCTTTAGCTATGACAGTTATATCATCTGCAAACTGAAGGTAGCTTGAATAGTCACCTTTAATATTGATGCCTCTTTTTTTCCCTGTTGAATTTTCTGAACACTTCCTGAAGTGCTGCTGTAAATAGTTTAGGAGAGATAGTATCTCCTTGTCTGACACCTTTTCCTATCCTCATTTTTTCTATATCTTTGTGCAAATGAATTATTGCCATCAAGTAGTCCTTATAAATATTTTTGATAAGCTCTACATAGCAAATGTCAATATCGTGACTTTCCAAAGCACTGATAACAGCAGAAATGTTAACTGTCAAAACCTTTCCATAGTCAATAAATCCAATATAGAGTGGCATCTCGTATTCATTAGTTCTCTCAATGACTTCTCTTAAAACATGAATGTGATCAATTGTGTTGTATATACTACGAAATCCAGCTTGCTCTCTTGGTTGGGTGTAATCTAAAATTTTTCTGCAAGTGAATGGTAATAACTTTCAGAAATATTTTATAAAAAAATGGCATTAAGCTGATAGGCCTGTAATTCTTCTTTTTCTCCTTTTTTAAATACAGTAAAACCTCGTTAAGTCATCACCCAGATAAGTCGTCGTTTTCCTTTGGTCCCGACAAGGTCTCATACACAATAATGTAAAATAACCCTCTTTTACCCATTACCAAATTTAATTCTACTCCGAATAACTCGTCACCCTCAAAAATGGCCAAAAGCATCTTACTTTTCCATTTTGCATGCCATCGTGTTGTCTTTTCAGCCCCGCCCCTTCACTTTAAGAAAGCCAAGCCTTTACAGGGAATTTTCGACCATGCCTGTCACTTCATTCCTTTCCTACCCCTTTGGAGGATTTTGGTTCTTGGAATCTCACTGCTAATTATTCAAAGCACACTTCTTGCTGTGACTCTGTCGAGTGGAGACGTTTTTCTTGACTGCTCCTGAATAAGACTTCATTTTATAGCGAGTAAGCCCCGCTATAAGAGCTATTTTTTTCTCTTGCAATTTCATGGTTTGATTACGTTTTTAACATGCCAGGGAACGAAAACTTACCTCGTTATCTTTTAAAGAAAAAAAAGACTTAATTGCACTTTTTGAAAAATCAAATGTTTTGAAAACAAGCTTTTGCCAAAGAACACCATATTCCCAGGACTACATTAAACGATATTCTTTCATCGAAACAAATAATTGAAGAAGCTGACTGCAAAGAAAAACAAAAGAGAATGAGGAAATCGAAGTTTGACGAGATCGAGGAGGTTTTAGTTCGATGGCTAAAACATGCCAGATCGTAAAATGTGCCGATTTCTGCCATGATTCTAAAAGAAAAAGCCATGGAAATTGCTAAGGAGTTCAACATGGAAGATTTCGGTGGCAGCAATGGTTGGCTGGAACGTTTCAAAGACAGACATTGCCTTTCTTTTAAAATGATTAAAATGTGGTAACTATAAAAAATGTTTTTTTTTTTATTATTATTTTCCACTCATTCATTTGCATGTATTGATTTCTGAAAATCTTGTTTTTCTCACTGAATCCTACATCAATTCATGAAAATACTGTATTTCAGTGTTTTTTTGTTTTTCAAAAATTCCCACTCCGCCTAATTCATCACTCCGCTTAAGTCGTCAAAAATGTTTGGTCCTTTGAGTGACGACTTAACGAGGTTTTACTGTAGTAATATTACCACTGCATTATTCCAATCTTTTGGTACATCTCTAAGGTTCAAACATTTAGTAAAAAGAGAAGCCGGAACTCCTTCCATTTCTTCTCCTGCTTCTTTGAGAATATCTGCTGTGATTCCGTCATATCCTGATGCTTTTCCTTTCTTCATATATTTGATAGTGTACTTCACTTCCTCTTTCAA
Source organism: Thereuonema tuberculata (assembly GCA_023159025.1). Lineage (NCBI taxonomy): Eukaryota > Metazoa > Arthropoda > Chilopoda > Scutigeromorpha > Scutigeridae > Thereuonema > Thereuonema tuberculata. The sequence continues at coordinate 133,043,901 of JAFIDM010009631.1, read as the reverse complement.
TACTGGAGGTACTTCAGTTACAGCCTTACATGCCATTTCGGTTGTCTTCACTATTTCCACAAAAGTTGCTGTAAAATTTTTCAACACAGTTCATAATTTCCTCACGATTTCTAATAGCGATGCTAGCTTCATTTTTGAGAGCAATCATGAACTTCTTACCAGTGCATAAAGAACATTTAGCAGGTTTTGCACTTTTATTTTTCTCTACTGCTTTTCTTACCCGTTCAAAATTGTACTTTCTGGTATTGTCAGTAATGTGTTTACAAAGGTCAGCATATTCCATAAGCATCACAGGATCATCCTTTTGTATATCTTCATTTCTCTTCTTTTCATCATTAGTTGTTTAGTATTATTAAATTTTGTCTTCTCAGATTTTTGCTTTTCAGATCCTCCGATTAACAGCTGTTAATAATGGTTTTAGTTAACTTACCACATTTTAATTCCTTCAGAATGTCATCATTTCAACAATATTCTGCAATGCAGTGAAACCATCTGTCAACTGTAACTTAAATTCAGATGAACGTTCCCTTATGCTCATTAGATTTCCTTGCATTTCTTACTAGTTTCCAGCTTGGCTTTGAGGTGTAGCTTGCATCTTACTAACTGATGGTCACTTCCATTATTAAATTGATTAAGAGCAATTCCGTATGACATAATTTCTGTTATCCGCAATATAGTCTAGTTCTGCAAGGTTCCCAGAAGGACGTCTCCATGTCTAGATTAGATTTTTTTCTTAAAGGAGAAGTTCATAAAGAAAAGATTCTCATTTTTGGCAAATTCAACTAACCTGTTTCTTTTCAACCAACCAAACTTTCATCTTTCTGTTGTTTACCAATGCTTTTGAATTGAAATCCCCCATAATAATTCTTAAGTGTTCTTTACCTTTCTCATTAGCTTTCTCTTCAAAATGACTAGTTGTTGGAGAATAAATTTAAATAAATTATCTTACGTTGATATCTCTTTGATAGTGGCAACACTTGTTTTACAACTATCTGAATTACTATCAATTGACACTACATTGTTTTTTAGTTGTTTGTTAATTATGAAACCAACTCCACTATTTCTTCCATTTTTTGTGCCCCTATAGTTAAACTGATGTCCACTCCTTAGTTCCAATAACTTGTCTCCTTTTCTTCTGACTTCACTAAGTCCCATGACATCCCATTTGATGTTGCTAAGCTCTTCCTCCAACTTGCATACTTTTCCTTCATTCAAAAAATGTTCAACAGTTATATGAAACCAGTGATTCTTTGCACCCTCTGCCTTCAAGTACCACTGACTGCTGCCATGGTCAGGGACCTTTCAGCCTCTGGGGAATGAGGGTCTTGATTTGTTGTTTGGTCACATAGTAAGAAACTTGGAGGTGTTGGCCATTACTCACTACCCTGGCCAGTGTGTGCTGGTGGATAGCCCATCTCATCATGTTCTCACATGGCTACTAACAGCTGCACAGTGAAAAGGTAGAGAATGGGCAATAGGCAATTTTGTTCCAGTTGGTTCCTGTAAGCATTAAAAATGAATTAAAGGGTCTCCTTCCAGTTAACACAAAGCCATTTTGCAGCCTATATATAAATACAGTGTGTGTGTGTGTGTGTGTGTGTGTAGTAAAAATCAATGTAATATGAATATTAAAAATAAAATAGCTGTTAAGGTATTGCTCAAAATAGAACTGAATTGTAAAATTGTGATTATACTTACTAAGCTAGCTAATTTTTTCTTTGGTTAGGTACAACAATTTTAGCAGAAATTCATATTCTAATGACATATTTTATCTATTTTTTTTTTTTTTTTTCAATTCTAATTTCAGAATACCTGAAAACAAAGAAAAACGATTCCTCGTCTCTGACATTAGGGCTGGTTTTAGGGATTTCCTTATTTGTACTTTTGCTGTTGATTTGTTTGATCATAATACGTTTCAAAATTAAGAAAGCCCATTATCGAGAAAGCAACCAGCAACAAGTAAAACATTTATTCTCACTTTCAGAATTTTTAATTGAAGCATGGATTGGGAAAAGAAACAAATCTAACTGTACTAACAAAACAAAAATGATGACAATTTTTCATTTTCTAAGCAGTAACATTTTTTTTAATAAAAAGAACTGTCTTAATTGATAAATTAATTTTACTTTATAATAATGAAATTTGACTTTACTTCAATAACAGTCTGATAACATAATGTGTTTTTTTTTCTCAAAAATATCGATTTATTTACTATTTCCAATCCAAATTTTGTTTTTCTAATGAGATATTATAATTCATTATTAAATAATTGGAAATTTTTCTTAATATAATCTTGTTTCTCTTGGAATCTCTGTGACTTAAGGCAAGCTATTAATAAGTTCAAATATAAGTAGGCAATAATGATGCTGTAAAATCCTGTACAACAAATTATGAAAATTTGTACTGCTCCAAAATTCCCTTTATATGAAATGACCAAATAACTATTGCTAGTCTAATATTAAACAAATCCCAATTTGCTTATCGATTTGTTGAAGACACAAACAACATCTATACAGAAAATAGAAGGGCAGTGGATGAATGATGGTTGACCAATCATAGGTGAACTGACGGATGAATGTCAACTGAAACAAAGCATTCTAGCTGTGAAGGGAATTCCAATACTACCAAGCTAAAGGAAGAATGCTGAACTAAGGATGGTTAAGATGTACCTACATGAAATTGGTATTATGGCATGATACCTATTTTAATGTATCAGAATTCATGAATGTGCTCTATTTGCATCATTTTGTAAAATGATGTTTTCTGGTAGAAATATTTAGAATGGTTCAACAGAGGGAGGTACAATGTCAGTGGAAAATCAAAATTTAGTCTAATCTAGAACTTAAAACTTTTCTGAGACTCAAAACTTGAAAATACCAAGAACAATGACTCATGGCTGATTGAAATAACTCCAGAAGCCCATGTGTCATGGTATCATGAAGGTGTTTAGAGCTATGATAATTATTGGATTATAAGAGAGGACAATGACTACCATGATGCCTGTGACATAAAACTGGAATTAATTTCATTTATATATTAATGAATAAAAAAATGCCTACCTGTAGAGATTTGGCCTATTTGATGAGTTGCTTCAGAATAATAGCATCATTTTTTGTAGATTATCACAGAAAATTTTGGGTCCATTAGCCAAGTAGTAAGGCAGTTGACTGCTGGCTGAGGAGCTGGCTTCAGTCACCGGCAGAGGTTGGGAATTTTTCCAACTTGAATTTTCCTCCAGATGGATCCTAGGGTCCATTCAATCAATGGGTATTGGGTTTCTTTCCCAGGGGTTAAAGATGGGCAGGTGGGTGTTAGGTTTACCACCTGTTCTCACTTAGTCCTGTTGGTCAGGAAATGCTGAGTGTCTTATCTGCCATGACCCCAAGGAGGCCTGTATTAGGTTACTTTAACTTTATCACAGTAAATTGTCAGACTTGAATCACATGAGCAAGTAGCTAGTTTTGTTTTAGTACTTATTATCATACATTTATTTATTTATTTATTTATTTATTTATTTTCATTTATTTGACCAAGTTGATAAACAACTCTTAAAATTCCTATTTACTAAAGCCAATATTTTTTCTTCTTGTATCATAACATAGGTTTTGGCAGAAGAAGGTATCTTTACTGTTGTAGATAATGGAGATAATAATAAAAATGACAATGTTTCAAAACCTGATCTTCAGTATGAAGTTGAATCGTCACATAAGAAAATTTCAGTTCCTATGATTCATGAACAAAGGTATTACATTTAGTCAGTATGTATTGTTCTTAGGTATAAACTAAAGTATTGATTTATATCAACAACTGAGAAAAGTATAATAATAGTAATAAACTTGAAAAACACAATAAATATTATAAATTTACAGCATTTTCAAAGTTTGCTAATTAATTTGCAAAATAAATGTTTGTTTGTTTGTTTTTTTTATCTTTTTTTGAATGATTTATTGAACGTTACTAATCAAAATAGTTTAGAGACAGGATAATAAAAAAACAGTCACTCTTTAGAGTAAACTACAGAGACGACAGAAAATTATAAACAAATGGACACACAAAGGATATTAAAGAGCTGGTCCAATTTCTGTCAACTATTATTCCCAGGAAAGCATCTGGAACTGATTTGGGAGAACTGCCAAATCCTAGGAACTATCTGGAGGAGTAATAACTAGAGGAAATCAAATCTGCTGGAGATCAAACCTGGCTCCTCCAGCTTGTAGACTAGCACCTAATACCATTTGAGCTTCCAGGCCCATCATAAAAATAAGCATCGTCCAATTAACATAGAGTAATGTTTCTGGAGATGGCATGCAAGTTATATTCCAGTTACATCTGAGCAAAATTAAAAGTGATGACAATGCTGATAGCAGAGACAAGGATACCATAAAGGCTGGAATGGTAAAAATTGGAGCTTACTAGTTGGAGACGTGGTTATTGGGGAGATGTACTCTTCACAGATGAGTTAGGATTTTTACTAATAAAAGATTATTTATGGCACTACACCTGAAGAGGGGGCCCGGTAGCCGAGTGGTCAGGGTGCTTGGCTGCGGGTTGGAGGTGGCGGGTTCGATTCCCGGCCTCGGCGGAGGGCGGGGATTTTTCCACGCTCCTTTCACCTCCAAACGAGTCCTAGGGTCTACCCAGCCCTCTGTGGAATGGGTACCGGGTTCTTTCCCGAGAGTTAAAGGCGGGCGGGTGTCGGGCTGACCACCCAACCTCAACTTCGTCCCGTTGGTCACGAAACGCTGGGAGCCTGACCTCCCGCGCCCCAAAGGCCTGTCTAGGCCTGTAGAGGGACACTTTAACTTTAACTAACTACACCTGAAGAGGTATAGGCACTCAAAATTAATCTTCCAATATCATGCAAAGGGGCAATATTTGAGGTGCATAAGTAATGGTGAGGGCTTGTATAATGATTCCTGGCTATTCCTCTGCATGCCATTGGTAGTGGAATTTTGACAGTCTACTGATATCAAGAAGACATCCTAGAACCAATGTATAATTTTTTTTAAAGTGTTGTTGGTCCAGAATTTGTTTTAATGGATGAAAATGTTAATCCTCGTAAGAATTTTGGATGCATTCCTAAAAAGATATCCAAAGAATGGATTGGCTAGCTAATGCTCCCAGACCTAAACCCCATTCAGATGCTTTAGGATTCAACCCTCACCTAGAACAGTATCCATAAAAATATATAGGATGAGAGCTGAGGGGACCTTGTCCCTGCACTCCCCCCCTCCAAAAATTGAAGACTACTTATGTTTTTTGGTTGTTGGTTATCGGCTCCATAATTTGACCTTCCCTGAAATCAAATCCTATGTATGTCCCTGATAGTGTCTGAGCTGAAAACTTCTCTGATGTCAAATTGGAAGTAGATCTTTACTGAACTCCTGACACACTTTTTTGGAAGCATGAGGATTATAGTAACATACGATGGATGATCAGAAACTAAGTTTACAAAGCCTGCAGTGAAACATGTACATTTTATTTCATACAACCAATACAGCCAACTGATAGTACATACATTAGGTTATTTTTCGACTTAGTCTCCATATTGATTTTGGACACTTGTCACTTTGTGGGATGAGTTTGAATATTCTCTCCTGGTAAAAATCCTGTCCTTGCTTGTTCAGCCACGTTGTCGTGAAGTGTTTCACCTCCTCGTCTGAAGAGAATCGTCGGCCTCCTACGTGCTCCTTCAACAAAGGAAACAGGTGAAAGTCACTTGCAGCAAGGTCCGGGCTGTAGGAAGGGTGGTCGATGATGTCCCACTGAAACTGCTTCAACAGTGTGGTGGTTTTCTGGGCTGTATGAGGTCGCGCATTGTCATGAAGGAAGATGAAGACATTTCAGTCTCTCCATAAACCTCTACCAGCTGCCGGTGAATTTCAGCCGTGGTTACATGTTTCAACCACAGAAATCGAATAACGGCACGGATTTCTTCGTGAGACCAGTTTTCCAAACGAGTTGCCATTTGTGTTTACCTACCACTAGCGCTGTAGGTGGCGGGTGACTGAAACTCTACACAGTTGCCAACCGCATATATTAGAATTACCGCACACTACTAATTTCTCTATAATGGACGAAACTCCAGGAATATCGGCCTTGTAACCTTAGTTTGTGATCACCCCTCGTACATACAGTGACCATACAATATATTGACCCCAAACAGAGTCTGAAACAGTAATGTACTAGTTTAGATATTTTATTTAATTTTAAAGATTTATGTCAAGTTATGTCTCCATAAAAATTTCTTAACTTTCATCTGTCTTGCTTCTTTTATTTCTGCACTCCATTGTAGTAATTTCATTCACTAAAACTGCATATGGAATAATTCTTTAACAATCCTGAAGAATATTAATTTGTACTGGATAACACTTCATTTAAGGTTGTACTTAAGGCAGTAAGGAGTTTTATTTTTATTTTATTTTAGCATTTACTGAAAATAAAAATTTTCTAATAATTTAGCTACTAATGTTTCAATCATATTTCTACAGTCCACTACTTGCACAATAAAAGCTACATAGTTAAGATTTAATTGACTAATCTGTAAAGTGTAATAAATATTGAATAAAAGTAGAGATATAATTCAGATGTCAGGAGACAACTTCAACAATTAAGTGTTTATTATGGTTATTGAAGTATAGTATATTAGTACATATATACTATACCTACAATATATGTACTTTGATATCCTCTCTTTAGATTAGTACATAGTGACAAAGATAAAACTACAGTATTTAAAAGTGACAATTCCTATTATGTTTCATGTGTAAGTGTCATGAATTGTCTATGTTAAACTTTCATTGTAATTAAAGGTCACTTGACCTCTGAATCATCAAAGGTTGAGCTTGTAGATGTCCTAGCAATCATCCCTTACCCAAAAGATGGTTAACTCATACAAAATTTCCTCATACAACATTAACAATAATGGAAAGGTGGAACAATCAAATTAAAGAGCCTATACGACAGATGAGAAATAGAGATATAAACAAGAACAGGAAAAATAAAGATAAGACAGAACATGTTAATGGTTTTACAGAAGCTTCATGTGATAATGTTGTGACTGGATTAAAGGGATTTACTAAGAAGATGAAACTTGGAAATGCTTGCTGATGTATATATTAAATTAAATATAAGTTATATTAATATTTATATTTAATTAATTGAAGTTTAATTTTTGTGATGATATATATTGTGATTATCGTGCTTGAAAAGAAAATTTTTAGTTAGAGATTATTTACTAGTTTTCTGCGGGATTAATGAGTGCGGTATGACAACGGACAAGATGGCGTAATGAAGCAGCCTGTAACAGATCGTTCGATTTGAACGGAGATGAATATGCCTGGTATGTCTCCACGTTGACAGATATAGGAGAGCGGGAATATTGAAGAAGAAATGTCGCTGCCAAAACTAAAAGTACGAAAGAATAAGGTTGCAGGTGACGCAAGTAAATAAG
>JAFIDM010009631.1:133013832-133036438 GCA_023159025.1 Thereuonema tuberculata | reverse complement strand
TATATATTATTCCCCCATTTCTATATTATTTATTTATTTATTCAACAATGCTTTGATTCCAAGTAATATCAAATGTGGAACCCCTCAGATAATCTTCAGGTTTTTTCAGATTATCAAGTTATATAAGATGACATTATTTCTCATATCATTTGGTATTTTAAGACAACATTATTAAACAAGGTAGGAGCAGCAATCCCAGTAGCAATCGCATAATGCCCCTTGGCTTCTGTACAGAGTGAATGTTAAAATCTCAGAAACTGCAAAACCTCACAGAAAAAAAATAGAAGCTCTCCGGATCCCATTATAATAAAAATAGACCAATCATTGTAACATTTATTTCAAGAAAAGGAAAATTGGCTTCATATAACTAATTCATATAATAATTCTAGTTGAAGTCAATATAAAAAGTGAAGAAATAATTTTTATAATATATCAGATTTTCATAAAACTTATAAATTAAGATCAAATTCTCAAGGAGACCTATAACTTGAGAATCACACAAGGTAGAAACAAATTCTCAGTGGCTATGAGCTAGTCTTGGCAAGACCTTTTTAACGAGGTATAGATCATGTCTCTAGCATATGTCATCCCTGACATATGAAGTTCTCGTGATGGACAGACAGACAGACAGAGGGGGACTACAATTCGGTCCAAAAAATTATCCCCAGTAAGCGTTTGGACTCAATTTTAGCTTATGTTAAGTTCATTGATTAATTATTGACCTTTCTTGCTTCAGCACTTGAACTTTGATGCAACCTGCTGTAGATTAACATATTTATGAACTTTGAAGTGGTTTTACAGATCACGGGAAAGAGAAAAGACATTTCTCCAAGGAAGCAAGGGATGATTTTGGGACTCAAAGCTGGAGGAATCTCGAATAGGAAAGTTGCTAGGAAATTATCAATTGACCGCAAAACTGTGGGAAATATATTGAAGAAACAAGCTGAAACTGGAAAGTCAAGTTTGAGGCACAAATGTGGTCAGAAGAAAACCTCCAGTCCCAAATTGTGCATGGCAATGAAAATGATGATAAAGCAAGACAGAAAACTGAGTTCAAGGCAGATTGCTTTTTAGATTGAGCAGGAGTTGAGACGTCAATTTCCCATCAAACAGTTCTAAGACACCTTTCTGATCTCAATCTTAAGAAGAAAAAAAACAGCAAAGAAAGCCCTCCTAACAAAAAAGCATGTTGAAGAAAGAAAACAGTTTCTCGATCTGTATCAACAGTGGACATCGGAGGACTGGAAGAGAGTGATTTTCTAGGATGAAAAGAAATGTAATGTGTAAAAAACTTAGTAAATATTGTTGTACCAGTTCAAGACCTTAAAAAGGCACAAGGTGGACACACAAAATATTAAGGAAAGTTGATTTTGATGTAATACGTTCTGTACAACTTAATTTCACTTAACAAAACAAAAAGTTCAATAAACCAATGAAATATAGCCTCTTTGTTGTTGTTTTGATGTACATTGAGTAAAATTGTAGGTGGGGATATTTTTTTGGACCCGAACTGTATAAGGCTTTTCCTGCTATGAACTAAGCTCTGTATAGAAGCATAAAAGTTGTAAAAGAATCAAAAGATTGCCATCTGGACACTGCAGATAAATTGAATGTATGTGGATTGGCGATTAAGGCAACATTATAATGGATATACTTCACATTTCTGTCTTTGGATTGATTTTCATTTCTCTATCTTTACAGAATAAGAAATAAAAAGAAAAAGTTGCGAAAACACCATAGATCAACTGAAACACAAAATAGTGGTAAGAGTAAATTAATTAATTTTAATTTACCAATTAAAATATGAGTAAATGAAATATTGTTAAAAGAAATTAGCTACAATTCAAAAGTATCTTGAATAATTATATTTAGAAACATAAATATATTATGAATGATAAAAAAAAAATGTATCTATGGCCTGTAGCAATGTATAGGCCATAGAAAATTAGCAAAATATCAAATTTTTTTTGCTATTATTTCAAGAATTTCTGTTTACAAATTTTATAACTACAATCAGGACCTAATTAATGGAGCTCCATATAGCATTAATTTGTTACACTGCTTTTAATACCATCTAGCTTGGTGATTGATAACATGAATGCATTTGTTTTATCTCTTCCCTCAAAGTAAATAACTGCAGCTCTTACATCAAAAATAGCTCAAAATTATGAAATGACTTCTAATACTGAATTAGCTCCCTCAATCAGTGTAAAAGTTCTGTTGTTAGTTTCAGTCTGAGGTAGAGATGCAACATTGTTTAAATATTCCTGCAGTAACACAAATTATTACTGTTCACGTATTACTTATTTAAAGACAAAATCACTTTATGGAAAGTCCAGCTGACAGGCAGAGAGAAATGATCTTCATTTGTTTTGTTTTTTGTTTTTTTTTCTTATTCAGAATTGTGGCATGATAGAGACCTTAAGGAAGGTTATCAACATTAGATGCTTACTAGAAGCAGACAAAACAGGAGGAGGACCCACATGCTTGTATTCATTATATTATGTGTTAAATAAACTTTATTAGGTTTTTAAATTACGTATCTTAAATAAAAGATATGTATGTAATTGGAATTAGTTTATGCTTTCAATTGGCTAAACCTTTCATTTTAAGGTTAAAAAATGATCTAATCTGTAACTTATCTTTATACTGCATATTGAATGCAATAATAACTCCATATAGTATTTGTTTCACACAACACTCCATTTATTAGGGATGTAGCTACTGTGATAAGCAAGCTATTACTGTATTTATTTAATTTTAAGCTTCAGTACTAATGATTATAGGTAAAGACTTCAAAATTGTCATATACTCATTGCCAAAAAAATTAGCGCACTCAGAAGCAGCAGTCGAAATGGAATGACACTTGGAATAGGTGAATGAAAATGATGATGCAAATAACTGATTACAATAGCAGAGCGAATGGACCGTTTATTTGGGCAAAACAGTACAGGTCAATAGTCCCTTTAGTACTGTATCATATTACCCCTGGCATGGATACTTGCAGTGATATGGCTTTTTATGGAGTCTTACAGACGTCTAATGCTATCCTGCAGAAGATCCTCCCATAACTGTTGCAACTGCGGCTCCAGATCTACCCGTTGATGGCTGAAACTGCTATTCCAGCTAGTACAACATATATTCGATGGGCCACAAGTTGAAGACCTGGCAGGCCATAGAAGACTGTTGACAGCGGCAGTCCAGGGAAACCAGTGCTATATGGGGCAGGCATCATCTTGTTGGAAAATGAACCTCTGTAGCCACTCCATGAAGGGAAGCATAAGGCTGCACATGAATCTCTTGTATTGCTGCACCATCAATGTTTCCCTGATCACTAGCAGTAGAGACTGAGAATTGTAGGAGATGGCTCTCCACACCATGACGCCACCAGTCCTGTTGGTGTGTCACTCAATGAAGTCTGGATTTGTGAGCTTCTCAAACCTGTATTCATCACTAAACACAATTCATTGCCAGTCCTCAGAAGTCCATGCTACCCACTCACTAAATCAATGCAAACAAAGCTGCCGGTAGTGAGGTATTAATGGCAGACAGTCAAGGGGGCCGAGAATGTAAGTCTTGTTCTGCAAGTCACCTTGCAATTTTGCAGTTACATAAAGGGGTTTATAGTGAGGCTTTTACACATCTCTGGATGGTGGACAGGGACACTCTTAGATCAGTTCGCGCCTGTTGGATGATGACACAATCCTCTCTTCTGGTAGTCTGCCTAGGTATCACAGATGATATATGTGTTCCCTCACATCTCCATTGCTCCCAATCCATCGCACAGTACAGTTGGAATGGTCCAGGTATCAGCCAATTGGATGGAACTACCAACCTGCCTCCCCTAGTCCAACAATATAACTTCTCAAAACTGTGTTGAATGTGTCATCCAGGCATGTTGAGGACTCAAGAGAATTGCACTCTACAACCACGCTGATTCTAAAGGATATAGCAGTATATGACAGCTGTTTACATTATCACAGCGATAGCGATATACTAACACCCCTAGTGGCAGTTTTCAACTGCAATCAGTAGCACAACTACCTATGACAGTGCTGTATACCGAGTTTCGACGTTCCAGGATAATTCATTCTGTGGACGCTAATTTTTTAAGGCAATGAGTGTATAACAAATGTATATAAATATTTAGAAATCCTCAGATATCTTTAATAATTGCCAAAGATTGAATTCATCACTAAATATTCCTGTTAGCATCTTCTTAGCAGTTTATTCAGCTTTTTTTTAACTAATTCTAATTCACTTCCAGTCTTCACAACTCAAACAACTGCGATTTGTATGTTTGTAAGAACAGAGAGAAATCCATTTTTTTAATCACTGATTACTGTGATTCTGATTCATTCTTGGAAAAGTTTTATATCTGATTGGATGATGGGTTAAGAAAAGTAAGGACATTCAATATATAGTTTACACCATGTGAAAATACTCCTTTTTATATTTTTCCAAAGATTTTCTATTATGGTTAAAATTATGATACAGTAAATCCTCGATTTAAGAGACTAATTCGGGCAAGGAGATGTCCTTTAAAGCCAAAAGTCCATTATATAATAAAGTAGGTTTTCCAAATGCGCATGTTAAAAAATTGACAAATTAGTTAGTTTATCTGTTTTTACTTATGTTGAGTAAGTAAAATTAAGTATGTACAAAAAGTTTAATTTCACAGAAAAATTTTCTATATGCAGTATTGCTTATGTAGTTTTGAGACTGTAATAAACAAGTATGCAATCTAAATCAAAATAAATAAATAAAAACATTTTTTCGAAAATACACTTTAATTATATCTAACTAAACAATTAACAATGTTCTTAAAATAAAACAAAATTTAAATTTTATAAAAACACAAAAAAAAAAATCCCTATTTATTTGTCCTCGGATGATGATATATACTACAGTGTTTTTTCCAACATATGGTCTATTCGCTAAAATTTTTTAAAAACAACAGTGAATTCATAACATAAAAATAATCTGTTAATTTAATTATAAGCAAATCTTGGTTAAAAGCATTATTTTAAAATTAATAGGGTGTTAATTTTTACTTATGACATACGGACCGGAAACTTTGTCTGTTAAATCGAGGTTTTACTGCATTAAACAATGAAAAGCAATTTGACCAATGTGAAATTAAAATTAAACAAAATGAATTAATAAAGCAGAATTATTCTCTATTGCTCTATCTTTTTAGCACACCCTTAAACATATGGTTACAAAATGATTCTCACATATACTAAAGCCAAAGGAAATGTAATTGCTGCAGTATTAAAGCCTTGGCCAACTGAATGCCATACATAATCCCCTGCAGCTTCTTTTTTTTCTCATTAGATTTTGTCATGCTTTTCAGAGAAGTAAATTTGAATAACTCCAAATTGTACATAAAGTTTGTGAACACAAAACTTAATAGTTTCAGAAATATTTAAAGTTTTGACTTTGCTTTAAGTAACTTCTAGTGAAATATCATTAAATGTTCGTCAGTAAAACAAAACAAACAAAAAAAAATCAACAAGAACATAATTACTTAAAGGCCACTTTTATATTAAAAGTATTAATTTAAATTCATGACAATTAATTAATTAAGATATTGAGCATAAATATTAATACTAATAAACTTGCTCATATTAGTTAATCTTCTCAAAGGAAAGGCATTTTTGTAAGGTATAAAATAACAAATAAAAAAACTGTGGTTAGACATAGATGCACCAAAAGTGAGAGCTCATCTTGAGTTCAAAAGCCACCAACACATGCCATCATTTTTAATATGGGCAACATCAATAATTAACAATGTGTAATATGGAGTATTTTTATTTTTTGTTGAAATTAAACTAATTATTGAAATACAGTCAGACCTCTATTTAACGAACCTCTATTTTGCGAACTTTTCTTTGGAACCAAGAACATTTTGCTAATTTCTTCGTAAAATAACCCCCAAATAGCGAAGTGCATTTTCTATTTAACGAACTTTTTCATGGTATCTATTTTTTTTTTTTCCTCCTTGAAATGTTTTTATTATTAATATTCCCTTAGAGGAAATGAAAGAAATGTGGATACAGCTGAGGGAAAAAGAAGAAATTAACGATGATGTGCTGATTGATGATTATCTTTCACTTGATTTTGAAGTTGAGACCTCGGAAACACTAACTGAATCGGATATTTTGGACAGTGTGCAAAATAAAAAAAACAAACAAAACAATACAGCTATGAATTGCGATGAAGATGAAGATGATGAAAATGGAAATGATCTTGATGCAGAAATCAAAAAACCTTCTTATGATGAAATGCTAAAATCATTTGAAACAATCCGACGTGGATTACAATTTGAAGAAGATACGCCTGAAGGGTTTTTTGGTGCATTGCAAATATGCGAGGTGTAGTATGAGCAAAAACACTTTTTCAAAAAAAAAAAAAAAAATTAAAAAAAAAAAAACTCAGACAAAATTAACAGATTTTTTTAGTAAAATTTAAGTACGCATATGGTAGTGTATGCTTAACAATATCTATTGTTTATGTATTTTTATGTACTTTAAAGTAATTTTAAAAGGTGAATCTCTATTTAACGAATTTTCCATATAACGAACTTTTTTTCGGGATTTAGCGACTGCGTTAAATAGAGGTCCGACTGTATACAATTTCTTCAATACTTCCTTAAATCCTTTTTGAGGAATATTAAGAATTCTGTTCCTCAATGAACTTGATGCTCTCCACACTTTTTGGCACCCTTATACTACTAAATAAAGAACTTACGTCTATTAGTAATTGTTTTTATATTTTAAGATTGTCAATGATTTGCTATGAAAATTTAACCTATATTTTTATTTATTATTTACAAAACCTTTAGGTCTGCAAGAAATGGATTATAAAGTCTATCGATTATTTGATTACGTTTCATCTCCATACAATGAAACAAAAACACTTGACTACACAGGTCCTTCCCAATCTCCAGGAATTACTACTGGGCCTCAATATTATCAACTAAGGTATGTGATTTGGTTATATTAAAAAAATAAATAAAATAACCAAATTTGATTATTTCTTTCTTTTTAACTCTCAGGCTACTTCATAATAACTTTTTATATGTTCATTTATATTCATTTATTTTTATTTAGCTCTGAAGAATTGAACGCATCTTTTCCTAAACATTTATATTTACAAAACCAGGTAAGGAGATTTCCTAAAATTAATACACACACATATATATGTTGCTTGAATTACTCTCTCTCTCTCTCTCTCTCTCTCTCTGATAGCATATCTACACTATATCGCCAAAAGTATCTGGACACCCCGTGATTGAGACGCGGAGGCTCCTGAGGCACATATTAATATGATGTTGGTCCCCCTTTTGCATTGATGACAGCCTGAACATGTCTGGGAAGACTTTCCAGCAGGTTTTGATAGGTGGTCGCAGGAACTGACTTCCAGATGGCCATGACAGCTGTAGCGAGTCCGGCCACGGAAGATGGGCGATGTGGGTGGGCACTTAATCTGCGTTTTATTTCGTCCCACAGATGTTCAATGGGGTTGAGATAGGGGCTCTGAGACAGCCATTCAAGTTGTGGAACACCCATGTCGTCAAACCACGGCTGCACAAGCTTCGATGTATGCGGGACAGTTATCCTGCTGGAAGAGAAATGAGCCTTCCCCAAAAACTGTTGCCACAGAGTTGGGAGGGCAGCATTGTCCAGAATGGCCCGATACATCGCAGAGTTCATGTTGCCTGCCACAGATACTAAGGGACCCAGGCCGAACCATGAAAAACACCCCCACATTATGCTGCTGCCACCGAACTTAACAGTTGGCACAGTGCAGTCAGAGAAGAAGCGTTTGTCAGGCATCCGCCAAACCCACATGTCCATTGGACTGCCAGATCGTGAAGCAAGATTCATCGCTCCACAGAACGTTTTTCCACTCCTCCACAGTCCAATGGCGGTGAGCTCTGCACCATTCCAACCAATGCTTCGCATTGACGGCAGAGATGTTTGGCTTGACGGCCACATGACTGTGGAAACCCAAGTAGTTTGGCTCTCGGCAAACAGTCCTGCTGCTAGCGACAATGCCTGACGCATGTTGGAACTCAGTTGTCATCACTGCCAACGGAGTCTTACAATTTTGCTTCCCTACTCTTCAGGGTTTGATGGCTACTGTCAGTCAGTTTTCTCGGTCTACCACTTCATGGAACTGTCATTTCACTGCCTCAATGTCCCAATTTTACAATTACATCACTCACAGTTGACTTCGGCACGGGCAGCATGTTCGCAATTTCACAAACCGATTTCCTACAACGGTGGCATCTGAGTATCACGCCACGTTCAAAGTCACTGAGCCCCCCTGACTTACTCATTTTATGAGGAGCGCAGAATTATGACCACCCAAGCCCCCACCAATGCTTTTGTAGTGTCCGATAATGCACCAAACCTCCTGACCTGCCCAATCCACTTCGTTGGAAGGGTGTCTGGATACTTTTGGCCATATAGGGTATATATAGAAGCAAACATTAAATCAAAGTTTGTCTGAAGATCATACTGACAGCAGAAAAATGTAAAATACTGAAGAAAGTAAAAATAAAAGTATATAAATTCATAACGATACAAGCTACTTCAACTGACATCAATATTTCGTCTTTATTCTACATTCCAAAGACTTCTTCAGGATTACTACAAACATTTTTTAGGAGGGAGAACATCGCTCCCTTACCTAACACCATTGATAACCTTGTATCGTTATGAATTTATGTAAGTTTGACATTTAAAGTTTTAGAAGATAAAAGTATATGTTATAACAAGGATATTTTAGGAAAGACTATTTGATTTTTCTAGATCAAATGTTCATCAATTTGAAAAGTAACCTCAAAGTTGTAATAGCCCATTGATACGCTGCTTTAGGTTTGATGCTATCACCACTGCAGTAATTGTTTGAATGACTTTTTATAAGTAATTTCTTCAACTTCCAACACATAAATTAAAAACATTCAATCAAATGAAGATTGTGGTAGGAAATGAATTCATTATCCATATTCCTATACATGAAGCATGTGAAACATCAATCTTACAGAATCAGAACAGAATAGAAATTTCCACATCCCTACAGTGTCAGGTTTCTGTGGATAATTGTTAGGTGGCTAACCGTAGCGTTAATTCATACTTTTTCTGTTAACACTTACTTATTGTTAGACGATCTAAGTAAAACTCATTTTAATGATGATCTAAGAGAAAGATAGGAGAAAGAATGAATCGGTTCCATTGTTAGTCACCTAACAATGGTCCACAGTAAACTGAGACTGACTATACTTGATAGTGGTATGACAAAAGAAAAGCAATACAATAATACTATCATCACTAGCCTAAAAATAGGCTAGTTAATTGCTCTCTCTCTCTCTCTCTTTTTTCTTTCTTTTTTTAAATTCAAGCTAATGTATAATGGAAAAATAGGATTTTTATTTCATTTTTTTTTGTGCAACTTTATTGTAAAAAGTCAACATAAAGGGATAAACACCATGAGATATTGGTTCAATGTGTTTGTTAGCGTGGCTCTGACTTTGTTTACTTACATAAGTGGTGTTTTTGAATATAATTATAGGTCCATTTATATACCCTACAAGATGAGAAGCATTTTTTTTTATTACACTGCTCAGGCAGACACAAATATTTACATTGACCATCAGGAATCTGTGACTTTTGCTAAATTGAGGAGTCGTCCTACAGAAGTTTTGGAAGACAGCCTTGTCACCATTGAGTAAGGATATTTCGGCACCTCTACATGAAAGATCTTAGTGTTACAGCTTTATTATTAGAAGGAGAAAATCGAAAGAAAAGGATCATACATTTTAGTGTCTATAAATATTTTTTTTAAAAAAAAAGAAGAAGAAAAGCAGAAGAAGAATTTTGGATATACAGTGAAACTTCTCCGAGCGGCCACCCCTGTATAGCGGCCACCCCTCTAAACGGCCAATTTTTCATGGCACGGATTTTTCGACTCATAGACCTAATGTTAAAATAACCTGTATCAGCGGCCATCCAACCCCCTCTAAACGGCCACCGAGTGGGATTTAGAGATTTCCCACCACTTCATTTTTCGGGAAATTCTACTTGAAAACGAACTTAAAAAAATGGTTGTTATAGAGAAAAGTAAAAACTTAAAACAGACACAAATTGTAGCCTTTTTAAAAAAAATGTAAGAAAGCATGAAATAAAATACTGTACTATTTTCTCTTTAGATAAGTTTTAAATTTCATTTTAAATAAGGAATATATGTCAGACTTGTTTATATTACGCATTATAATAATTATCTTATAATAGTAAGATACGCATTACAGCAATTATAAAACCCTTCAGAGCGGCCACCCCCTCTGAGCGGCCAAATATTCTCGGTACTGTGGGGTGGCCGCTCAGAGAGGTTTCACTGTAATATAAAAAATTGATAGAGGACAAAGAAAAAAAAAATTTTTTTTCAGTATTTTAGAATACCACAATATCTCTTCAGTGTTCTTCTGTGAAAAGTGAAAATGAAATTAAGAAGCAGAACACTACCTTTAAAGAAGCAATTAGCCCTAAAGAAAAATTAGCAGTTAATTTCATGTAGAATATAGCTTTTTCATAAAATATAGATAAAACAAGGAAAAAAAATACAATAAGATGTTCATTATAAAGAGTGTTTCAGAAATGGTAGACAAAGCGAAAAGATAGGGTTCCAAAAGTTATTGAGTCAAAAATGTTCTATGACATTTTGTTGTAGAGGCCGTAGTTTTAGAGTTAGGGAATGGCCCCTAATCAAAGAAAGCTGGGTTCTAGCCATTTTCAGCATTTTCTTTAATTATCATATCTGTTTTCAGGCATGACATTTGTTACCGGGATTTCTTTTTGTAAGAAACCTTTACCTTATTTACTTACACTTCCTAATGTGAACTGAGCTTTTCTTGATTAGGGACCATTCCCAAAGCACTCATTTGCTAACTCTAAAACTTTGGCCTGTAGAACAAAATGTCATAAAACATTTTTGACTCAAAATTACCTTTGGAAACCGTATCTCTTCGCTTTGTCTATCATTTCCGAAATACCCTGTATAATAAAAATAAAAAAAAGCATATTTAAAAAAAAAAAAAAACTAATCCACAGGATTATTAAATACTTTCAATTAAAAATAAAAAATATTCAAATATTCAATAACAGTTAATACTAAAAGTTTTATACTTCATTAAATTAAGTTATTAAAAATATTCCTTCTTTTTTAAAAAAAAAATTCAAAGTATTCTTAATATCCATCAGATTTAATGGTGATCAATATTTGTACCTAACAACAGAACAATTAAATAGTGAAATG
This sequence comes from Thereuonema tuberculata, assembly GCA_023159025.1. Lineage (NCBI taxonomy): Eukaryota > Metazoa > Arthropoda > Chilopoda > Scutigeromorpha > Scutigeridae > Thereuonema > Thereuonema tuberculata. Next base: position 133,025,116 of record JAFIDM010009631.1, on the reverse strand, counting down.
TTCGGACTTAAAATTAAAAAAAAAAATTGGGTTTGATGATTATCTCGAACACTGAAAGTAATTTATACTGTCCTAGGGGTAATCAAAGACGAGGCCAGAGACAAATGGGTTCAGAAACTCTGAAGCCTAACCACCCAATGCCATTTGTCTTTTATGTTAGGCTTCATATAGTATAAACACTTCCATTCAAAAATAGGAAAGCATGTTCTCCCCAAAATGCCCTCAGCAGTACGTCCCATGTCTTGCCTGACAGTATAAATCAACCTTATGAAGGAAATAGGCCAAACATGTTGAAGGTAAAATATGTTATTTGAACCTATATAGGGAAACTCATACTTTATTGTAATATTTCAGAAAATTTGATTACAATAGGATAATATGAAGGACTAGGCAATGCTCGGTGAGAGACATAGAGCATACATCCTTGTTTTAAATCAACTCATGTCTACTAAAACAAATCAAGTTCAAAAATTAAGAATTAAAAAAGAAAAAGAGCCATTTAACAGCAAGAACAGGTTTCCTATGAACAAAAGAAAACAAAGTAATTATCATCTGATGGAGAGAGACTACAAATGCCACAGAACAGAAAGAGTCCAGCGGATTTAGCAGAAAAACAGAACACGAGCAGATGGAGAAAATTAAAGAAATACAAATATCTAGTAAGGGAAGTTGTAAAGTCAATGAGAACTTAAAAAAGAAAAGAAAAGTATTTGAAGTTAAAAAACTGAAAGACTAGAAAATGATTTAGAGGTTGTATATTAAAAAAATGAGATAATTTCAAAGGAAAATTACAAACTATGAAAGTAGAGGCAAAAGAATTTTTAGAACATCATTAGACAGAGAGGGATCTAATCATTACAGATGGAATAGAAGAAATGAGAAGATTTAAATTTAAATGCATTTAAGAGTTTGCAACATTGGAAAGAAATTAAATACAGGAACACAACAATTAGAATTAGACTTGAGAAGGATAAGGAATTCTATTTGTAAAATTAAAACAAAAACAAAAAATTAAAATGGACTGATATTGATATATACACATATTTTATTTGTATGAAGATAAGAATGAGAATATTCAAATGTTGCTATTCTTTCTGTTGTTAAGTTCTAAGTGTTACTAGTACTAAGTTCTAAGTGAAGTGCCACTTCACTAACGACAATCCGTCCTTGTGTGTCTTTGGTTAATGAATATCAAAAAGCAAGAATTGATATAATTAAAGTTATATAGCTGATGCTTCAAAATGGAAAAAAACAAACATGCTTTTATGTTTTATATTGCTGAGTTAATTGATACAATTGAAATTATTTTCAATTTTATCACAAAACGTGAAATTTCAACAAAACGAAATACTTTTTTTCGTATTGAATTTTGGCTCCAAAATGCCACAGAGTGTAAGCATTACGAAAACAGCAACATCAATAAAGGGTGAGGCGAAAGAAATTTGGTTATGATTTAAACCATCATTTTGGCTCTCACTCCTTCAATATGATGTATGTTACAGGGTTCGTACAAATTTTAGAAGAAAAAATCCAAGGAGTCCAAGAAATTTCTAAGGAATTCGGTCAAAATTGCTAGATATTGTATATATGCAATATCCAAAAAATGTAACATGTTTAATTCAATAGAGATCATCATTTGATGAATTTAAAGACAAAATGTAATAAAGAATAGTAATCTTTTAGTTTGTTTTATCTACAGATATATATATATATATATATATAATATGCATTTTAATGACCATAATAAGTAGAATTATTTTTCCTAAACTAACAATAAAATTTTTTCTTCCTTATTGTGGTCTCACTTAAAATTATTATAAAGACAGTGTTCCCACAGCTGCCAAGTGCCAACCCTCTAGATTTTTTAATACCACTATTTTTGAGTTATCTTTGTCATGTTTAATCACAGATTTAATAATATACATTCATGCGTTTTTTGTTGTTTTTTTTTAAAGGATGATTTAAGGAGTTTCTAAGGAGTACTTGGCTTTTCCAAGTAGTTTTAAGCACCTTGGAAAATGTTTTCATTTTTAAGGAGTTTCTAAGGATTCTAAGGTGACATGCGCACCCTGATGCTAATTTTTATGTAATTAGCATAGTCTTGAGATCATTCTTTTAAAACACACATAAATATAAAGTTCACCCTGACAGATTGAAAATGTCAATAAAAGTTCTGCATAAAATATGAGATTTTTATATTTAACTTTATAACAGTATTTCCTTGAACTTGTTAGTTTGTAAATAATGGAAATGAAATACTTAATTTAAGTATACTTTAGCATTTTTTTTTTTTGTTTCTGTCTTCTTTCTGCTTTCGTCTTAAGAATAATTTCCTTCAATTTGTATTTGAGAGCAGTGGGAATAATAATAATAATAATGGAATTCAAAGAACTTAAAAAGAATGCAGGATTTACCTATATTATTTGTGCTTTATTATTTTTTTTTCAAAAATGAAAAAAAAAAATGTCAATTTTCAGTGAGGTAATTATTTCTCAGTACCTTGAGACTGCTGCAATTTTTATCTCAACTCACTCTTATTGAAAATAAAACTGAAATAAACATCTGGAGGCAGTAAGCAATTCCTTAAGAGATGGCAACAACCCGCAGCAGAATGAACTGCAGGATTTAAATTCTCAGATGAGAATTAAGAGGTGCTGAACTTTATTTCATATATAAAAATAAATAAATAAATAAATAAATACAGTGGTACCTTGGTTGACGACGCAGGCTTTGGTTTACGACGCCTCGTTGATTGGTGGCGGCCAACAGTTTTTGAGAAAATTGCATTTAAATTTTGCAAGATATTCATACCTACATCATTGATATTTTCTTTACACACAATTTGTACTTCTGGTGAAGAATGACATTTAAAAGCTGTATTCATGAACTCTTCATTTTATTAATGATAAATTTTTGTAGCATATATAAATGAATAAATGATATGTATCATATTTTTATGACATTTAAATTCGTGCCTTGGATTACGACAATAATCCTGGAACGGATTACCGTCGTTAACCAAGGTACCACTGTAAATAAAAAATAAAAAGTACAACAAAACTGGAAGCATAACTGGGATTATACAGTAAATAATAATTTAGTGATCAGATGGGGGAAAAAAAAAAAGATATATATACAGTCGAACTTGGATAATTGAAATGCTTTTAATTCGAAATCGTGAATAATTCGAACTTTGCACACGGTCCCTTGACATTCATACGCAATGCAATGAAACATTTTTAATTCGAAATTTTGGATAATTAGATTTTTTTTTATGTCCCTTCAACTTCGAATTAGCAAAGTTCGACTGTATATGAAATTATATGGAGGGTTGATTCACGTTTATTCAGTGAATTTCAAGGGCGGCAAGGCATAGTTGGGTGGGTGGAAGAAAACACCGGGCCTAAGTATCCCACTCCCGACAGACACCGGGCCCTTGTATTCAGAGCCCCTTGTCGGGCCCATCTCTCTCATGTATATTGCCAAAAGTGAGATATTTGCTTTCCTATGGGGGGAAGTCGACACAAGGGCCTAAGTGTCCCACCCTCGACCGACACCAGGCCCTCGTATTCAGGGCCCCTTGTCGGGCCCTCCAAGTCTATTGCAAAAAAGTGAGAAATGCTATCGCACGTGGCGCAGCATTGTTGCGTTCGAATCAGAGGTCATAAGCCTGTAGTTGATTATCTGGTAGCTGGAATTGTGTTGCATTCTAAATATGCCGCCAAAAATCCCAAATTGTTAGGAGGAGTACATAGTTACCCTTTCCGATGCTAAATAGGCCGCTTCAAAAATTGTGGACATGTGCAAACGCCGAAATTTTCATGTTTGCAAGTCTAACGTCAACCGGGTAATAGCAGAAAGTTGTATGAAGCCAATCAGCCAAGAGTGGTGTAAGCCACAGGCCCGAAAAAACAACAACTCCTAGCGTTATTAAGAAAGTGAAGGCTATGATTGTCGGCAAGAACCATAGCACCCAAAGGGCGGTTGCCTAGGCTATAGGATTTCCTCAGCCAACGGTTGGATAATTAGGTGTGATCTGCAATTGGAAAAGCATCATAAAGCTCACGTTCATCACCTACTTTCTCAACACATTGCTGTAAGGAAAACCAACAGCCGAAAGCTTTACGAGCACCACTTATCAGGAGAAAAATGGAAGTTTGTCACTACTTTGGATGAGGCATGCATCTACCAAGAAGCCAAGTGCAATATTTTATCGCCCTTTTGATACCAAAGGACGATCCGAGTGGTATCGAGAATGCAAAGAAACTTTTTCGAGAGGATTCATGATTGTTGCAGGTTACAGCTACAGAGGAAAGTTGCCGTCGAGGAAGGTACCTGCAAAGATCAAAATTAATGCTGCCTTTTACCGAGAGCATGTCCTGGAACCCTTGTATCGTGACGATATTCCCGCATTGTATGGCAGCAACAAAAGGAAAGTGTGGATTCATCAGGACAAGGCATCGAGCCATACAGCTTGAGCGACCCACCTGTACACAGCCAATATGGCGACTGAAACCGGAATACGAGCAATCCCATACAGTACAATTCCTGTAAAATCCCCTGATGCATCTCCAATGGACTTCTGCAGGTTAGAATTACTTAAACGGGCTCTGGGAACACGACGACAGAAAACAGTAAAGGGCTTTGGAAAGCTTGCAGAGAGGAGTGGAAGATCCCCCCTTGTCTTCCTCCAACGCAGCCTTCTTCAATGGAAACATCGATGCAGAGCCATTGCCAGACTGCAGGGGCACACATTGAACAAACCGGTGGTGGAGAAAAGGGTTCTGCTAAGTCTTTGATGTGATCAAAATTGACCGAATAAATGTGAATCAACTCTCCGTACAGTATAGAGTTCCACAAATTATATAGCAAAATATTATAAAAAAACTAAGTTTCTAAAATTAGTTTTTTAAAAAAAGCATATTTGTTGGTATAAAAGGCATAAATGAAACTTAAAAATAAGTGTTTACCTTACCAAGGTTTTGAGACTGCAGTGGTTGTAATAAATTTTCTTGTTTTGTTAGTTCGGATCTCACTGGTGGAAGATCAATAACTTCTCATACCCTTTGAAATGTCCAACTGGGCAAATCTGCTTGACATTATAACAAACAGCTCTCCAGATTCATACTGCTCACAACTTGATGTGGTTGAGAAAATAAGCATATTTTTTTTTTAACTTATGTTGCAGCAATATGTTAGTTACATTTAATAAATGGGTTTATTAGAGAGAGACATAATTTTAGCAACTTTCCTTCTTAATTAATAAATTGCTTTATTAACATACTATTTTGGTTCCAAGAGGTTTATGTAAATTTTTGACACATTCCATTTTTCAAATAGCTTATAGGATCATTTATGAGCCAGGAACGGCTTAAGAGTACAGTAGTAGTATAAGTGCACTATTTCCTTAGTGACTAGTATGACCTTTTATTAAAAGATAATCTGATTTACACAAATATATGAATTTGTTAGAACTAATTGACATAATCTTACTATTTTACATTGTATTAGAGAATGAGTAAATATGATACCAATCCTAATAGTCCAAACACTATATATTATAATTTATGAAATACATTTTAGCCAGCATTTTGTGTCCTTTAAGTTGATACTTTTTATTTGCTATTTCAGTAACAAATAAGCTTACTGGTATTTCAATTTTACTTTATAAATATATATTTTTTTTTATTTAGGGTGAAATAACAATACTGAATGAATCCTTACCCCCTCAGTTCTCAGAAAGGCATAGATATCAAACAAGGCAGTCTTCACAAGACTCCTTGATACCTTTAATCCATTCTAAAAGAAAGAAGGACATGGAAGCAGGAGATTCAGGAACTCAGAATTTGCAGCATACCTGGGATGATAGTCTATCTTCAAGTTTAGCCAATAAAACCTGTCAAGTTGAATTTCTTGTTCAAAGTATTAGAAAAGAACTTCAGAAATTTCAAACTGTTTTAAGTAATGATTGAAAAGAGTATTTATAAATTACATGAAATCGCTTACAAAAGATAAAATTACTTTTTTCTTCTGAAAAAAACAAACAAACCAAAAACGAATGAATTTATTCAACTTGTTTTTTTATTGTCTGATTTAAGAGCTATTCTCCTAAATATTGAGCTGTGTGTTGTGGTATGGCATAAATTTGATTTAGTTTAGTTGCTTTTGTTTATAACTTCCATTTATTTAACCAATTGAAGACAAAGTCTTTCTATTCTAGATAACTACTCAGATTTTAACTGTCTTTAGTTTTTGTTAAATGTAATGTTATTGTATAAATATCCCACTGAATTCTAAAGAAAGCCTGCTGCTCAACATGATATTCCTTTTTCAAATAACCTAAGGGACAAATTCATTCATTAAATATACTTCTCTATGTAAGGCATAAGTCATTGTAATAAGTATAATGATTCTTAGCACAAATTATAACTTTGTGAAAATATTTTTATTACATATTTTTTAAATTTCATGTATCTTAAATAATTGTAATAAATTGACTTGACACACAGGGTACCAAGCTGTGTCTTTATTTATCTATAAATCACCATGCAGAATAAACTAACTTGTTCAGAAAGCAATCTTTTTCAAGCCTATTCTTTTTAGTTTCTTAGTAATGAAGCTTATGATACAAACTACTGGTATACAGTACAACCCACCATGACAGATCTGAAAAAATGAAATCTAGCACTGGACAAGGGTCCCCTCGTAACAATCCATCCTTTCCTTCTATTTTTTTTTTTCCGGTGAATAGATCACAAATAGTATAAACAACAATGAGTGAGACCAAATGTTTACTAGGTGACATTCAAAAGAGGTTAATGGGAATAAACGTAGAAATGAATATGGTACCTCCAAAATAGCACGAAACTGCAATTCTGGAATTTCATCTAATAATTAGTCTCGCCCATTGTTGTTTATATATATATATATAATTGGCGCTTTTTAATGCACACCAAAAATTCACTTGTGGCCAGCACATGGATTTATTTTGTATTGTATATTTGTTACGTTTTCTTTAATTTCAGACGTGGGCAAATGCGGCTCTTCGTTGGGTTAAGTGCGGCTCCAATATCTCTTGAAAAAAATGTAGGTATTTTCTTTCCCCATTATACTTGTATTTTCGCGAGTTTTCCTTTCTAAATACCATAATTAAATTTTGGAAACTTGTGACAAAATTTATATATCCTAATTTAAAGAAAGCTGCTTGCCAATTATTTTCCATTTTCGGTACAAAATATAAGTTAGTTGTAAATTGTTAAATTTCCTCTATGAAGTTAGCAAAATCAAAATATCGTTCACAGCATTTTCTTATGTATTTTTTTGTACTTTAAATAGCAATTAAGATTTGTGTAGATATGTAATTAAATTTGAATTTCTGTATTCAATACTATGGAACGTGACTATGGTGTGGCTCTTTACATATATGAAAATCCAGAATGTGGCTCTCGTTGACCTCATGTATGCCCATACTTGGTATATTCTTTTCTACGTTCAGATCCCAAATATTCATCATAAATTCAAAATTCTTAAGACATGCTTAATACAAATCTGAATGATAAAAGTCTATTTTAGTGAAAAGGTCAAGATATATATTAAAGTTGGCTTTTATTAAGTGATTTAAATAATATTAAACTACAGGAAAGATATTTTATATATATATATATATACATACAATAAACTCCCAATTATCCACGGGTGGATTATACGCTTAGCCGTTTATCCGAGGACCTCTCCCGTTTCCATTTTTATTGTACAATAAATTACGGATTAATTTTTTTTTTTTTTAAATCTACAATAAGATAAACAATAAAAGAGGCTAACAAAGTGAAGACAATTATAGACAAACAATTTAAAGAATGACCTTGTGGGCGGAGCTTAGGCCATCGGGTTTCACTAAATTACAGGAGAGCCTTCCCATAATAATAAATTTTAAAATAATTGTTTATAATGTATGTACTGTAAATGTATGTTTTGCCATTTTATTGTAAATAAAACATGTTAAAAGCATTTTTGTGTTGATTTTCGTCCTTTTTCGGATTATCAGCGGAATTCGCTTATCCGCGATTGCTGCACCACCCAATTCTGCGAATAATCAGGAGTTTACTGTACAGGCAGATTCCTAAAGTCATTGGAATCAACAATTAAAATATAGGCAATTGACAAAAAAACATTTATTCTTTCTTTTAAGCATTAACTTGTAATGCAAGTTTTAAGGTGCACTGTATAAAGACAGAATTTTTTGTCAGTAAGTGCTTATATACATATATATATTATTCTGCACTTAAAAAGTCGAAAACATTAAATAAGCTTGTTAATTTTTTTTTTAATAGCTGGGCGAGTTTATTGAAATGGGGTTACCAATTATTTGCTAATTACAATATTTTTGAAAACAATACAAGTTTATAATAAGGGAATAATATCGAATAAACCACTACTTTCTATCAACTTTACTATGTTAAAAGGAGAATACCTCACACTTAATATTAAAATTGTAAAATGCTGTTAAGTACCTGTAACAGGCATTACAAAGTTTGGAAGGCTACTGAAGCTACGATATTAAACCAGATAAAATCTGCTAAATTCTTGACTATTTACGTATTTCTTTGAATACCAGGACTCTATTCATTTAGGTAGATGTAAACATAAAAATAAAACAATTATATTTATTTATTTTTAATGAAATGTAATGGGTGTTACAAGTGCAAACAATGAACAAAAAAAAAAAAAAAAAAGATACAATTACACTATCAAAACTATGATTTCTAACTTTCAAACTATCATTTTACTTAGAAACTAGCATCAGAATCAGCATACACATAATAAAAATTAAAAAAAAATTAATTAATAAAAGTTTTTTTTTGATGCCTGATGTCCATGGCAGATTCAAATCATGACTTCATGTTTTTTTTTTTTTTTTTTTTTTTTTAAGGGTAGCCAATGGTAGAAGCTGTGCATCGTTCAACACATCACTGCTTTGTGTCCATCTCAAATTGATCTCCGGCTGGTTGAGATTCAACGAAAACTTCAACTTTAAATTTGTGGGATGCAGCAGTTTTTCCTGCAAGGACACTTGTTTCCAACTAGTGCTTTGAAATTAACCCCCCCCCCTTTTTTTTTTAATTTGTCCCGATGCCACTGCATGTGGAATGAAGGAGGCACAGTTTTTAAAATTTTTACGAAATAAACGGAAATTGTTAAATTGCTTAAATTCACTTTCAAAATAATAAAATCACAATTTTGTTTTGCTTTTAGACACTATGTTTGCAGTAAAACTTGACACCCATTATGTAATGGGCGTTACACTTAATATTAAACTATTTATATTCCTATAAAACTGTCATTCCTAACCACTTACCTACCATAATCTCTCTTTAGAGGATTTTGTAATTAAACTTCTTATTCTCAACATGTTTTGTTCTAATGCCCATCACAGTGAAGTAATAAATAAAACGAACTGATCACTATTTAACAGTTGAATTGACAACAGGATACTTCAAATACAAAAACATGTGCCTTGTGTTGCACAATGACAGAACTTGAAATCCAGTTTTGCCAACTGACAAAAATCATTGCTATTGCATTACTTAATTGTTGAAATATTACTTGATATGTGACAACCCTATGTACCACCAAAAGGTTTAGTTTGGTTTCTAAACATGTAAGCTTTCATTAATCAAGTAGTGTACTTTTTTCGCAAAAGAAAAATAAATGAAAAATTAAGTGTAGGCAATGATATTTCTTGACACCCCCAGCTGTTGTTTAATACATTTGAAAAAAAATAAATAATCAATATGGCTCTTCTTTAATTCAATATTTTTGCTAAAAAAAAACAAACAAACAAGTTAACTGTTACTTTTGAAAGATATGGAGCATTTACAGGTTTATTGCAGTCTGTTACTGTTGAGAATGTATCTTTAGTATCTGATGTAAATAAAAATTGCCTTAATGAAAGAAACGAAATTAATCCAGAGGCCTTGAGGTGCATCTGAGGCTAGGAATACTGTCCGTTGTTGACAAAAAGCAATGAAGTGATGTCAACTAATATATGAAGAATGAAAAGTTTTAAACTGCAATTTAAGTTTCATCAAAGTTTTTGATGTGAAATCTGGTCAGCCAAATAAGTATGGCAGTTTCCTTTGACTGGAAGAAAAGAAAAAGTCCATCAATGAAGGATTAACTGATGGAAGGAATTAAAATCAAGGGCAGGTTGTGTCATGTCTCCTGAATGGATTTCTCAGGCAACCATGACAATGGCTATTGTGACATCAAGAAAGGGTTTTGTTGAAGATTGTGAATAAGAGATTGGAACTGAAACTGCACAAGATGATTTGAATTATTTAATCAAACTTCATTTTATTTTGTTCTTTTAAAAGGGCAAGATCTATGATAGAACAACAATCATCCTATTAATAGGCAAAAATTGTACATATGGATATTTGTAAATTTGTAAGCAGAGTCGGACAAATAATTAATCACAGTGAAGAGTTGGAACAAGTCAGGTGTGATGTCAAGCCCATCTATAAACATGGCATCTCTAATATTGTCCCAATCAGCGGCATTGATATTTTCTTTCCCACATAAATGAAGTTTACACCGAAATGCATGAAGTTCATGGTCAATGGTCAAAATTTATGAGTGTGTTTGTAAAACCTGGTTTTTACATAATTTCGCTGTGTAGCCCTGCTCACTATCATGGAAGTAGGGGACAATGACAAAGCACTCATTGTTGCCCAGACAGGATTACTAATATTGGCTGTTGGACATTCCTTATCGTTGAAACTGGTAAATCAATTTTTTATTTCTTTTATTTTTAACAAAATTTGGCTTAGTCATTCAAATTATATATGGGCTGTTCGGGAAGTCATGACACTTAAAAAATGAGCTTAGAACATCTTTTTCAATTTTGTTTTTCAAAAATGTGGAATTTGTTTTACTTCCCTGAATTCAGTGACTAGTAACTCTTGATTATTGTTAATGGTATTTTCACACAAAAAAGATGTGCAAACAAAAATTGGATACATTGGAATGGGATGGAATTCTGCAAATTACACAATGAAACCAAGCTCCCAAAAGATATATTATGCATTATTCACAGCTTAAGTCCATTGTGTTAGTGCATTTCCATGCACACCTTTTCAAGTTCCTCTTTGTCTTAACCAATGATATGTCTAAGAAATTACTGCCACAATTTCTTTTTATTACATTAAAGATAATTACTATTACTAATAACTTTAATGTGCTGTTAAAACAAATGTTCTGTACACTATATAGTCAAATATTGCCA
>JAFIDM010009631.1:132979631-132991946 GCA_023159025.1 Thereuonema tuberculata | reverse complement strand
AATCATAAATTTATTGAAAAAATTATTAGTGTTTCGATCATTACGCAATTTTAATATCGTTAAATAATCTTTTTAAGTACATTTTCTGAGGAAAAAAACAAAAAAAAACAAACATTCCTAATAAAACACTTACAAACATTGAAGGTCAATTTATAAAATAATTTAGAGAGGTTTTACTATTCCTTATACATTGTACTTTCCTTTTTAAATAATGTCCGAAATAATCGAAGCTCCCGCCATTTTGTTTCCATGTTACACACGTGTTTGACGTGCTCATTAATGATGTTAATCATTATTTCAACTAAATACACTATTTCTCGAAAAAAAGAGTATTGAATTGGAGAAATAAGATTGTAATTAATGACTTTCTTACATTTTTAGGACACTGGCAACCCTGTGAGAATAAATTAAACATTAAAATAATCGAGTTTCCATCGTTACGCGATTTGGACATCGTGGTTCAATAACTTAAAAAAAGTATATTTACAGCAGAGAAAATGCACAAACACTTATGAAAATGCTTTAAAACGTTGAAAAAATTATTTTAAAGCCTGATAAATGAGTCGAGATACTTATTATTTATTTTAACATCCGAAATAGCGTGGTTTCCATGTTACTTTTTGACAAACAAAACTGGCAAGAAAATGTGTTATATATTTGTTGTAATTCTTCAATATTTTACACTGCTGCTGTCATCTGTCAACCGAAATAGTAAGCAAATTATCATTTTATTGTATTCATTCAATATTTTGATTATGAAACTTCTAAAAACGCGTTAGAAATTTTTTTCCTTGGTGTTGCAGGGCATCAGTTAACATGAGAGATGTCCAAAATTAACCATTTGTAGCTAAAATGTTTTAATTTAAGGATATTTACAACAAACTTCTGTAATAAATGATACCAGTTCTTGTCTCTGAACAGAACTAAAAATTCACTGAGAAAAATAATTTAAGTTATAAGATCTAAATTTAATTTCTGAGATAACTTAGTTAAGAAGTATGTCTTGTCCCCACCTTTTTAAAATCACTCCAATAGAACATATGCCTTCAATTTCCTACTGAAACTCCTGAAATGGTAGTTACATGAAATTTACTCCATGAATTTGAAGTAATATTTTAATATGGCCCATTTCTGAAATATTCAAGCATATAAATAAATTTAAACTTTAAAAAAAATTTTGGTGATCGAGCTATCAAATCACTTCCGACTGAACAATAAAGTTTGTAGTCCAAATGATCATGTTCATAACTTTTTTTTAAGATATTGAGTGAATAAAAAACAAACATAATAAACAGTTTATAATAGTCTAAAAGAATATGTATTCTATAAAATAGAAAACATTAATCCACTGTATTACTTGATCCAGAAATTTCATTTGAAAAGTTGGTTAAACTCAATGAACAGGATTACTAATTCACACTTTCAAGGAGAAGTAGCCAGACAATGTTGATGAATAGCTTATAGACTTATTGGAAAATGCCCAGAGGAAACAAGATTATATATGTCTCGGTTTTCTGCTGCATATCCTCTTTTTTAAAGGAAAAAAAAGTTATCTAAAAGCTCTAAAATAAGACCTAGAGGTTAACAATGATGAAATATAAAGTATAGTGCTATTTTTTTTTTTTTTTTTTATTCTTTTGTTATATATGCTGGTATCACTTAATATATGTACACTAGTGAAATACAAAATTAAGGTTTCCAAAAATACAAATATGTAAGTATGCAATAGTTTCAGTTGTCAATCAATATACTTACTATAAATATAATATATATCACGCACATTATATACTTATCAGTATACAGACTGCTTCTGATCATAAACTGCAGTACACTGTTGGATACTAAATATTATAAAAGCAATGGCCATATCAAGCACATCTAATCAAACTGGCTTTTAAACATTCACATTTCTACTTTCATCAAGCTTTCATGAAGTGTTAACATCTTTTTTATTTGGTCTTTTCTTGTAAACAAGGATCTACGGAGCGAAAGCAGAAGCAAGGATTCCTTAAAATTTTCACAGAAAAACTATGTGCTATGTCAAACATATTTTTCTTTTTTTTTTTTCTAAAACAAGTAACAAAGTTGAACCAAGAATTAAAATGTAAAATGATTCGTTCCTAATACAAAACTAATTTACTTTTGTTTAATAAAACTAAACTAATATTTTTTTTCATTAATTGATATTTACCAGCATTTGTAAAAATATTGAGTGATTGTTTTTTCTTAAATGTAACATTTTTACAGCATTATTAATAAGCAAGCATAATAATGGTGTTAAGTACGAAATTTTCATAAAATATGGGACAGATGGTAACAATGCCAAAAAAAAAAATCTCCAATCCATTATGAATTCTTAATTTCTCCCATAAGTGTAATATTCTTGTTATAAATGATCATCATGAAAATAACAGCATTCTCACAACATTCCAATATTTACTTTTAACATATCACAAACACCAAATCACAACAGAAACTTAAATTTTCCCTCACCTGGAATCCTTCTAATGCCGCTCCCTATCAAAAAGAAAGTAAAATAAATGTATAAATGCCAAGTATTAGTGTTTGGACTCCCCCTCCCATATAAATTTAAATTAAGATTTTAGAAAGCTTTTATACCATAATCAAAATAAAATTTACATTCCACAATCATAAATCAAACAAAATAACTGCAACCTATAGTTTATTTCCAATACTGAACCTTAACATTGCTATTACTGTTTTTAGGATACCAAATAGGATAATTAGGGTTCAAGATGTTTTGCTGTGATGTTTAGTAAAACTTCAATTGTCGCACCATTACAACTGAGGTGATGCCAAACTATTACATGGTATTATTTAATTGGCAATTACCCAAGATATTCAAACAGCCTAAAAACCAATCACTTAAAAAATACTTTTCAGTTATTCTTCTTTATATCATAAATAGTCAATAGATCAGCATTAAAAATTCACTCATGATAAAATTCGAATTTATTCAAGTATCCTTAAAACATTAAATTTCTCTTTTAATAAAAATATTTTAAATACAACCAAAAACATTGATAAAATACAAGCACTTCTACTTATTATTTTTTAATCACTATGAAATATCCATCACTGACTAAATGTCAAATGATATACTCCATCAGAGGATTAATTACTTCTATTATGGTGATATGAAAGTAAGTTAAATCATTCTGCAAATGAAATTTGCAACAGATTTGTAATAGAACTTCAAATCATAATTATACAAATAGAAGAGGACTGAAATCACTTGAGATGGGTGTCTCTCAGTTTTGCTTATATTATTGGTTTGTTTGTTTATTTTTAAGCAGAACCATGTTCTGAAATAATTTGTCAGACTGACACCAAATTATCAAGAATGCAATGTCATCAGATGCCAGACTATTGAAGTTTTACTGTAATTACTATTAGAATCAACTGTTCTTTAGAAAGTAAAGAAAATAATTAGTATGAATTAGTTTTAAAAAAATTAAGATAAATATGTATTGCCTGATTAAATGGAAAACAAGTATTAATATAAACACTTTTTTTTAAAAGCCATTATTCCATCTACAGTTAATATCTATTTTATCCATTTATAATTTAATGATCTGTGTATGTTTCAAATAAAAAATATTAGTAAATAAATAGTATAAACCTTTCTAATTAGTGCATACATAAACATTAATGAAATTATAAAAAAAAACAAAAACCCTACAAACAATAAAATGAATTAAAGCGAGAGATTGCCAAATTTCTATACCTGAGCTGTTTGTGCTTGTCCTGGAACTTGAGCTCCAGCAACCTGAACTGTTGGCAAGCTCTGCATTATTGTCACTTGTTCTGATGTTGCATTTGCAGTGGTTGATGTTGGTATGGCAGTTGACGTTGCCACTTGATATTCTTCCATGATTCTAAATTCATAAAATGTAAAATGTTTATCAACTGAAAATATAAAAATGAAATACTGTATTTTCATTCATTACTGTTTTTATTCAATTAATAGTTCTGACAAGCAACTATAGATATCAATTAGCTGCTTGCAGTTTATTAGTATTTAAAATGTTTTTCATATGTATTAAAAGAAATTAATTGAAATACATGGAAATCATATTAATATTAGAAGAGCACATTACATTTGATAAAACTTCTGGGTAATTTACATTTGTGTGATTTTGCATTACCATTGTGCCTTTTCTATTTAGTGACTCTAGAATGATTTGATTCAAAAGTTAAATTTGTTGTTAGTTGACATGATCAAATGAAGAGACAGATGTCCAATGCTGCTTATTTCACCAAATGTAAACTATTCACTTACACATCCATGGAAGTTTGATTTTTGGAACCATGGTGAGCGAGATTTGTATTGTTGATTATTTTTAACCCTATTTTCCATCTTATACTATAATTCTGCATAATATTTGCATAGTAGACAGTTTTAAGACTGATGATTATAATTAATGTTTAAAAATCACAACAGAAGATGTGGTTCCCTATTTCTGGACGATTACATTTATGATTATTCACCACTAGTTGTAAATCATTTTGTTTCACACTGTTTGAAATTAGGTGTTTCCTACAAATAGTGAATAGTTTGTGATTTTGCCATCTGCTGGCTTTAGGACTAAAACAATTACAGGATTCCAGATAGATCTTGTCAATCATTAAAGATTAGTAATATAAAAAGAAATTCTGAAACTTGAGAGCAACTATCAAGATTGGTTGTCAAATAACTGTCAAATACAATGAATTCTACACTTAAATTAAAACTGATATTAATGAACTGTTTAATGTATTCTTTCTTTTCATATTGCTGTTAGTGTGGCAATAAAATAACATGATGCTATCAAACAGCTGTTTCATAAATGCATGCTTTAGCACATTAACTTTTTGATTCCCATTAATAGACAACTGACAACTTAAAATACTGTGATTATCAATCCATTTAGAAACTGTAGAAATTTGAAATGAATAAATTAACAGGTTTCTAAGAATAAATAAAGTAATAATCTATTCTCTTAATTTCCATTACTTTCCCAATATCTGAATTAAAAAAAAAAAAAAAATTATAAATATGATCTGAAGTGAATTAGTTTTTTTTTTTTTTAAACAGCAGCTTACTTCCAGAAATTTTTCAATTCAGAAACTTCGTATTCATAAACAATTCCATTTCTGTTATGTGAAAACATCTAAAAATATCATTCTGACATTTGCTACATTTACATTTCCTATTGTAAAATTAAGACATCTTCACTTTTGAAAAGCAAGCCTGAAGTGTAAAGTACGGATGGGAATGGAGAGAGAGTAGATTGTACTAATCCCAACACTGTAGATTTTTTTTGACATTTTCCTCTTTGCCAAGTTTTGTTTCACCTCTCCAGGAGGAAAGCACACAATTATATTGTTCAAAAACAAAAAAAAACAATGGAAGATGATTTCCATAAAAAAAAATACAATAACAGAGGTGCACATTTTAGGAAGAAGGCACGGCTACAAATAAGTTATATATAAATATATGAATATATATGTATATATTTTAATATTCTTCATATAATTTAATCAAGTAAAAAAATATCTTAATTGTTTCTGTCAATGTTTCCTCTATGAAAAATTTGTCTATCAGCTAAATTTGAATCTAAATCTAAAATTTTAACTCAATTTTAAATTTTTGGTAAGAATTTCTTTCCCTAAAACTATTTTAAACCTAAAACTACAAACCTTAGAAGAAATTTAGATATATATTACATTAACTTGAATAATAAGGAATAAGAAAATGATCTTGTTTCTGATTTAAAATTGTTTTAAAGAGTAAACATTTTTTTTTTTTTAATTTTTCTTAATTTATTCTTATGATATCAAATATAAGCTAATATTGTCAATTCAAAAAAAATAAATAAAAAAATGTTAGCTTTATAAACTTATTTAAAGAATTTATTTTTAGTCAGTTAAACTCTAAAGCACCCATAATTGTCAAATCTTCAAACAAAAAAATATAAAAAAATCCAGTCCTGCAGTAAGATTATGATAATTTTAATTCTCTTATTAATTAAATTGTGTGAATAATTTAATAGATTAATTATTTTATTTGACTTGATAAGGCTGCCTCTCGACTTATTTCAATTCATGTCTATAAATTATTTTTGTTTAATCAGGTGTATGGCTTATTTATTGTATTCAATGATATTCAGTGCACGTAAATTCATATTAACAATTTAATAGAATAATGAATATATGATTGATGTATACTAAGCATATATCATTGTATCTGCATTGTTGAAGTTAACAAAATGCTGTAGAATAGATATTTTGACTACTTCGGCTCAAATATATATACAAGTAATTTAAGCAGTAAGTAATTGCTTTGACATTTGAGAAAGTAAAGTATGCATCACCTATTTTATTAATTTCCAGTCATTCACTTTACAAGAAATACATTTACTATTTAACTCTTAGTTCTTCAGTATTCGGAGCATGTAGCATTTAAAACATATGTAATTATTAATTTCTAACATTAACTGTAAATATTATTTTGTACACATCACTTTGTAAATATTACAAATCTATATTTAACACTATAAAGTTACACCATCTTTATGTACATAAACATGTGAATTTTGTATAATTTCTACATTTTTTTAGTAAAAAACAATAGTTACAGTATTTATAATATTAAGTTTATAAAGAATAATAATGAATTCAATTTTTTTAAGGCAGAATAGACCTAATATTTTTTTTTATTCTTAAGACCTGATCTATTTTTAAATAACAATCTGCCAGTATATGAAAAATAAAAATGATTTGATTAATCACCACAACTACAATTTTTGAATATGTTACGATTTATTTTTCAATGGCAATAATCAATTTTTTACTTATTACACAGAATAACATTATTTCTCTTCTTTAATATTTTTTTTTTGTTTTTTTATATTTAAGTTTTTTAAGTTTTATTGACATTTTGAGGGTTTGTTATTACTGTTCATTATTAAAAAAAAAAAAAAAAAAATATGTATATTATAAACTAAAGATTGAATATGGAAGTAATTCATTCAGATGTTTTACTTTGTTTATTTGCTAAATAATCCCAAACTGAATAATACCTAAAGCAGCATAAATTTGTGACTTGGATTCAGTAAACACATTTTCAGTTCCAATTAAGATCACATTCAAATAAGTGATGCATTTTTTTGTTAGTAATATTTTAATTTTTAAACACTTGTATTCTCCACTAGATGACAACGGAATGACAATGGAATTTAAGATTTATTTATTTTCTTCAAAATTTTCATTATCTACTGGTAAATGTAAATTCATATAAAATCCACAGAATATTGTTGGTTTAACCAAATACCATAAACGACGTTTATGGTATTTGGTTTAACTTACTAATGCAAAGAAATGAACAAAATGTAAATTGAGAAGTAAATCATTACTTGTTTTTTATATTTGGTAATTTCAGCTAATACATTTTTTTATTAATTAATTAATAATAAAAAGAAAATTAAAACAGAAAAGTATTTCCTATTTTTCATGGCTTTTAATGAAAATATTCATTGGACTAAACCTATGAATATATTTCCAAAATTAAAACTTTTTTTTTTTTTTTTTTTGGGTGGGGAGGGCAAGATTTATGAACAGTGAAGGAAGATAAAAATTAACTTTTGCTTACTCCTTAAAAATATAGAGAAAGTAGTAGTAGTCCTCAAGGAAATAATAGTATTTTTGAAAACTTGCAGCTTTGTATTGTTTTAAATCCTAAGATCTCCAAAAAGCTTAAATAAAAAAAAATAAAAAGACCATGAAACCAACATTCTGATTTCTTGCAGATAAGGACTACTGCAAATGCAAAACCTAACAGCATCAAAGGAGCATCACTTTTTTAGTAAGCCAACAGATAAGAAATGAGCGCTCTGTCAAGATGATCTTAGTAAGCAGCTGTACACATTGTCTTCTTGTAGTAATGAATGAAAAAGGATTGATTTTTTTTTTTTTTTGCATCAAATTTAGTTTCCAAAAAACTTAAAGAGTGTGTGGCTGAATTCAAGATGAAACTTTAGTAATCTTGGGAATATATAAATGATGTAAATTTAAAACTAGGTGAACAAACTGACTGTCCAACCCTGATAAACTGACAAATAAACTCTTCATGTCACTGTCATGCTACCATCTTCTCCACCAGCAAAAAACATCAACTGCCATAAATAATCTTGAGTTACAACAGAAAAAGTTAACTATCAAGGTAATAAAAATTACCTACAGTAGATCCACAGAAATGTGTGTAGTAAAAATTATGAAACAACATTAGCATTAAATTAACATTTTAGTTATAAGGAACCATTTAATGGAAGACTATACATGTTGAAAAAAATCTTCAGCACTCGTATAAGAAACGACAATGTGCATATTTTAATTTATGCACAGAATGCAATTCCTGGGATGATTTTTTTTAGATTTTTTAACCATCTTTTAGAATGGTTAATCCAAATTTAACATGCTGAAAGAAAATGCAAATTCAATCCAATCCAACATCTAACCAAAATTTCTAGAAATATCTCAGAATAAAAGGCTTCAAAAAAATATGATTCAACATTTAGACAATGACAGCTTTTGACATTTAATTTACATTTTAATCATGCTGTACCAATGGTAAGCCTTTATTACATCAACATCTGCTGTTAAGTTATTCACAATCTTCTCACACACACTATACAATTTTATTTAAAACTAGGATGATGATTTTTTTTTTTTTTTTTGTGAAGAGTTTATTTATGGAACATCAAAATAGACTGAATACTCGAATTCCTACATTAAATGTAAAATTTCTACCACCACCTGAATCTAGCAACCACAATTTTACAACTAACGTTTTCCAAATTAACAAAGATTTCCACATGACAATTTGGAAGAGGATTTTTCTCATAAAGCTCAACTTAATGACTCAATTACTATCAAGCTGAAATGTATTGCAATTTCATCACTACTCTGTGCAAATATCATTAGGGTCGTAACTATGTAGTTGCCTGCCACTCCAATTAACAATTCATGTATAGAAACCAACTTGATACAGAAATCTATTGTGACTATCTTGCAGTTGCTCTGCTCCTTTGTGACTGACTTATCCAAATTAACTAAGTCACTTGTTTATTCAATCAACACATTGCTGGTTCGTTGAGGGAATGTGTGGGTTCTTCGTTTACTGATACAAAGAGTTACTGGCCATGTTTGGTGCTCAGTATTGATCTAACCCTGAAATTCTCTGAATTTTAGTGTGTGTGTGTGTGTGTGTGTGTGTGTGTGTGTGTGTTCTAAAGTCCTTTCAATGATGAAACTGGTGACAGAAGCAAATTATATGATCAGAGCTTCAGTAATAGTGTCAATGATAATAACTGATGAACACAACAATTGTCTGATAGGACATTACAGAGAAGTCAAAATGCATTAATAGTATTTGGAGAATGGAATCTTGACTGACAAGCCTAGTGACACTAGGACACCAACAAGTAGATTGAATGAATCAGTTACCTATAAAAATTGAGTAATTTAAAAAAATAATGAAGCAAGCTTAAATTATCTTTTCAGGATGTCTGGACAATAGAGCTGTGTGGTTGTAATAGCACATCAACTTTCTCAAACATAAGAGGGGGAAAAAAATCGTTAAGAAAAATAAAAATACAAAATTTGAGTTCTCTATATGTAAGGGTAGGGGAAATTATTCGAATTTGTACATTCAAAAAAAAGTTTCAGGATCTTGCTTTACATCTTCCTTAAAGAAACTACTGCTTCCTACTCAGCACTGCTCAATTTACTTCTTAGGTAAGAAAAGAATAAATCAGCAAATTCCTACTGGAACACGATTTTAAACCAAATTTAATGAAAATTGAAAAAGATCAACCAACAGCAGTAGCAAGCAACAAGGTTAACTTTAATTCAATCTCAAGCCTGCACTAATAAACATTAGCACATCCACAATAATACTGCAATTATTGTCACCATCTAATCTGTTAGTGAAATTATAATACAGGACAGATTCGGGATGTTTGTTATGCAAGAACTATTAAATATTAGCATTTGTTAGACCCATATATTTACATTGCATAAATTTGGAATTTAAGATTAATGCTGCCTATATATAGTTAATTAAAGTTAATTTCATACAATTCTTAAAGAGTATTTTTTTTTTTTTTTTTTGGTGTGTGTGTTCACAAATAATCATAATCTGGTCACTAGGTCTTAATTTCAAGTCTTCATATCTGATTTTCAAACAATAAGATAGTCGACAGAAGATAACCTCAAAACAGCAGTTTCATAATTTCATACAATAAATTCAGATAGGAATTAATTTATTTTCTAACTTATACCTTAGATTTTATATTTCAAATGTTTAATTGTTAACTATTTTCTTCACATTTTTGTAAATTTTTTGATACTAAAATTAAAATATCTTATTTCACAATTTCTAACCAGACTGATAACCAAAAGCAAAACTTTGCTCGATCCATTACCTACTGATTTTCTTATCATGGGAAAAGAAAAATGAATGTGATCAAATCATGCATACATTTAAAAATGACAAATTTGTTTTTTAATTTCAAGGCCAAAAAAATGTGTAAGTGCATTTGAAACCAAAGCTGCCTTTTAAATTTAACTGTTCTTTATTGAATAAGTTTCCTTTTAAATTAAAATACTTAAGATTTTTTTTGTTTCTCCACAAAATAAAAATTAAAATACCTACAATGAAATTGTAATTTATAAATCTTGAATTTGGAATCATTGAAAGCAATAAACCAAAATTTTTTTTGATTTTCTGCTGATATTAATTCAGTTATCAGCATCACGAAAATTTAGAAATCACTGAAATTTATTTATTTATATATATTAAAAAAAAAAAAAACCACCTGGACAAGATATGTATTATAAAGGATGATCTACAAAATGTTTAAAAAATATAAATTTATTTACAATATTTGTTTTACGTTTGAATGTTGACATCTATGTTACATATTTCAAGAGGTATTCTTTATCAAATATCAAGTTACTATGTAGTAAACTATAATTTTCAGCAATGAAGCAACAGCAATAATTAAAATAAGCCATTTTCTAAAATATTACATTTAGCAAATTGCCAATAGGTTTTCAAAAAAAAAAAAAATTAATATTTTTATTACTGACTGTAATACCTATCTGGATTTTTTTTTTTTTTCAATTTGGGTTCGTTTTTGTTTTTCATCAGACAGGACAAAACTAGCCATGTAAGAATATTAGCTTCTTGTTAAATATTCTGTTATATACTTTAAAATAAATTAAGACTTTCATTAAAAATTCAAGAAGTTATAAATTGCATTACTAGGTTTTCAAAATACTTTCATCATTTTACAAAGTTTAGAACATCGTTGTAACTACTAAAGGATGAAAAACCACATTTTGTAAATGTGTAAAAAATGTGTATAAAAATAAATAAATAAAATAAAAAATGAAAAGCATTTTTCTACATTGTTGACTTCAATTGATGTCCAAAATTTTAGAAAAATCATTTCATATACTGTCTACTTCGGGCTGCCATTTCAAAAGACAATGTCATTCTTCATAATTTACTCTTCCCATATTAGAAATTTTAAATTTAGAATAAATAAGCAAAAGCTTCTTGACAAAATTAATGATATAGCTAATTTTGTAATGTTATGTTCATTAATAAACAAAACAAAGTTATGATTCATTTTCTAGAAAGTATCTCCATAACATTCCCAATTCCTGATCTTAGATGGGCCGAAAAGCATGAACAGAAGAGCGGCAACAATTTTAACAATTTGGGATTTTCACAATAACAAAAATCATTAAGCTGTAAAATTCTAGAGGGGATGGGGGTTTATAAGATAACGACCGAGATAACAAATGACGCAAAAACGGGGATTTAAAATTGTTTGAAAGCGAACACAAATGCAAAGAAATTACATGTGATCAATTATTAATATGCAATAAAATCTACTCTTTGCTTCACCTTTATTCTGGATATATTTTTTTAAAGCAATAAGCGTAAGTAAATAAAATTAAAATTTTAAAAATAAAATAAAATTTTAAATGAAAATAAATAAATAAAATTTTAAATGAAAATAAAATAAATAAAATTTTAAATGAAAATAAAATAAATAAAATTTTAAATAAAAATAAAATAAATAAAATTTTAAATAAAAATAAAATAAATAAAATTTTAAATAAAAATAAAATAAATAAAATTTTAAATAAAAATAAAATAAATAAAATTTTAAATAAAAATAAAATAAATAAAATTTTAAATAAAAATAAAATAAATAAAATTTTAAATAAAAATAAAAT
>JAFIDM010009631.1:132893331-132970020 GCA_023159025.1 Thereuonema tuberculata | reverse complement strand
ATATATATATATATATATATATATATATATATATATATATATATAAACAGTAAAGCCCCGATTATCCGCGAGTGCTGCAAAAAAGTTTTTTAATTACGAACCTCAAAAAATCAATTTTAATCCAAGCCAACAACAGGGAAAGTACAATAGGCCCTACAGTGCAAAGGTCGAAAATTACTGACAGGTTAATTGTGCATCGTAATCCTATAGGCCTTCTCGGAATTTGTGGATGAGTGGCAGACTCTTGCTCTGCAGAAAGGTTTCTGCTGTTCTGTACATATTTTAAAAGTTTTGTGTATTATGTTTTTTGTATCAATATAATAAATTGTAGTTTTTTATGCTGAAATATTTTTTTTCATTTTTAGTCTTTTTTCGGGTTATCCGCGATTTTTACTATCCGCAGTACCCTTGCCACCCAATTCTGCGGATAATCGAGGCTCTACTGTATATATGTACATACACACTGGCTGCTCAATTGAAAGTGGATGCTTTATTTACAGCGTGTCAATAGCGCATACTGTGGCCTTTTGCCCTAAGCACAGCATCCACAGGCCGTGGCATGCTCTCCACCAGTTTCTGATAGCAAGCAACCGGTATTTTTGCCCACTTTTCCTTCAAAGCCTGCACAAGTTGGATGCTTGTTTGCGATCGCATTGCACGAATCCGGCACTCCAATTCATCCCACAGGTGTTCAATAGGGTTGAGGTCCAGACTCTGGGCGGGCCACTGAAGTTCCTGAACATTATTCTCCGGAAACCAGGTGCTGACAACACAGGCCTTATGGCACGGCGCATTGTGACAGCACGACCTTACGGCACGGCCCTAAGGCATGGAGCTCCCGATAAATCGTCATGATACTGACAGTTGTTCCTGTTGCCTGCTGAAAGTCCTGCTGCCTTTGTTCTGCTGGAACAGCCCTGTTCTGCTGTACCATCCACTTCAGGGCGCTCTGGTCTCTATTGGTCAGCATGCGGGCTCGGCCACCTCCATGACGTCCACTCCTTCATGTTTCTACTTCGTGATAATAGCACTCATGGTCGATTTTGGTAGGTTCAGTGTTGCTGCTATCGCTCGCACCCTCTGGCCACTAATGTAGCAGCCTATGACTACTCCATATTGAAAATCGCTCAGCTGCTTTGATGGTGGCATTTTACCTCAGCACATGGTTAGACACCAAATGACTCCAACTACACATGATTGTGTTGCTTTATAACAAATATATTCAAATTATTGCCCGAATTTGCAAGGGTTGTTCCACAACGGCAGGTGTCCACTTTCAATTGAGCAATCAGTGTATGTAAACATACTCGTAGAAGATGATCATAATTAAACTTGGTCTTTTCAGTGCACTCTATAGCTGTAACCAATAATAGGATTGGCTCCAAAATTTGTATACAGTTTATTCCAAGGATGTTTAAAAGGATTAAGGAAAAAAAATAGTTTAAAAAATTTCCCCTAGAGGATGCTTTACAGGAAAATAAATGAAAAAAAAAAACAAATTAACAACAAAATAAACAATAATCAACAAAAACACAATCAAAAAGCATTTGTTCTCTATGGGACATACCTGCTGCACAGACTGCTTAGCGATATAAGGAATATTGATCAATGTGTTCCCTTTGTCAAGTTGTAAAATTTACAAGCAATGAATAAGGTATAATCAAAAAGCATTTATTCATTTCATATGAGACATGCCTGGTGCAGAGACTGTTTAGCAATGTAAGAAATATTGCTCAATATATTCTATCATGAAGTTGTAAAATTTGCAAGCGATAAACAGTGTGTTCAACTGCTGACCATAATTGATCCCCATCATGCTTTGCATGTAGCATAATACGGTGCTTTAAGTCTGGCAAATTTGGAACTTCTGTGATAAGCCATATTCTTTAAATGGCCCCCAACCAGAAATCACATGGGTTCTGATCTGGAGAATGTGATAACTAGGCAATAGGAAATCATCAACTAATTACCTGCCTATCGGTGAAATGTTGGTGCAAACAATGCTGCACATATTGAATCCACAGTTGTAAATGCAAGGCATTGTTGGTGTTGAAGTTGACGTATGACAAAATTCTTGAGCATGTCATGATATCTCAGGGCTGTCACAGGGCCATTAGGAGCAACTTCTTCAAAGAAGAAGGATCAAATGATAAATGTGAAAGTGAATCCATACCAGACTGTCACTTTAGGAAGATGTAGGGGAAGTTTCTGGAAAAGACATGGATTTCCATGGCCCAAATGCGATACTTCTGTGTGTTAACTGTTTTATTAAGATAAAAATGTGCCTCATTGCTCCACAGGATGTTCCATGGCCATGACACATCAACTTCCATTCAGGCAAGAGCAATCAATGGAAAAGGGAGTCGATGGTCCTTGTCGGCAGCAAGCAACTGGTGGATGTGGATGATCTTGTATGGAAAAAAAATGCACTATCTGTCGCAATACCTTCCACACTTTGCCATGTGATATGTCTAACTGCCTTGACACTGCAAATACACTACTGATGCCAGAAACATGAATCATTAATTGTTCGACACTGGCTTTCGCAACATCTTCAATGACTTCTTTAGTAATAGGCTTGCTCCCTCTGC
This sequence comes from Thereuonema tuberculata, assembly GCA_023159025.1. Classification (NCBI taxonomy): domain Eukaryota; kingdom Metazoa; phylum Arthropoda; class Chilopoda; order Scutigeromorpha; family Scutigeridae; genus Thereuonema; species Thereuonema tuberculata. The sequence goes on along the minus strand of JAFIDM010009631.1, from coordinate 132,967,429 downwards.
CTGGCTGAACTCTTTAAAGATCCAGTTTTCTCAAATCGACGTATCATCTTCCTCCAGCTCGTGCAAACACTTTGGCGTAAGTTCATACGACTGTGGAATTCATGAACAGCAGCAACTCCATTACCATGGTTTTTATAAAAAAGCTCCACAATTAAAGCACATTCCTGTATAAAGTGATAGCCATCGTAGCTAATAAAAATGACACTCACTTGTTGTATTCATTTTTATACCCAGAACTCTGCTGCAATGTGTATGCTTCTGCAAATGAGATTGCATTTTTGTTGATTGCAGTGCCAAACAGTAACATTGTTTTCATTAAGTTTTTTCATAATATTGATAAAAGCCGAATTAAAAGTTTAGGTTGCTCTTAGTTATGTACTGTGCTTTTTTTCGTGTATTTTGCTGTAAAGCACCCCCTATGAGAAATTTTTTGAACATTTTTTTTTTTTTTTTTGCATAATCCTTTTTGGCATCCTTTTAATAGTCTCTATACAAATTTTGGTGTCAATCAACTTATTGGATACTGATACTGATTCCTCTGAATAGGCCAAGTTTAATTACGATAACCTTGTGTGTGTGTGTTGTGTATAGGCTGTAGAAAAGCTGTTATGGAGTTGATCTGTCTAATGATGACCCTATAACTCTTGGAAATCTCCAAAGATGTTGTATGACCTCATCTTTTACTGTTTTGCTACTTATGCATTTTTTTTTTTTTTCCATCAGATACTATTCAAGTGATAAAATAACATTTATGTTTCTCAGCTAAGTTTGTTTTCTTACTATGAATATTTTCTGTATCCCTATTATAGCCATACAATTCCAGCAGATCATTCTTTTTACAGTATCTGTTATTTGTGCTGCAATGACAAGTTTTATTTGAGAAAATTACTGATTATGTAAATGTTCTTTCTATTGTAACAATTTCCCTACATCACTCCATCATTGTTTCATTGGCTGAACCACATTTATTGTACAAATTTCCTGTCTTGCCTTCTTCCTATCAAATACGACAATTGCGTTACTGGCCACTACCCAGTTTAGGCCTTGTCCTATTCAATTGACCTTTCATGACACTAACTACACTCTGTCCTCTCCCCATCTCTGCTCTAATTTCTTTAACTTAAATGCATTTTGTAATGCTGTTCTCTTATATTTAGACCTATCATTTTTCTTTATTCTAGAATTTAGAGCTTACTGATATTTTTTCCAGTTTATTCATATAAAATAAACCTAAAGATTCCCTTTTGCAGGTTATTACAACCCTACAGGGGTGGAAGAGGTTTAGGTTTCCATCGACAAAGTGCAATAAAGTTAAGATTGGGAAGTCAGCCCAATGCTTAACTGCTTTTAAACTTAGGAAGGAACCATCCCCTTTTGGAAGGAGTTAAGTGAACCTCAAGGGCTCATTTGGTGGTGTATTAGTGAAAAAAATCTCAGACACTTGCCAGAGATTTAATCTGTCTCTTTCTCATCGCACTAGTAATATCAATTCATAAGTTACCTGTTTCTTATTGCAGAATTTGTCGATCTCCATATATATTTGAGCATTTCAAGATTAATTTTTTTTTCCTCCAGACTTCTGCATCATCTCGTCACCATCCAACCTCATCATATCAAAGAATTTTTCTGTGAATACAGGCACTTAATCTTTCCTTTCATTTCATACAGGATATCTCACCAGCCAGTACTTCCAACAATCAGTCACTTTTATCATGGGTGCCTGCAGAAATTTTTCTGGGAGAGAGAAGGGCAAAATATATTAACAACATATTTTACACTATAAAATTCCTTAAATTAACTAACAAGGAGTCGACACACCCTTTATGTTTAGAATTCAAGTGCCCTTTTGTGAGATGAAAGTACACATCAAATACTTCAAAAATATATATACAAGTTGGGGCCAACGCTCTTTAGATTTCGAGATTTTCGGTGTTATTTTCGTCGATTTTCAAGTACTGCCTTATTAACTACTGATGTCATTAGAAACCAAGTGCCAGCCTGGAGTGGATAGCGCACTGGATTTCAAATCGATGGGTCCTTAGATCGATTCCCGTCAAGTTTCAAGTAATTTTTTATTTTTTTTATTTTCATTTTATTTTTAATTTCATTTTATTTTTTTACTTCCTTTTTTGTTTTTGTACCTTCTTTCTTTATGATAGCCTAATGTAAGTTTTTTCCATTTATGTTATGAATATTAAACAGAAACCAATTTAAGATCAGAAGTAAATAAATAATCTTCTCGCTAACTTTGTTTTTAATTAATCAGTTAACTTACTAAACTTTTTTTTTTCTTATCATGTGGTGATGATACTCATTTACTGTTTGTATTTAAAATTATTTCAGTTGTGCTTTTATTGTAAGTTTTTATGTAAAAGTTTTAAACATGATACTTCACTAACTGAATTTTAGTTTTTCTTTATTTAAAAAAAAAAAAAAAAAAAAAAAAAGTTAGTATTCTCGTTAATTTTGGTTTTTAATTAGAAGTACTTTAATTCAGAAAAATAAAGTAAAACATATACTGTATACCGGGTGATTCAGAAAAGTACTGGAAAGTACTGGTGGCTTTCACCGCCCCATATCTTTTAAACTACTGCTCATAAAAAATCTGAAATTTTTTTGCAGTATTTGATGTGTACTTTCATCTCACAAAAGGGCACTTGAATTCTAAACATACAGGGTGTCGACTCCTTGTAAGTAAAAAATTAATGACTTAAATAAAATTTATAATTCTTTTAAACATCTATTAAAAAAAAAAAAATACATGAATTACAGTAAATTTGAAAATTCCAGGGGAAGGGGCAACTGCTCTCTCTTGCTCATATGTGCAGGCAACCATGACTTCTATGGTGTCCGGAAATTTGTTCGAGGTCATTTGTTCGAATGGTAACTTGTTCGAACGGAAAAATATTCGATAGGGAATTTGTTCGAACGGAAATTTGTTTGAATCGAACATTTCCTAGTGGGCGTTCGAAAAATATTCTCTTTAACAATTTTGAATATTTATCTAAAGAAAATACATTTATCATCGCGTAAACAATTCTGAAGTTAATTCATTAAATTAAGTTAATTAATGAAAATCGTTTGTAAGCGAAATCTATTCTAAAAATATTTTCAATAATAGGGAAGTTTTATAAGCAAATCAATTGTAAAAAAAAGTTTTGCAATTATTATAAACAATGTTGTTAACAGTATATAAGTTGTATACATTCCCAAGAGTTTTCCTATATTGTTACCAGATTCTTTATTATATTTTACGAAGAGTTTTTTTCCATGTATATGAGAAGGCCTGACGAAGCAGTAAAAAGAAATAAAACGGAGAAATATAGCGTTGATAAGAAGAGGATGTATCTTGTATCATTTTTAGTAATTACTTGCATATTATGTTTGAATATTAGAGCATCAATTCTTAAGTTAGTTACGTGCAAGGAAAGTATTTCATTAGCGGTTTAAATGATTACTTTACTTAACAACATTTCCAAAATAAGCTTTTAAGATGGTGCTGGAATGTAACTAACCATAATGAGGGTGAGGATCATTATTATAATAATCCGATCCCCATTATCTCAGGGTTACCAAATGTGATTCCATAATTTGCTTATAAAACTTCCATATTATTGAAAATATTTTTACAATAGATTTCGCTTACAAACGATTTTCATTAATTAACTTAATTTAATGAATTAACTTCAGAATTGTTTACGCGATGATAAATGTATTTTCTTTAGATAAATATTCAAAATTGTTAAAGAGAATATTTTTCGAACACCCACTAGGAAATGTTCGATTCGAAAAAATTTCCGTTCGAACAAATTCCCTATCGAATATTTTTCTGTTCTTACAAATTACCATTCGAACAAATGACCTCGAACAAATTACCTTCGAACAAATTTCTTTCGAACAAATTTCCGGGAGCCGACTTCTATTGCATGGGTTTTGCTTATGTTTTTAATTGCTTCTCTCTATCTATTGTCTTTCATGCATGTCCTTCTGACAATTCTCATTTCACCTTCCTCCTAGAGAATCTCAATTCCACTGTATGATTACTGATAACTTCCTGACATGCATGATTGCCATCAGTGGTTTGATTCACTACGACTTCTTAGCTAGATCTTCACAATCAACATTGTGTTAATCTGTGCATTGAATAGCACTAAGAGCTACAGCAGCATTATTATTATTATTTCACTCCCATCACTGAGTTGATAATCATTTCCAGAACCTGCAAGTTTATTACTTTTCTATTTAGCTCCCAATCTGTTTTGATAAGCCCTTACCTTCATCTTTCCTAATCCTCTAAGTATATTTTCCTCAGTCACAGTGATATTTTCTCCAGCGCCCATGATGGATTTGTTTGTGAAATTCTAGTCAGTTAGTCAGTGCCTTAGACATGTTTCACAGCCAATGAAAAACCAAAAGAAACACGTTCAACCGATGAGAATAATTAAGATTTCTTTTTCGTTTTGGTTGAACGACTGAATTTTCTAAAATATACCAAAATGTCGGAATTTTAAGCTTTGAACGTTTTTTATGAGCCGGCAGAGGGATTTCATTTTTTTGATATTTTCATTGGATGGACATGTTTGGTTGGTTTTTTGTTGGCTTTGAAACACGCCTTAATCAATGCTAATGGCCAGTATGCCATTGTAGATCTATATCAGTAGATCCATAAGTTTCTTATATGATTCAAGTTGTGTTTACTTTCAACATAGCCTTCATCTGGCACTTTCTCTCCACCCTCGGTCTCAACAGGTTTCTTAAAAACCCCAGTTGATGGTTTATATCACTCAACTACTTCAGCAATAGTCAGCTTTACTCAGCCATTTCTTTCCCATCCCATGAAATTAGCCACCTGCTTTAAATATCAAGGTGCTCAACCAGTTCATTCCATATTAGACTTTAGGGAACTCCTTCAATACATTCAGTTAGTTCTTGGTCCTGGTAAATATCATTTCCACTAATTACAGGAAAGGTTATTCTGATTCACTCTACTCATCACCACCTAAGCTTTATCCACAAGTCACATTATTAACTACAGCCATTCAGCTTGGATTCTGTCCTTTATATTCTCACCAGAACCATAAGAGCCATTGTTCAACTTTCACAATTTTTGCATTTTTCTGAATGTCCAAGAACTTCTGATTATTTAGGCATTCCACTCTATGACATTGCATTCCTTCATCGGATTTTTATTTTCACAGTTCTACTTCCATGAAATTCGAGTCTTGCTCATATCCATTTGAGTCAGACTTCTTTGATTGCACTAATTCCTTCCATTCTTCACTATGCAGTAGTCTCCCTTTAGATAATTTGACTCTTCATGTAAAGTTACCTGCTAGCAAACTGAAAATAAGCTAATTGACATAGTATCGTATCCTTCTCAGATTTTTCATTCACAGTAGAAGCTTCATCTGCAATGCCACCTCACTTTTCACGCAGTGAGTTTTTTCCAACCTGAATCTATTTGCTTCTACTTTAAATGAACAGTTTCCAAAGTATTTCTGCCTATATCTAGACTCAGTTGCAATTCAGAATACCTTTACCTTTCCACAATATCAGAAATTCTTGTATATGTTTCCTCCATTCTCCATTCTATCTGACACATTGACATTTACTAGAGTTGTCAGTTCTGCATGATTGTCATTGTTTCAGCTATAATTATCTTGTCTGTGGTTTCAGCCTTTCTGTAACTTCTTTACAATCTGTTACTCTATTTCTTTCTTATCTCTTATGGATGTCCTCAGGTATCCTGACTTAGACATCCTCTGAGACTACTCATTGTTATCTCAAAACACAAATGCTTGAAAGATTATAACAACAATCACAAACTTCATCAAACCCTCCTTATTGGAGACGCTTGGGGTCCCAATGCCATACCTGGGTACAGTCAGCAGCTCAAGGATTCAAGCCATCCCACTATCAGGAACCTAAACTTCCCCTCCCCCTCCAAAATTTGTTTAACATCTGAATATTATCCATGTCCTGCTGCTTTACCATATTCATCTCACCTGCAGATCTGATTTTGTTTTTGAATAGATCCTTCATTATTATCTTCATTCTTGTGAGCTTTCTGATCCAACCATGAAATTCGATTTGAATACTGTAAGTTTACTCCTTTTTTCTACCACCTTACACATCATTAGAAACCATCATCATGAAGCATTACCTAATATACCATTTTTTTCTATTTTTCCCTTTCTTCTGATTGTAATTTCCTCAAGATTTGATCAATGACCATTTCTTCTGAGTCTCATTACAACAAAGTATGGGATAATGTTTTCCTGGCTTATTCTTCAAGAATGCTGGTTAGATGTTGACTACATCCTGAGGACCCTTATTATGACCTAGAATTGTCTCAGTTCTCCTTTTTAATGCTGTTGTTCTTCTTCAGATAGTTTTTATTCTTCTGTCTCCTTGGCTTTGAAAATTTCTGTTTGCCCCTGCCCCAACTATTGGAATCAGCAAGATTTTCAGTAAGAAATAATAGTTAAAAGTGTATAACCAGTTTCTTATGTCAAATCTTAGCATATTGCACCTTTTCCATTGCCTGTGTTTCTCTTCTTTATCGAAGTTACAACAAAATATGAACTTGAAGTCTACAGGGCTTTGCAAGAAAAATAGAACAATCACTGGACCGATTGGTTCAGTATGTGGAACAGTTTGGTTTTGCTTTTGTTTTTTCCAGCACTAGGAAGTGCATGTATTAAGATTTCACATAAAAGAACCTAGATTATAATAATTTTTTGATAATTAATATAAATTGTTGTTCTCATTGTTTAGGTTTTTTGATAATTTTTTCAGTATACCTTTTAACCTTCAACCTAATACTGTTTAATTTTCTTTTCTCTAAATGTGGTTGCTTGATATTCCAACATGCCTTTAAATTGTAATTACTAAAATCTTAAAACGTCTAAATTAAATCTTATCAGTCAGTTATACATCATGACAAACTAAAAAGGCTAATGATTGATTTATAAATAATTAATGTCTAGATAAAGGAGAGTTATTTTCTTGTGGCTCTAATACTCATGGACAGTTAGGTCTTGGAGAAGATGTGAAGTTTTGTACAACTCCACGAAAAGTTGCCGTAAGTTGAATTTGAGACGTTGCTCCTCATTTTACATTTATACAAACTATAAAGAACTTTTACTAATTAGTGTTTTTGAAGTAACATTATGTGCAATAAAATATGTTGATTAAATAAAACATTTTTATTACTCAAAAACTTTTTTTTCTTTTTAGAGCAAAAAATGTCCATAGTAATATGTGATCTGACATTTAATAACAAGGCATTTAGATTTTGAGTAATATTTAAGCAAAAAATATTTTTTAGATTTTTATTTTTATGAAAAGAGGAAAAAACAACATGAACTTTGTTTCTTTTCAGTTACCTTCTGTTATAAAAGTAGCAGCAGGACTCCGACATTCTTTAGCCTTGACAGGTACTGGTGTTTTTTGTTTGTTTTTTTACTGATCTTTCTAATAAAGATTAAGGTTTAATATTCATTGTTTAAAAGAAATTGTGCCTAAGCATCATTTCAAAAATATGAGCCTTGTGCTTAAGTATCATTATTGGTTTCTTTGCTATATTTTTAAGCCACATATTTTTATGTCATCTTAACCATGTACCCTAAAAAGAAATAATTGTACTTTCAACTCTTTGAAAAGATAACCACTGTGATTGCTGTTGTTTTTTTATTTTACTTTTTTTTCTGCAAAAACTTTTAAGTATTTTTCTTAATAATAGATATAGTTTACTGATTTAATTTTACTGCTGTGCATAATATATATGTTTTTATTAAATGGTTTAAATTTCTTATTCAGTGCTTTTGAAATGATACCAACCAGGAAACAGGTGCAATCACCTATCACATTTATCTTCATCATGCAAACTTTTGTGAAACAAACTGGTTTGCCTTATTTACACGATATTGTTCATGTTACATATAGTTAAAGAAGACAGATACAGTGAAAGGTTTTAAAAAAAATATTGAGAACCTTAGTTTCATATGTTGAACATTAATACTACAAATTCAGTAGTCTGAAATTCTGGCAGACATCATGCATATTGCTTCCAACAGTTGAATGTTGCTGAATAGTGACCACATTATTGGAATTAGTTCAAATTAGAGATTGACCAACTATGAATATACATGAAGACTCATGCACATGGATGAAACTAACTAGTAAGAAGTGACATGATATTACAGAGATAATTTGAAAGTATTTTAGTATAGGTCTGCTGCAAATGGGCATGCATAAGAATTGCACAACTGGCACTGCATCATTCCTTATGCCTCAGAAAAGACATTGTTGCTGGTATAACTTGTCCTACTTGGCTGAACATATATTATGTGACTTTACGAATCTGATATAGCTTACAGAAAGATTTCATATAATGTCATGTCTATATTGAAACACCACATATGGCATTAGTGATGCCTTGATGGATCATAAGTACTGAAAGGGCTCCAATTGCTACAGTATCTGTACTATCAAGAGTATTTTGGCAATATCCCACATTTCCAGATCATTGGTGATGGCTAGCAATTTCTGTGTAAGTCCCTCAATTGCTGACAGTTATTCATGGCATTGCCAGTTTGAAGTGGTGTTATGACTGAATTGTTTGAATCAACAGCACTTCATGATATCATATTAACAGTGAACTCAAATTTAGTCTAAACAATCATTGTCATTGGCAAGATATTGTTTTTGTTTAAGTTAGTTTCTCCCTTTTACAAAATGTCATCCAGTGAACATATTTTTGGAGTTTACTAGGTCCTTATCTCTTGAGAAATAGATCAAATCTTTACGAAAAGAATAGAGTTTGCATTTTTGTTTTTATTTGATGTAAGCTTAATAGAATCTGTCTTTTACCCAGAAATATTTCCTCCTCAAAACTGAAATTTAACATGAATGTTAAAATATTTCTATGGACTATTTGTGTGAAGTGATATAGTTTTTACTTTTTACAATAGGAAAAGAAAAAAGTTTTTTTTTTTTTTTTTCCTTACTATCTTACATGTCTCATAAAAATGATATTATCTTTTTTCAGTACCTATTTTACCTTCCTTTTGAATGATGTCAAGGTGTCAGTCTGTAGAATTGTTTACTTTGAATAGTGTAGTTATTAAGCATTATCTCTAGTCCCTTCATTGTTTCACTGCTTTTTATTTTTTTTCTTTAACCTAGTATGGCATGGTAATCGATCATTTGCTTATCTCTGCAGGATTAAAACTTAAATCTTTTGTCCTCCCTAAAGCTGTTTTGAGTACTGGCATCAGTGCGAATTTTTTCCTGTTTCAATGATAGTTAGCATAATGAGTTTACAGATTATAATGTAAGGTTCTACTCATTGCTTATTTTATTACTATTGAATCATCATGCATTATTCATAACGGCTACTTAATTTAAGAGTTAAGTATTTTTTTATTTCCTAAGATAGATAGTTAATATTTGCATGACTTATTACTAATGATGGATGGAAAACATTTGTGAGAGGAGGGGTTGATGAAGGGAAACTGGGTTTATAACCTTTTTCTCGTAAAATTACCATATTCTCAGGCAGGGGTTAATCTTCGGCAAAAAATAAAAATTTGTCAAAATTTTGCATGAATCTCCAATAAACTCAACAAAAGAAATTTACAAGATGACTCCTTATTTTCATAGGTCTTAAATTGATGAAGTGTATTTTCTTGTGACATATGTCCTACTGAAGGTGAGGAAAAACAAAATTTGCATTGATGTTTCTCAATGCATTTTCAACAGCATCTTTCTTCAATCTATTCCTTAAGAAATTACAAAGCATGCATGGTTCAAAATGAGCACTGCTTATTTTACTGTTTTTGTGTAATTGTTCAGGATCCTTCTTTAAGAAGTCTTCACACCTTGTTGCCATTACCCATTCCTTAGACTTAAATATATTTTTTTTTCAGTACTACACGTTAAGTTACTGTGAAATATAAGGGGAATGTTCAATTAAGTTCACGATAGTTGAATCTTAGTTTAGCATTGATAATGGCACTGCAATGAAAGAATGGGAGAAAATTTCATTTATACACATTTTTGATGCAGGTGCTGTGATATGTATTCAAGTACAGTAAAACCCCGCTAATCCGGCATCCGATAATCCGGCATCGGTCTAAGAGTTTTTTTTACACTGAATAAGCCTTCCGGGTGTGTTCGGCAGAGTTTAACTTAATATATAATGTCTTAGTACTGTACTATATTACTTAATGCACGAAATAAAGTAACTATACTGTACTGTATGTACTGTATTAAAATATAATTCTATATAAAAATATATTTTGTTGTTTTGTTTTTAACATTTTCCATCACTACCGAAATCAGAGAAATCACAATAGAACACGAAAAAATGGCCTGATACCTATTAATAGCCCTTTTGACTCTCTATTTTACTGGTATTTCCGCTATCCTCGCAATAACAGCTATTTTTAGACGGCGCTCAGTAATCCGGCACTGCCGAAGTCCCGAACGTGCTGGATTAGCGGGGTTTTACTGTATTCAGAATCTAATTACTCAAAAATATTAATATTTTATTGTCTATGTTCCTTTGATTTACTGATATATTTGATATTCATGGATTTTAATATTTCATGTGTCAGTTTCCTTATGAATAGTGTTTGATATAATAGTATTTTCTTATAAACAATACCTCATAACACAATAAAATTCTATTATTAAATAATAAATAAATTATTAATAAATAAATAAATAAATTACGTCAGATTTTGTTACTTGGCATTTTATTACTGTACTTACATTTTTCCTAAGCAACAATCAAGGCATATTGCTTAAATGTAGTATTGTATCAATAAAACTGTAGGAAACGCCTGGATAAGAAACAATTAACAAGGAATTTATATAAAATAACTAACTAATGCAGAGTATCTAGACACATGAATATTTATTTTGTTCTCGTTTCATGTTATTTATTTAATATCAAGTAAAGCATTTTGGATTATTAAAGTTATGGTTTTTAGAAGAACAAAATACCTCTTCTGAAGAAACTGAAGAAAGATTTTACTTACATTATGCTATCAATTGGAAATGAGAAAAAAACTTATTGCAGTTTAGAGCTGAATACCAATCACCACCTTTTTCCGAATTCATTTTACAATCAATAACCATTTTGTTTCTTTCACCGATACAGCAACTCAAGATGGTGGCAGGAAGCATGCGCAGTGTCAAAAAAACCCGAGTTTCGCTTCTGTTTGTTTTCTATTCTGTGTCAAAACCCAGTACAGGATATTAGCATAGAAGGGTTTAGCTTAGCTGGAAATGCCATAATGAATAAATCCAAGTTACAATTTCTCACAATTGCATTGATATTTGTGTTTTTACAAGTTTGTTGCAAAATGTGAGAAATGCAACTGCAGATTAGATCCTGCTCATTGGTTATTCCCTCTTGAAATTTATGAGAATTCCATATTTTTTTGGTTGATTCATATTGAGTAACATTTTGGTATTATCATACAATATCCAATCACCAAATGGTAACTAAGTTTATTTTGGAGGTTTTATTTCTTTTGCTGTCCATAGTATTGTATGTTTTCTTGTAAATTTCTTTTTCAAATTTGCTTATTTATCATCATAGGGGTGTTGCTAGATCCAGAATACAGCAAAGTTAAAAAAAGATTCTGTAACTATTCTGTCACTTATGTATTTTTTAAAATGGTTGACCAATCCCTCATTCTTTAATACCCATTTTTTTCTTCAGAGTCAGTCATGGAAGAAGAGATCTGGGTAACTAGAAATGAAAGAAAGCAGTGAGATAGATGTTGAAAGCATTGTTGTTATGATGGACATATAATTGACTGATCAGTAGAAAGGTTCAAATAAGAGAACCAAACTTTTATGTTCATTCCATCAAAATGGTTCTTGGCAGCTCTGGTTAGACTGAGAGGATTCATTGACTTTAATGTTTCATTACACACATAAAATAGGTGACTATTTGGTCGTATCAAATCAGTTACTGGGACACAACTGAGAATCAGTTAGCGCTTTTATAGAATATTGTTGGTAGAGAAATTGATGACACTTCCACTGACAGTATGGAAGAATCTATGGAAAACATTGATCATCAGTGGTTTGGTTGATATGGAGCTTGATAAAGGTTTGAGTAGATAAAAGAATATCATTAATTATTATTGCAACACAACTTATTCACATGAAAGAAGGCAATTTTTAATGTTGTTGGGGTTGAGCTCCTAGGAGATTCAAAGTCAAGTTCAGATTATGTTTCTGAAAAGGTGGTGAGTAAGTTAATGAAAAAAAAAAAAAGAAGAAAGAAAAAAAGGAGGAAAAATACAAAATTTTCTAAAGAATGAAATGGAGTTGGGAGAAAAATTTTTAACTTTTAGATCTCTTGAATGTTTTGCTTGGGATGAAGCAAAAAAAAATATCCTTATACAAACCATATTATTAGTACCTTTGTCCCAACTTTCTCTCTTTTGTTATTACAGTAAAACCTCGTTAAGTTGTTACCCGGATAAGTCGTCACTCCTTTTAAGTTGTCGTTTTCCTTTGGTCCCGACAAGGTCTCATAGACAATAATGTAAAATAACCCTCTTTTACTCGTCACCAAATTTAATTCTATTCCGGATAACTCGTCACCCTCAAAATTTGCGAAAAGCATCTTTATTCTCAATTTTGCCTGCCATCTTTTCAGCTCCGCCCCTTCACTCTAAGAAAGCCTAGCCTTTATGGGGAATTTTCACGTGGGAAATTCACTTGGGAAATTACACATTTCTCGCTTGACTCTTTGTCAAGCCGCTACTGAGTGTTTGTTTCTTGTTTTTCTTGGCCGCTACTGACTTGTGAGTGTGATTTAATTTCATAGCGAGTAAGCTCTGCTATAAGGGCTATTTTTTTAATCTTGCAATTTCGTGGTTTGATTACATTTGTAACATGTCAGGGAAACGAAAACTTACCTCATTATCTTTTAAAGAAAAAAAAGACTTAATTGCACTTTTTGAAAAATCAAGTGTTTCGAAAACAGCTTTTGCCAAAGAACATCATATTCCCAGGACTACATTAAACGATATTCTTTCATTGAAACAAGTAATTGAAGAAGTTGACTGCAAAGACAAAAGAAAGAGAATGAGGAAATCGAAGTTTGACGAGATCGAGGAGGTTTTAGTTCGATGGCTAAAATATGCCAGATCGCAAAATGTGCCGATTTCAGCCATGATTCTCAAAGAAAAAGCCATGGAAATTGCTAAGGAGTTGAACATGGAAGATTTCGGTGGCAGCAATGGTTGGCTGGAATGTTTCAAAGACAGACATTGCCTTTCTTTTAAAACGATTTGCGGAGAAGCAGCAGCTGTTGATGGTGATGCTATAGAAGACTGGAAGAACAATGTTCTCAAGGACATTTTATCTAGGTTTGATGCAACATATATTGTTAATCTGGATGAAACAGGCTTATTTTACCGTATTTTGCCTGATAAAACTCTATCATTTAAGGGTGAAAAGTGCACTTCTGGAAAAGCAAGCAAACAACGCCTGACACTTCTGCTTGGAGTTAATATGAGTGGAAATGAAAAACTTAAACCACTTTTGATAGGCAAAAGCAAAAAGCCACGCTGCTTTAAAAACGTTAGATCCCTGCCAGTTGAATATGAAGCAAATTCAAATGCATGGATGACTGCAACGATTTGGGAACGACATATTCGTAAACTGGATTCTCAGTTTTCGCGTCAGAAAAGAAAAGTTGCCATCATTGTCGATAACTGTACCGCTCACAATCAACCCAAAAATTTAAAAGCGATCGAAATTGTTTTTCTTCCTCCAAATGTAACTGCACTTCTTCAACCTTTAGATCAAGGGTTAATTCTTGACTTTAAACGAAAGTACAAAAAAATGCTTGTAAAGGACATGATAAAAGCATTGGATAGGAACGAAAAGCTAGAAGTTTCGGTTTTAGATGCGATTAACTATGTGCACAAAAGTTGAAGTTCCATTTCATTACAAAGTGTTTCGAATTGTTTCCGACATGCAGGGTTCATAGCAAACGCAGGATCAGAAGAAATCCTCAGCGAAGACATCATCGACCTGCAACCATTAGAGACTTTGCTGCAAATTGCAAATGAAAAAGGGTGCAGCGTCAATGACGCTAATGCTTTTATCAACATTGATAACGACATCACAATCTGCTCACAAGCGACTGTACAAGCTTTGACATCTGAATTTTTGGAAGAAAATCAAAACAGTTCAGGTGAGGATAGCGATGTCGAGAATATAGCTCAAACCCCACCCAAAAAGACAGAAACAATCGAAGCCCTGGAGAAAGTTCGACAGTACTTAACATCCATTCAAGGTACAACAGACGAAGAATGTAAAGCCTTAAGTATATTAGAAAAGAAAGTTATTTCCAGTAATCAGCACCTTCATCAATCATCACTGTTGGGTTATTTTAATGCCAGTAAAAGAAAATAAAATGTGGTAAGTAAAAAAAGTGTTGTTTTTTTTTATTATTTTCCACTCATTCATTTGCATGTATTGATTTCTGAAAATCTTGTTTTTCTCACCGAATCCTACAGCAATTCATAAAAATATTGTATTTCAGTGTTTTTTTGTTGTTTTTTTTTTTTTTTCAAAATGCCCACTCCGCTTAAGTCGTCACTCCGCTTAAGTCGTCAAAAATGTTTGGTCCCTTGAGTGACGACTTAACGAGGCTTTACTGTATTTGTTAAAGATTATAAAAAAAAAAAAAAATTGGAAAAGCAATTTGCTGTGGAGGCTTGCAAATAAACAAGCAAGGGGCATTAGCTCTTTAGAAAAATATTATAATTTTATTTTTTGTATATTTTCATTTAATTTTATTTTACTTATTATTTTATAAATGTTTTAAATGCAGAAGATGGCTCTGTGTACAGTTGGGGCTGTGGAAAAAAAGGACAGTTAGGCATTGAATCTGAAAAACGGAATTCAAATCTTCCAAATTTAGGTAAGTTTTAAATTACTCAAAATCAATCAAAATTACATATAGAATACAGATGAATAGAAAAGAAAAAGAAAATTTTAACACATTTTTTTTTTATTTTTTCAGTAAAAGGGCTAGTTGCAATGAAAATAACTGATATAGTATGTGGTTCATTTCATAGTGCTGCTTTAACAGGTATCCATTTAATTATTTACATTAAGATTGTATATTATTATATGATTGTTATTATAAAATTAATATTGTTTAAAGAATATCAGAGTAGCATTTATATACACTGAACTGCCAAAAAACTGGTATAGCTATCTAATACTGTATAGGTCCTCCTCATGCTTGGATGATGACAGCAGCATGATATGGCATGTACTCCATAAGCTCTCTGTAGTACTTTGGAGACAGTGCACGCCATACATTCTGCAGAATGTCCCATGACTCCTTAATGTTCGCTGGTGGTAGATTCTTGGCAGTGACGATGTTGAAGTGCAGCCCACATCTGTTAGGTGACATTTAAATCTGGTGAATTAGGGGCCAAGCCATGATGGCAAACTCAGAAGAATGCAGCTCCAGCCATAATTGGATGACTGTGGTGTTGTGAGATGGTGCATTGTCCTATTGAAAGAGGCTACACCCGTCAGGGTAAATGAAGAACGTGAACAGGTGCAAATAATCCATAAGGATGGTGATGAAGTGGCTGCTGGTCACAAAGGTCTGCAGATGTATGAAGAGTCCTAATGTGTGGAGCTAAACAAACCCCATACCATAACAGAACCACCGCAGCCATAGTATTGTCCCTTGTAGGCATGTGGGATCTAGTGCAGAATGGGGGTTTTGCCACACCCGGAGCCGCCCACCTGCCTGAAACAGTTGGAACCACAGTTGTCAGACTAGGCTACATTTTTGTAGTCATCTAGAGTCCAGTGGTGGTATTCCCGAGCTCAGCCAAGGCAGAGAGCCTGGTGTTGTGTGGTCAGCAATGGCACCCGAATGGACCATTGGCTCTGGAACCCTATAGAATATAGGAAATGTTGTATTATTTGAACGCTGATGCTAGTACTGCCTCAACATTGAGTTGTGCTTTTATTTATGGCAATTTTGCACATGGGCAGGATGTTCTGATGTGTGCCAGGTGCCGCTGTCAATGTTCGTGAAGGACTTTTTGTTTGGCCACACCAGTCTCTCACACTGGATGTTTTCCCTGATTTCAAAAAGTCTAACTGCACCGTTGAAATTGTTGAATGAGTGAATCTGAACTTCTTCATAATTTCTGAGATGGAGTGATTCATCTCCTGGGCCCCTATAGTAATATCTCTTTCGAAATCGCTTAAGTCCTGATGATCTGCTATCGGAGCTTCAAATGCTACTATTTAAGATTGCGGAGATAGCTGCCATTATGTATATGTCATCTGTGGATGATTCTATTAATCAAAAAGGTATGGTGGTATGAAATGGGTAGCACCCTTCCCAGTTTTTTTTGGCATTTCAGTGTATAACTAATCCAAAGAGGATATAGAAGTGATGATTTCCATTCTTTAGAAACAATAACTACAGACCTTCATAAGCACTTTGAAAAAACAACTGAACATAAGAGGCGTAGATAGATAAATAAATATAGTAAAGAATTGAACAAATGAATAAAAAGCACAAATTCTAGAATGGAACCTTGCAATATTAATTCCTTATTATTTAGACATGGTATGTTCACTTCATGATGAATAACACTATTGAATTTGTTGTGATAAAGAATCAGTGAGCTCTTGGGTGTCACTTTAAAGAATATTGTCACATATATGTTGTACGGGTTGACTGTGCAAAGTTTTTTAACATTGTGAGGATAGCTTGCAAGACATCTCCTTATCATTCTTTATATGTTTTGATAAGACTTTAGGTCTGATAGTGTGACTGGCCTAAATTTCATTGCAATGTTATCAAGAGTTTTCCTTGTGATCCCAGCAGGGCAGGCATATCTGCTGAAAAACCCCATCTTTTATCATCACCATGAACATGATTTTTACAAATTTATTATCTGATCACAATATTAGCAAAGTGATCTTTGTGCCTTCAACAATTATGATTAAGTTCTTCTGTCATAACTAGTTGTTTCTGATATTACTCTTCAAGGTGTTTGGAGATATGCCTTTCAGCAATCACCACTGGTAAGGCTTGCTTTTCCTGACATGAATGTGTTTATTACTGTGATCTAAACAAAAGCAAGACTTGTCATGAAAGACATAGTGGTATCACTTTCCCCTGGATTTCATTTGTTCTTCATTTTGTTGGCCTCCTAGAAACTTTAGGATCAGTTTGTTTGTGTGCGCCTTCATTTGCCTACTGTTGCTATTCTGCACCGTCACGCAACTTAGCCAAAGTCTGATTGATTTGACGATAAGTCATACTGCCCTTACATTTATCAGTCCTGAAAATTTAAGAGTAGGTTTAGGCTGTCAGACTGTATCTAATGAGATGACTTTTTCAGATCATAAATACATTAGCTTTACCCTAGAATCAAGTTATCTTATAACTAAATTCTACAGAAATCCTAAAAATACTAATTGGGAATCTTACAAAGATGACCTTAAAAATAGTATTGGATTTTGCCCACAACGGATTAAAGCTGTTGAAGATATAGAGATAACTGTTGATTATGTACAACAATCTATTATCTCTTCATATAATGCGAATTGTCCCGAGATTAAGCTCAAACTACCTAGACGTGTCTCTTGGTGGGATCAAGAGCTAACTAACCTCAGAACACGCACTAGAAAGCTGTTTAATGCAGCTAAAAGAAACGGTGAATGGGATGTTTATAAACAATCACTCACTGAATATAATAGAGCTTTGAGAAAAGCTAAACGAAAATCATGGAGGAAGTACTGTGAGGAAATTTCTGATGTTCCTAACAGCTCTAGACTCTATAAAATTTTAACAAAAGAACCTAATCTTAGATTAGGGACTCTGTTACAAAAAGATGGAAGTTATACTGCCAATGGGGAAGAAACACTTAAGGTTCTAACCAGTGTACATTTCCCAGATTCTATCGAGATCGACCGGGACGGAAACGCAAACTCGCTAAATTTAAACTTGGGGTCTCATTTTAGAGCACCCAAGGAAAATTGGCGGACTGTGCAACTGGCCATCAATCGATCAAAGGTAGAATGGGCAGTATCTACTTTCAAACCTATTAAATCTGCTGGATTAGATCAAATCTTTCCAGCCCTTATACAAAAAGGAATAAGCTTTCCAGCTACACCTCTTTGTAATATTTTTAGAGCAAGCCTAGCACTGGGTTATATTCCATCTCAATGGAGACCAGTCAAGGTTGTGTTTATTCCTAAGCCGGGTCGATCTTCTTATGTCAATGCCAAAGCTTTTAGACCAATTAGCTTAACATCTTTTCTTCTGAAAACTATGGAAAAGCTAATTGATAAATATATCAGGGAGGGTGTACTTAGGACTTATCCAATACACCCAAACCAATATGCCTATCAAGTTGGGAAATCAACTTAGGCGGCTCTTCATAGCCTTGTCTCTATTGTCGAATCCACACTTGACAACAAAGAAATAGCTCTTGCAGCTTTTCTTGACATTGAAGGAGCTTTTGATAATACATCCTTCTTTTCTATAGATAGGGCAGCACAAAAACATGGTATTGACCCGACCACATGTGGTTGGATAAATGCTATGTTGAAAAACAGAACTATTCATACTTCCATTTATAAAGATACCTTACGAGTTTCGGTGACCAGGGGATGTCCACAGGGACAGGTTCTTTCACCTCTCCTGTGGAGCCTGGTGGTTGACGAACTTATTGAGGGACTAATAAATAAAGGTTTTTATACTCAGGGATTTGCGGACGACATTGTGATTATTGTAAGGGGTAAATTCCTTAACGTGATTTCGGGTCTAATGCAAAATGCACTAAGTACTGTAGAAAATTGGTGTGATAATATTAAATTATCAGTAAATCCCAATAAAACAGTTCTTGTTCCTTTCACTAAGAAAAGGAATTTGGTGGGTCTTACAGAACCTATCCTATACAACAAGAACATTAAACTATCCAAGGAAGTTAAATATCTGGGCATTACCCTAGATTCTAAACTAAACTGGAACTCCCATATTAATAAAACTATCAATAAAGCATACATTGCCTTCTGGTCATGTAGAAATGCTATTGAAAAAACATGGGGATTAAAACCTAGTGTAATCTATTGGATTTACACAATGGTTATTAAACCCATTATATTATATGCAGCCATAGTTTGGTGGACTAAAGGTAAACTGATTACAACCAGGAACAAACTGAACACCTTACAAAGACTAGCATGTATGGGCATTACTGGGACTATGAGAACAACCCCTACTGCCAGTATGGAGGTCCTTCTTGATCTACCCCCTCTTCACTTGGCACTTGAAACAGAGGCAAGAGCAACCATACATAGACTTAAAATTAATAATCTGTGGAAACCACATTATTGTAATGTGAGACATGCAGCCCTAACTAGGGACATTTCTAAAGAACCATTTTTACAAATGAATTCTGATAAAATGATACTTAGAAAATCTTTTACAAAACTTTTCCGCATTATCATTCCTTGCCAAGATGAATGGAATGACAACAAACCCACCGATGTCAATGGAATAATCTGGTATACAGATGGTTCTAAACATAATGGGAAAACCGGAGCTGGAATCCGAGGAATGAAACCAAGGATGGACATAAGTCTAAGCCTAGGGATCTACTCAACAGTATTCCAAGCGGACACATATGCCATTTTACAATGTGCCTATGAAAATATAAAACATAAATATAAAAATAGAAATATCTATATATTTACAGATAGTCAGGCAGCTCTTAAAGCCCTGAATTCTCCCAATACCAATTCTAAATTAGTATGGGATGTAAGCAAACCCTTAATAGTCTTGCTGAACATAATTGGGTAAACCTAATATGGGTGCCAGGACACAAAGGGATTGAAGGTAATGAGCTAGCAGACAAGCTAGCAAAAAAAAGGAGCTGAAACCTCGTTCATTGGACCTGAACCAGTCTGTGGGATCTCCATTGAAACCACTAAAACTGCAATTCGGGACTGGGCAAGGAGACAGCAAAAGACCTATTGGAGTAATCTTCCAGGGCAGAAACACTCAAAGCTCTTTATTAAAGAGCCTTTAAGCAAAAGAGCCAGGGAACTTATTAGTTTAAATAAGAACCAGACTAGAATCCTGACAGGACTCTTTACAGGTCACTGTCACTTAATGAAACACCTTTTTAATATAAAAATAGTTTCAAATCCTACTTGCAGAAGATGTGGAAAAGCTGATGAAACAGCAGCACACATACTATGTGAGTGTGAAGCGCTTGCGAGCACTAGACACAAGTTGATAGGTATGGGTTTTCCCAATCCTTCAAACTATGTGACAATACTCCTGCATAAAACACTACAGATTGGTAAAATCCTAGGACTTATGCAGAATTAAGGAAATTGGGATACACAATAGGCCTTTTGAGGCCGCAGTGTTAGGGACTTAATAGTACCTCCCATTTTATGTTATGTTATGTAGGCTTTCAGACACAAGATCCTTATTAATTTCAATATGATTTTTATGACTCGATAAAAGAGCCGAGGACCAAAAATTAACATTCAAGTTCTGTAATTTTGATAATTTAATAACAGCTTAGGAAATTGAAGCTTTAATGATAGGTTGATGCTGCTCAACCTGAGCAGCTTATTGATCTGATTTTTCTGTAATTCTGATGTTTAAAAACTTATTTATAGAACAAATTGCTTATATGTTAAGAAGACAAGCATCACAACATGAAAGAGTGAGATGAAACTATAAATTCCGAAGGGTTTTCAGGATAGATGTATATTCGTACATTACACTTTGGCAGTGTCGTGTAGTGGGCATTTGAAAGCAGGATGGTTCTTCCATCAAATTGCGGGACAGTTTGGATTTGTTCACAGCTCATTGGTAAAGGCAGTGATTGGGAAGAAGATGATACATACACCTTAGAGCTGCTGTGGACAGTCTAGACATATTGATACAGATCAAGACTGGCACATCAGAAGGGAGGTTATGGCAGACTGAATGTTCCAAGTAACACACATCAGAGCCATTATTGCATCAGAAATGTCCAGTTACATCATATGTAATCATCTCCTTGAAGCAAGACTATATTATTGTTAAATGTGTGTCTGGTATGACTATCTCATAGTTGTCATCACTGCCATGCATATATGCTGTATGCTTGAGAAAGGTCTGGGTTGGATGAAAGAATGGCTTTCTGTAGTCTTCAGTGATGAAAGCAGATTCTGTTTGGGAATGAGTGATGGTCATGTCATGTCCATTACAAATCTCTTGAATACCTATTTCTATTGTGCTTGGGTGATTTTCAAAAAAAGAATCCACATTTCGTGGCTTAAAAAGTTGAGATTAATTTCATGAAATTAATCTTAACAAAACTTTTGCATCAAAGGAGGATAAGTTTGGGCAACTTTGCTGTGCAATATTTGCAAATTTACTTGTGATTTTATACTAATCTGCATTAATTAGATTTTACTTTTTCTTTACTTACTTAGTCTTTTCTCTTCTACCATTTTTTCTTTTTTTTTTAAATAAGCTTTACTTAAATATTATTCATTCTAACTTATTGTTTAGTTGCTGTAGGTAGAAAATTTGTAAAGGACTTACGATACCAATTCAACATATTTTGTCAAAGCGATATTTGACAAAGGTAGCTTCCTTTGCTTTCTCAGGCTCCATTTACAAAAGTTTAAAATGAAACGGTTACTACAAAGGTCTTTTAGCATCCTACTATTGTTAGTATGTTCAAAATACTCAAATTATTACAAAATAATAAGTACAATTATTACATTAAAAATAATTACAATTATTACATTGAAAATAATTACAATTCTTAGTATGTTCACCAAGTCCTCAATTATTACACAATAATAATAAGCATAATTATTATAGAATAAAAAGATAATTCATTACAGAATAATAAGCATAATTATTACATAATAAAAAGCACAATTTATTGGAATTTTGTGACGTTTTTATAGTATTTTTTAAATGCTTTTACTAAAAAGTTACTTACTTCTAAGATAAATCAAGATATTGTATTAGTTTTCTGGAATAAATAAATAACTTCTGAATCCGGATTTGTCGAACAGTGCTCTGCCCAATCGGAAATTCTTGGGTGGTTATTCCTATAAGCACTTAAATGCTCCTGGACCCTTTCTTTGATGGTCCTACTTGTATTTCCATAATATCATTTACTTTGGGCTTTTTTTTTATTAATGATCCTAGGTTCTAATTTCCGACTCTTATTATTGATATATTTAACTCCCATTCTAATTTAGTTTCTTTTGACAATTCCACTCCGTATGGTATTTTTACTACGCTAATATATTCTTTCTTAGGTCTTGGTGTTCTCTTTATTTTGAAATAACTGCTTCTTATTTTATTAATAAAATTCTTTGGATATTCATTAATTAACATTAATTACACTCATTCAGTAATTACACTCATGCTTAAAATTAGGAAATGCCATTTACCATCTAAGAACTGCAACCATGTTGTACTAGATACATAGCATATCAAACAAAATGATAACTCAAGAAAAAACAAAAACAAAACAAAACCACTATAGTCAGAATAAAGATAAACAGCTACCTGGAGCTATGGGGGTGAGGGATCAAAATAATTATGCACATATTTTAAATTGCACCATAAATAAGTATCAGCAAATTTTAAGAAAATCATTTCAGCTGTTTTAGTAATGGATTTTGGGGGTAATTTTTTGAAGATGGATGGGGGCAGTCATAGACCAAAAAAAATTATGCTTATGTTTTAAGTTGGACCATACAAACAGACAGACAGAGAAGAAAATGTTCAAGTTGAATATGAAGATTGTTTCATGCTTTGCTGCTCAGTCAATTAAAGCAAAAAAGAATCTTTAAAAGAATTTATTTATTTTTAACATGAAATTTTTTAAATTGCTGCCAATAAAAACTTGAAAAGAATGGTAGAAATTCTATTGAGGGGAAAAAAAGAAATTTAGTTACCGAATAATTACTATATGAAAAAATAAATGCATTCACTTAAAAAGTTCCTAAAAAGAAAAGTTTCATATGAATTTATTACTTTCAACCACTGGATAATAGATCTTTCTTCCTAAGTGTTGAGTTAAAATTAAGCTTGAACTTGAGATTTTGCAAGTTTTTCAAATGTCCTTCATACTCATATATAATTAGCATATACAATCTATGAATGAATATGTATATTTGTATTGCTTGTATATTATGTTCTGTAATGCTGTTTTAAATAAGTAATTAAAAAAATAGTTAGTTTCTTAGTTAGCAGTCAGATCTGAAGGAGAAGTAAGCCATAGTAATCAGTAAGGCTCGGATTATATGCAAAATGCATATTTGTTATTAAGAGGTATATCAACAAAATTGTAAGTTTTCTATGCATATCTAATGTTTTTTGATTAAAATAGGCCGTTCTATCAAAAAACATTAGATATGCATAGAAAACTTACAATTTTGTTGATAGATCTCTTCATAACAAATATGCATTTTGCATATAATCCAAGCCCTAGTAATCAGCATACAAAATATGGGAATTGACTGATGTATTCCCCAGTTCTCAATATATCAGTGGCTCTAGCTTTTGATGTCTGACAGGAAGAGTCCCACGCTTTGTCAATTTAAAAAAAAAAATATTGAAATGTTTGTAACAACAGTACCTTCACATCAATACAATGTTTTCCATCTCTTCTGAAGAAAGCTCAAGCTGACCTAGCCAAAATATTGAGACTTATCTGGAGTTGGGTTAATACCTCCACCACTTCCCTCATTTTATCTGTTCATTTTTTTCTTAGTTTTTTGTTTTCCTCTGAAAATGTAAGATAGCATCACATTTTAAATGAGAGTAGTTAATTGAATATCATCCATTATTTCTGAAAATCTTGGTTTAAAGACTTTTTTTTTCTTTTAAGTACTTTTCTTCCCTACCAGACACTGTTATGAAACCGAATTGATACTCACCTTCATAAAAATGTTATTATATTTTTTAAATTGTGATTTTTTTTGCGACCTCTTTCTTATTTTATTTTTCCAAAAATTTAGAAGATAATTTATACAGGATGTTCAACCAGGAAATGAGCAAACCTCGCCAGCGTATTTGGGTGGTTATTTTAAGCAAAAAATATAATATACACCATGGGTCGATTTGGGCTCATTTCTGAGATATGGACACTTCAATGCAAGAAGGCACAAAATGAAAGCTATCTGATTACCATTTAACAATCAGTTGATTTTATTGATCTGAAATGCATTGAAATCACTATATCTTTCCCAGGTATTGTTCAAACTGTCTACCTTGGTGTTGTAAGCATGCTGAGACATATGCTTCCAGTGATTGCATCCACTGAACATTATCAATCTCATGGCGAATGCTTACAGCAGTGTCAGTAATTGCCTTTATTAACTGTTCCCATGTTTCTGGCTTGCCATTCATGTACACTCTTGATTTCATACAAACCCACAAATAGAAATCTAATGGTGACAGATTATTTGATTGAAGAGGCCATGGTACTCGTTCACCAGTCTCTCTCAAACACCGATGAGATGATGCTGTATGATGAGGTACCATTCGATTAGGATATTGATCTTGATATTCTGTGGCAATGGTACTTCCCATTGAAAAACTGTATACAAATATCATATCGGTATATTCCTTGTTCGTGTACATTACAGGCATTTAACTGTTAGACGCCATTGTTTACACTGACCAGTGCATCCCTATTGGTAAATAACAGAAACAAAATAAAGATAGACCCTGCATTTGGTGAAACCAGGTATTTCATGTGTTCAACATGGTAACTACAGCAAAGTGGCATTTCAGCCCATAACTTGGGAACAAAGCCAGATCAACCCATGGTGTATATTAATTTTTTTTGCTTATAATAACCATCCAAACACAGTGGTGAAGTTTGTCAGTTTTATCTTAAAACACACTGTATGCATGTACACACCCATATATATATAGGGTGTATCAAAACACACTATACAAATTTTAATGGGAGATAGGAAAACCAAGATAAACGTTTTTCATCAATGAATGTAAGTCCAGCAACTGTCAGTCCTAGAGGGGTGTTATTGACTAGGTACCAATATCACTTGATTTAATATGTATCGATTTCTTTCACTGGAAACATGAAAAATCTCATGCCGCTGCAACTGTTTGCGAAATGTCGGGAATCTTTCAAAATGTATGGCAATCAATGCTTCAACGCTGTCATGTATATATTGTTGTTGCCGGTTGCAAGTTTCAGCATCTTCTTTGAATAAACATGTTGTTCACACTTGTTTTCATTCATTTAATTTTTGTGTCCCATATTTCCTCTAGCTGTTCTCAGCATTGCTAAATAATGCCCTCTAGCACCGAAGGTTGCTGTCAGTTGAGAGTTTTGATACATCCTGTATATACATTTCAAATGGCAAAATTCATAATCTTATTTACAAGTTTTGTGTTGCAAAGATTTCATTTAATCAAAGCCAGTTTTGAAATATATATATATTTTTATTATAAAGAATTAATTAAGCTGCCACATATAATTAAAACAATTGACTATATTTACTATAAAAATAAACTACAACTGTTTTCACAAATTCTGATTATAAGCTTCTTCAGGTTAGTGAACAAAATTAAAAACTTCTCTGTTGAAAGGGAAAAACCAGTGAGCGCGCACTATAATGAATGAATGGCAGAGTGGGAATTGCAGATCACCAATCATAGGCGGCATCCTGATGACATCCTGTAAACCAACGTTTACTGCGTATCCCATAATCCTTAGGTATTGGATCAATCGACATCTTCAGTAGGTGGGTGCATACTTGACATCCCAGGAATCTCTGAAGAGAGAAAAGAAAAATAAAAAAAACTTTTTATAAAACAAAACAAAACAAGAAAAAAAAAAGGATTTTTGTAATGAGGAGCATTATAGACCTTTCTTGATACCGTAGTATGCATTGGCTTGGATGAACAATGTTTCATTATATGTTGCATCATTTTATAGAATGTGCACAGATACTTACATCTTCTTGTATAGATATTAGCCAATTTAGCTAATATAGAGGGGTTTTCAATGTCCAAAGAGTGACCTGCTTGCTTAACATGCATCGCTTTTAGGTAACTTATCATTTTTTTGGATAGCTCTTAGATGCTCTTTAAGTCTGATCTGTGAAGTTCTTTTTGTCTATGTATAGGCAGGTGTTGCCTTTTCATTTGATAGCATGTACAACATTATATTCAGATATGGAATCTTTTGTTTTTTTTTATTCTTATATTTTCTTTGAACATTACATTTTAAAGTTTTCCATTTGTTCTCCTTTTTTGAAGTGAAACTATTTACCTTAAGTATAATTGCTTAACAGAAAGCAGATAATTTAAATTAATAACACAAGAATAAGAAGATTCTCATTTTTATTAATTTAGTCATTTTTTACCATTGCCATTCGGTGGCTTGACAGTGGGCTTTTAAGGCTGAAGCATGTAGTTGCAAGCTCTTAGACTTTTTAGTAAGACAGCTAAAGAGCATGTTCAAGAATTCATTATTTAGCTGGAATATTATTAACAAATTATTTTTATTGTTATTATTTTAGATTGTGGCACATTATTTGTTTGGGGATGCAATGACAGAGGACAGTTAGGACATGACCCAAAAAAGATTTCTATGAGTTTTACTCCAATAATTATGTCTCAACAGCACTTTCAATACAGAAAAGTAACAAAAATTTACTCAGGTTGGACCCACCTTATTGCAGTTACAGGTAAAACTATATTTTAAGCAGTTTTAACATATTCTTGAAATGTTGAAAATAAATAGATGAAGCAGAAATTATTTTTTAAAAATATACAGGCAGCTTTGACTTGCTTCACCAACCTATCTTTGGGAGTGGATGACTTGAAGATGGATTTCAGATGAATTGAAAATAAAATTGGTAGGATAGAACTGATGGGAAATGAAATGCAAGTGGTGAAGTAACTCACTAAGTGGACAAGTCAGGAGCATTGGTTTGAAGTTGAAAATAACAGCTGTAAATGGGTGGGTATGAAATAAAATTAAATTTAAAGCAGTAATTGAATGAAATGATGTATTCATTGATGTGATTTCATTCTAATATTGGTTTGTATGTTTGTTTGTTTTTTTAATTATTAAAAATGTAATATTTCCTTAACACCAAGCTTAAAGATTATTTATGCTTTTATAAATTTCAGACTCATTAGATCTGATGTAATTGTTTAATAGGTGTTCACAATTCTTGTCATTTTCATTCACT
The DNA here is from genome assembly GCA_023159025.1 of Thereuonema tuberculata. Lineage (NCBI taxonomy): Eukaryota > Metazoa > Arthropoda > Chilopoda > Scutigeromorpha > Scutigeridae > Thereuonema > Thereuonema tuberculata. The sequence goes on along the minus strand of JAFIDM010009631.1, from coordinate 132,940,120 downwards.
TCAGTTTTGAATGCTTCAAATTTTTTATTGTTCCTTTTTTTTTTTATATGAAATTCTTATTTTATCCTCCTCATTTACAGCTCCAGTTTTCAAATATTTATATAATTCCTTACAGTGTCACTGGCCTTTAGCAAGCCACTTTGTATTTATATCTCCCAGTTGCATTCTGGCATCTTGTTTCATTTCATTTCATTTTCACACCAGTTCTATCTATGAATTTTATTTCTAGTCATTGTAAAAATTCTGTCCTTCTTAAATCATCCATACTGAAGAAGTTATGTTTACCAAACTTAATGTTTTAGATTATAATAGTTACTTTTTTTATCTTTTATAAAACTTAATTTAAAATGTTTAATGTAGAAAACACTGATCTAAGTTCTTTCTGACATTTAATGTAAGGATACTTTTTATTATTTTCAGTGAATATCCAGTACATAGTTTCTTAATTCAGATCACAACTTCCATAAATTAGTGTTCTTCATTCCCCAACTTAAGATTCTTTTGAGGTGAATTACATTTTCCAAATTATCTTCTAGCAGCTGATCCAAAATCTTACAGAATCTTGCCAGGGCTATGTTGCATTTTGCAGATACATTCATGCAGATTTCTCCAAGAAAAAAATAATAGCTCTGTTACAAAGAAGAACTTCAAACTTCATTTTTTTTTTTTTTTTTTTTTTTTGAGAGAAATATATCTGAATGTATATTAATGAATTAATAGCCTAGTAAAGGGAGTAGAAAAAAATTGTTATAAAGGAAAATTTCTAGCTTTAAAAATTTTTTTCCTACTCTCTTCATTGGGAAAATACAGTATTTCTTGTTTCATCAATTTTGTGCATTTATTTTATCATGAGGGAAACACATTGGAACCCAAAAGAAATATAAGATCACTGAAAGTGAAACAATGATAAGGGCAGTCTCACCCTACCCAGAATCTTTAGCAGATAATTCTTGGTTCTAAAGAGATAAACTACAAGGGTGAGTCAAAAAGTAACCTTAATTATTTTTTTATTGACAAAATATACGCAAATACAAACAAAAACACTTCATCACTTTTTAATACAGTCTTCATTATGTTCAATACAGGTGCACCGGCACTTGAATGTAGATTCTGCAAGAAAAAAATCTTTTGGTTGACTGTGAATCCAAGTATGCACCGCCTCTTTCATCTCATCATCCGAGCGAAACTTTGTACCACTAAGTGCTTCCTTGAGGGGTCCAAACACAAGGTAATTACGGTGCAAGGTCTGGTGAATATGGAGGATGTGGAAGACACACTGCAGATCTGTTAGTTTTTCTACCATTGCACAAGCTGTATGCCGCTGAGCATTATCCTGCTGCAACAGCATACCAGAAAGGAGCAAACCGCGACATTTTGACATGATTGTGGGTTTCAAATGGCTCTGAAGCAGATCACAATACGATTCACTGTTCACAGTAAATCCCTTGGTCATGTAATATTCCAGGATTGGACCTTTACAGCCCAGAAGAGGGTGAGCATCACTTTGCCAGCCAACAGAGTTGTGCAGAATAGGTGATGATGAATGTCACCACTCCTTGCTTGCTCGCTTAGTCTCTGGCTAGTAATATTGGACCCAGCATTCGTCACCAATGACGATACATTGTATAAAGTCATCCCCATCAAATTCATAACGTTGCAATAGCATTTCACAAGTATCCATACAAAATTCTTTGATTTTGGGGGCAAGTTGTCTTGGCACCCACCTAGAGGAGACTTTGCTGTACTTTAGAATGATGTGGTATGCCAAGCCATGACTAATGAAGACTTTTTCAGCCATCTCGTTGATTGTTATCCACGGGTTTTCCCATATCAATCGTTCCACTGCAGCGATAAGGTCAGCCATAGTCGTAGTGTGACGCCGGCCGGAGCGAGCTGCAATCAGTCGTACTTGACACCCCACTTCCTGTGCCATTCGTAAACTTGCTGAAGCGATAATCCTGGTACTGTCTTTGCATCCTGTGATGTCCTTACTGCCCAAAAACCAGATAACTACCTGCTGCTCCTCTTTGGAGCATCCTTCTAACGCCGTGGCCATCTTGGCGTTGGCTTGCTGACATCACAGTCGACGCATAGGCCAAGTATATGTGCCAGTAGGTTCCTCAAGTGGCAAGACATAACATATCTGTATGAGAATCCTCTACTATGAGATTTTAAATTTTTATGGCCCTATTAAGGTTACTTTTTTGACTCGCCCTCGAATTGATTTTAGTTAAAATGATTTCATGAAAAACTAATAGATTTTGTATAAAAGCAGTGTGTATTTAAAAAAAAAAAAAATACATGAGCATTTTTGAAAACCTTAAATACCAGGTTTCTTCATAAAATTCTATATACAGGATTGTTTATAAAAATTCTTGTATTTTTCAACAGCCCTTAACCCTATGCTGAACTTTTCTACTTGGAAGTTTTTGTTCCTCATTAGCACTTTTGAATGAGAATTCCCATTTAACCCCATTGCATCTCCATTTGTAGAAGTCTTGTCTTCAGATATTAATCCATCCATTGTCCTAACATTACATTTCCTTTGTTTATCTGTCCATTCAGTGTCTTTTGTTTGTACTTTCCACCACTTTATATATTTTTATCATCATGATGAAGGTTCACTTGTTCAGTCTTTTCACTGGATTGGAAGAATGCATCTTTGGTTTCTATTGTGACCAGTGAAGACTCTTCCGTGTTTAAACTTGCAATCTCTCTTGGGCCATTCCATATTAAAACTGCAATAAAAAAAATGAAACTGCACCATTTTTGTTCCTGATTTTTTTTTCTATTTTATCCATTCTTGAGATGACAGGGAAAATATATATATGTTGATGTATATTGCATCACGTTGGATTTCTTCATTGCATGTGAAGTGTCACCCTGACATATGCTCTTTCAAGGCATGGAATAGATGAAAATCACTGGGAGATGTCCCAAAATTTCCTAGTGGAAAACACGCAGCAAATTCTGTGGGTGTTCCATGGAACATATGATCAGGCATTGTCATGAAGATGGTTCACACCGTCGTTCAGAAGACTAGGATATTTCTTCCTGATGTTGTTTCTTTAAGGTTTCAATAGAAGACCATTTACCCAAGCTTATCACCATTTTGAATTAACAGCACACACTTCCAATGATGTCCACAAGAAAGACCATGGGGCACTGAGCAGTACAGCCCTTTATCAGATATTTCAGCAACCGCCGGCATAATAGCAAACTCATAATTGTAATTTCTGGCAATTATAAACTTTTTTTCTGATCGACCCTCATAATTTTTTTTAAAGCTATAAAAAGATTAAAAATATCCACATTCAATGTATTAAGTGCAAAACAGCTGAATCAGCCTGTGTAATCTCAATTTTGGAGTAATATTTGAAGTAGTAAAATATTGTAGATCCAGAAGAAATGCAGTATTGACTTTTATAATTAATCTATTTGTATTGATAATGTATACCATATGGCCATTAATCACCAGACATCTCCAGGAAAGTAAGTGGGATTGTCTGTATGCGTCATACCCTTATAGAAGGACCTTGAACATTAAATTAATGTGTATAACAGCTACAGCCATCAGTATGAATGCATGATGCAAGCTTAGTGATGTTGAATGGGGCATGATTATTGGTGCCTACAGGTTTGGTCATGCTGTCTTTGAGATTTCAGGCAAGTTCCAAATACTGTGTGTAACAGTGGGTGATATAGTGATGAAATGGAAACATGAAGGAGTTATAACACGCCAACCCAGACCAGGTAAGCTGAAAACATTGGCAGATCGGGGCTGTTGAAGCATCCGACATGTGTTGAGGTCCAACCATAAGGCTTTATTACAAACGGTAGCCAAAGACTTTTGATTGGCATTCGGAAGTGATGTACGTAATTGTACCATCTGCTGGGAGCCGGTACCACTTGGATTTCATGGTCAAGCTGTAGCCTTTAAGCCTAAGATCACAGCACATGCCCCCCCACCCCCATCGTTTACAGCAGTGCAAAGTATGTCGCCATTGGACTCTAAAACAATGGAAGAGCATGCTGTGGAGTGGTGAATCATGCTAGAGTTGTGGTGATCTGATGGATTTGTGTGGGTAGGGTGAATGATGGCGAGCATTACTTGCAGGACTGCATTGTTCCCACTGTGAAGTTCGGAGGAAGTGGAATCATGGTATGGTCTTGGTTTACTGGTTTTAGTGCCTGGATCCATAATGCCAAGTCCTTTGAAGCAATTTTGGACAATACAGCAATACCCTCACTGTAGCAACAATTTGGAATTGGCCCATTTCATTTTCAGCATGACAATGCACTCAATGCAAAGGCTATAACCAAGTGGTTTGAGGACATGGGAGTAGATGAATTCTAATGGTGAGCCCAAAGTCCTGACCTCAATCCTCATTGAACACCTTTGGGATGAGTTGGAGTGCTGGTTGAAAACCAGACCAAACCACCCATAAAACATCACAGCTGTTCAACATCTTGAAGGAGAAATGGAACCAAACTCCGGCAGAAACCTACCACAAATTGGTTTAGTCTTCCTTGAATGGTAAAGGCTGTGATAGCGGCAGAAGGCAGATCTACATCATACTGACACCATACCAGATCCTGGTTAATACATTACTAGGGGTGTCCAGTGATTGATGGCCATATAGTGTATCTTAAGTATATTGTTTGCTTGCAAAGCAATGAAAATTTTAAATTTTATTGTAGACAAAAAAAAATTATATATCGTTCCAGTTCATCCTACAAATTTTGAAACCTGCTGAGATCCGGGGACTGAGCTGGCCACTGCAGCAAGGAAAAGTCATCGTCATGTTCCTCAAACCATCCCATAGTGATGCGGGCTTTGTGCACCGGTGCATTATCCTGCTGGAAGTAGTCATCTGCATGAGGATAAACTGTTAACATGTATGGTTGCACTTGGTCAGCTACGATGTTTAGGTATGCTCTAGCATCCTGACTTGCCTCCAGAGGTGTCAATGGACCCAACGTGTGCCAGGAAAATATCCCCCACACCATGACACTGCCCCCACTGCCCGTACCATTTGTGCGCACAGAAGGGGTGTACCTAATAAAGTGGCCAGACAGTGTATATATACATGTATTTTTAAAATAAAAGTTATAAACAGTAAGGAAAGTATAATTTCTGCAAAATAATCATCATCATAAAATGATATATTTCCTTCCTTCTAGCAACATCTCTGTTAAGGTATTCATAGCTTTCTGTACAGTATAGTTTGGCCACCTCAGTAAATTCTTTCTGCATCTATCACATTCTGTATATACTAACAATTCTTTGTCCATTTCTCGCTCCATCTCCCCACTGAATAAATAAGCAGTTTAAAGTGAATCATAATTCTGCATCTTGCGATTCACGCTTTCACAGCCAGCTGGAGCTTTGGATAAGTGTACTTTAGATAATGTGGTGTGGACAAAATATCTGCTTTTTTTTATTTATTTTTCCTTTCTTTTTCCACTTCTCCCCTCTCTTTCCTCCCTCTTTTGGATAACTTTTCTGAGCTCTCTTCCAATCTGTAATCAGTGTTTTGTAGTACTGCTTTTCTACAAAAGAAATGTTGTTTTTGAATGTAAAACAAAGTTGATGAATAGAAAATCATACTATATTAAAGTTGTTGCAATTTTCACACCCTTATTTATCCTTAGTTCTTTGAATCAATAACACAAAAGCAGTTGTTGATCCCATGAAGTTGAAAAAATCTTCCAGATGAGGACAATACTGTGAAGAAAGTTTGTTTCTCTTCAAGGAATAATTCAAAGTTGTAGACTGAAGCCAACAAACATAATTTTATAATTTGATTTCACTATATAATAAATTGATGTTACATTCTAAAACTTGTACTATTTTAGATTTAGGACATATTTATTCTTGGGGTCGAAATGATCTACACCAACTTGGAAGGGAAACAGAAGCATCTCTGGATTGGTCTCCAAACTGTATTTCAAATCTTAAAAATCCTAAAGTGGTAAGATAATTTACTGTAAAACATATTCAACATGTCTTTAGTTTCTGGCATTTTAATTTTAAACGTCTACTCATTTGCCTTCATTACTTAATATTAGTTGAGGAAATGGCAAATATTGACATGGTAATAAGAACACAGAATGAAAAGTTGTCAGAAAGGTAGTAATAAATAACTAATTTGTTTTTGTATTATCATTGGAACTTACATATCTTTCTGATTACTAATAGAGAATGATATAAACATTAAGATTTATGTAAATTATGTTTTTCATAATATTACTCTGTAAATTTATGCATCTGTTTAATCCATTAAAAAAATTCCATTTCCTCAATGGTAGATCTTATTTTTCAGGATTGATAAAAGTTAATCCTGCAGTCCTAATTTGGCTCACTAGAAAGAAAACTTGTTGACTGTCCACATATTCCCATTCCATGGATCTTACTTCACATTTCATTAAAATTTGTGCTGTCACTTTGTTTTTAACAGCATTTATCAATTTATTATCAATAAAAATTATTTGTACTAACATAATATAAATATTTTCTGCTGTTCAAATTATATTCTGGAATTTTCTAAAAAGAACCAACCATATATGCATCACATATTCTGTCATTTGGTCATATAGGAAAGTCTTTTACAGTACAACTTACATCAAAGGTATGGTGTTAAAAAAAAAAAACCCGCTGTATTACTTTCCAAAAAAAAATTAAAAAGATTACCAAACAAAGAGACTCCAAATTTCCTAATTCTTTTTCTGACAAGTATCTTTATTAAGATATATTCAGTCTCAAAATGAGTGTTGCTCAACTTTTCAAAAAATGGAAGACAACATAATGGCTGACAATCTGTCACTTGTAGTAGATGCCTTTAAAAAGTACATTTGTAGTCATGCCTCTTGTTTGTTGTTGACTACATTTACACCATCTCTACATGTATCATTGTGCCTGTGCATTCCATGTAGTACTATGTTGCTTCTTTATTTTAGAACTGCTAACACCTTTACACCTCACACTGTTGAAAGTAAACTGTCACAACCTCTGTTTGCATTTTGGCCAATTCAGTCATCTCTATTGTAAATATTGATATACTTCTCTATTAGCATTACTAGTTTATATTGACAGTCTTCAACAGGTAATGGACTGAATCTTTACACACACATTCTCCGGCACTTGATTGCTCAGTATGATCCAATTGTGTTGGATTTAATTGAATTTACTGATTGAGATTCAGTAAAGAGCTACAGAAAACTTTTACCAGGTTGCATACCATGACATTTGTCTTTCTTTTTTCTTTTCTTCACCAGAAGAAGGTATAGTGTTAGAGATCGAGAGAGGTTGACTCTTTCAATCTTAAGTAAAATTTTCAATAAAATAAACTTTTTAATTTTTTTAATTAATGCTAACATTTTAATTACTTTTTTTTAACAACCAAAATCTCATAAAACTAAAACGCAATATCATTAATATTTGGTATATAATTTTGTTAGATATGCGTTGGATCAGAGTACTGTTTATTAGTTTCTGAAGAAAGCTCTCAAAGTGAGTATTATTAAAAGTATCATTATGATAATAATAGATTCAAATTAAAATATTCAGTGAAGTAAACTTAAAATAATAATAAAATAACGATTTCACTTAACGGTGTAAGATTAGAAACAATGTAGAAAATATAAGAGATTGCACTGATTGCTGAAATCATAATAAAACCATTAATAAACTGTTTTGATTTCCTCCAGAAAATTATTGTACAGGCAAATAATATATCGTATTGGCCCGAATATAGCACGACCTCGAATATAACATGACCCCCAATTTTTCGAATTCATTTCAAGAAAAATAAAAAAATCAAAAAGAAAATTAAAATGTAGGCTACAAGCAATTTTTATTTACACTACAATGATTGAATAACCTAAAATTTCATTTATGTATTGAGTATTATTTGTTCTTTCACCTAGCGGCACATAGAGGATTTTCGGGGTATTGTTCTAACGGAAATCCTCAGTAATGCAGAATGAAGTTAGTTGTATAGTAAAAATTACAATAATCGTAAAAATAATCGTAAATTATGATGATTAAATAAATGAGAAACGAAGCTGAACTAGCAGACAGCTGATCAGAGCGCTGTGCGGGAGAAATGCGCGGAAGTTGTATTGCAGGTGGTCTACGTTCAGGTGCTATTTAAAATGCAAGACTGCGAAAATAACGCGAGTGCTGTTTTTGAGATTGTATTTTTGGAAAAAAAACATCGCACTATATTCGGGCCAAAACGGTAAACAGGAAATGATTTTGATTTTTTTTACTAACCCAGCCATATGCTTCTCCATGTCATTTGCTATTCATATACAGGGTGTCCCAGGAAGAAAGGACGATATTTTGGGAGGTGATGGTATCAGCAAAAAAGACCATATGAACGAGTGTCATATTTCGAATGGTTTCCAAGATAGAGCAATTTTGAAAGTACAGTTTCAAAATGAATGATAAAAAAGAGATACTACTTACTATTTCTAATATTTATTCGTCAAGTTACACATTTCTTACAGTTTATAATAAAGTTTCAAAAATTCCACGGGCAACATCAATGCATGTCTCAACTCTTGTGAGAACATGACGTGCTGCTCGTCTGAGTTCATCATGACGTTCCTTTATGCGCACAAAAACATTCATTATCTGATCGAGCAATTTGTCAACCCCATAAACTTCATCCAACCCCATCAACACAAATCCAAGGGGATTAGGTCTGGAAATCTTGGTGCAGTGCTTTGGAAGAGAAGGAAAACAATGACCAGCAGGCGCAGTTGTGTGCCAAATTTCAATTATCTCAGAAACCATTCGGGATAGCATACACGTTCATAGGAACTTTTTTTGCTTAAAATGACCTATACTATCACATCCCAAAATATTGACCTTTCCTCCTGGGGCACCCTGTATAGAACTTATAATAATTTTTGAGGGAAATCAAAATTGATCTGAAATATCTTTGATTTTTAATTTCTAATTTCTAATCTTTTTCTTTGTCTCACCAGTTAATGCAGTCTCTTAATGATTTCTATATTATTAAAATATTTTGACTATTTGAAAAATAAATTATTTAGTAGTAGAATTCTTTGAGCCAGTAATATAGTTACTGAATTTACTTTGAAAATTAAATGATTACATATTTTTAAACATTAAATGATTATATGTTTTTCAAAAAAAAAAAAAAAAAAAACCAGACTTAAGGCCTTAATGTTAAAGGCAAGCCAAAATTTAAATATTTACATATAAATTTTGAAGGTATTTTCCAAGTTTTTTTTGTGGGCAGTGGATTTTATCCTTAAATTCATCTTAAATTTTGGGTTCCAAGTTTTATTGTGATAGGTTATAAAGTTCAAAAATTTCTTTTAACAACAGAGTTACAGAGTCCATTTGGAGATCTTACTTTCAGCCTCCCTCAAGTAATTTTTAAAGTTTGGAATAGTTTGAAGGGTTAAGCATGATTCTCAGGGCAGGAAAGAGTTTGGGGTGGTAAATTTGTTTTTGTTGGTTTCTTTATTTATAACGTTTTATAGAATAGATTTATTATCTTTTTATATTTGATTTGAAATTAGATTACTTCCTACTTTTTTAATAATTCTTGGGTGGGAGTACCAACCTGAACGTGTTCAAGCTGGAGTTTAGTATAAATATGTAGTTAAAGTAAGAAATCTTGATGTAAAGTGGAAATAAATTCAGAACCAAATTTCAGCTGGTTAAATACTATAATGAAAACTTTGGTACTCCTTTAGCATTTGCTCTAGTGGCTTTCATGCTCTACCACTGGTGATGTTCTACTACCTGAAGCTTAAGTGGGTTGAGCAGGTAGAGCACATGTTGAAATGTAAACTGAGCTGTAGAGCACACTCCTTAAAGTAGCACCAAAACTTTCCACATGAATCATCATTATTATTCATCATATTTCTGTATATTAATGTCATAAAAAATATTATCTGTTATTACAAATTAACATGCATTATCATGTTCATTTTGAGGGCTCTTACTTTCTTTTTTCATCAAATTAACACATGATTAAATTGAAATTGAAATACAAAGTTCTCAATTTGAATTTGCATTTTAGTCAAATATTAATTTACTTGACAGAGAAATCGATAATAAGATAAAAACTCTTAAAATTAATAGTGGATGTTCTGAATTGTCTTGATTTACAGAAATATAATTAACAAGTTAAACAGAAAATTTGTTAATAAATAGAATAAACAAATGATTAAATTTTCATAAGCATTTCTTAAATTTTAATTCAACCAAAAAATTTAAATTAATATTAAAAAAATAGTAAATATTAACTTAATAAGGATTAAGTCATATAAGCAAATAAAATTAATATAAAGAAGTTTAGTTTTTCCAAACTTACTTTAATTATCGTCTTAAAATTAGGAGGATTCTTTTCAATTTCGTTATTTTCATATTCATTAGTGCTATAAAGGATCCTCAACTAATGTTATAATGTAGTAGTGATTGCTTTCTTCAAACATTCTTTTTACCCCTCATATAATAGGTAAATCCTGTGCCTAGGCCCTTAATATCTGAACTCTTCATCAAGTTAGATGGTCTTGTATTTCATCTTGTTTGCTTTTTGTGATTTTTAACATCCTAGCCATACAAAACTTCATAAATTATAGGTTTCCTTTTGCAGCTTTAAATTTTTCTTGTTCTATTATTAATGGTATTAGTGGATATGACTAAATCTAATACCATATCCTAGAGATTGTTATACCTACAATTACAGTCTAGGAAATGTAGTTTTAAATCACCAAGAGCCATCTGCAGATACTGCTACTCCAAATAGTGAAGAATTGCCTTCAAATCCTTCATTTTTTAGCATTGTATAGATAAAACAAAACATTAACTTTTATTAGTAAAACTTAATATTAAGATCCAAGTTTTTTTCTCTTACTGTTCCTTTTCTAATTTTCTAAAATTTATTTCTTTTTGAATGTCTCTTAGTATTCACTAGTGGGGTTGTGAATTTGCCACTTTCTTTTTCTTTTTTTTAATGATTCTCTCAACTCCTCGTTAAGGCTGTGGGTTGTGTAAATGAGATATTAACTATATCTTCATGCAATTAGCTGCTGTTTTATATAGTATCTTGCTTGTTTAAATTTGTAATTAAATTAAAATTTAATTTGTAATGTTGTGAGATCTGTTGATGAACATGATATGTTAGTTACCCTTGTTTTAAAATCATGATGTCACATTAGCTGTTTATTTCACAATTTATTAAACTTGTCCATTTTTCAGTAAGTTTAATTTTATACCCTTCCCAAATTTCAACCATCGAAATGAAGATTTTTCTCCTAGTATAATATTTCTGTGATACAGTAGAATCAGTGGCGGCTATTCAGGGGAAGTAGGTGAAGTGGCACTAAACCAATTATTTGTAATAATATAATATTATTTATTTATAATATAACAATTATTATAAGGAAAAATTTATTTTCCTTATCACGTATGTTGGTTTTAATAGAAACGTATTTTTGTATTTTGTAAGTCCCGCGTCGGCGCGGGACTTTGTTTTGGCACCGAGTGCGGTGCGATTCTGACCGACCAAGTGAAGTAGACTTCATTTCAAGTTTCTCAACCTCAGGGGCGGAGCTTAGCTCGAAAACCGAGGTGCTGGTTGCTATGACAACCGTGACGTCACCCGCTGTAGAGTGCTGTTACGGGTGAAGTTGCAACAGAGAAATATGTTCTCTTCTTCCAGTGTGAAATTCTTTCAGAGCGCGCTTGTTTCGTAGTGCTAAGCTGTTTTAAATATGAATCCTGTTTATAATACAGTGTGTGTTTTATTAGAAACATTATTTTCACGTTAGAAAGACGAAGATAAGATGGAAGTTATTATAATATTTTTATTATACATTATAATTATATATTATAAAAGCGTTATTTTGTCTGTCATAAGACTTTACGTTTTTCCAATTTTGTGACCAAACTATAAGAGATAGAGTGGTCATGTAAATGGATAAAATGTAGATCTTTTTAAGACAAACAAAATGCTACAAAAATCTTTCGAAAAAAGTTTTTGGTTTCCAAGATGGCGCCTTTTAAAGGGTCCAATTTTGACTTTTTCTCAATTTAAACGAAAAGTATAAAAGATGGAAGAGAACATTATATTGAGAAAATGTTGGTATTTCAAAGTTCTATCGAACGATATATCACTTATTCACAAACGCTTCAGCGTTTGCAAGATACATGCAAAAATGTGAATTTTCGGTGTGTGACGCCGACCCGCAATATATCCGAGTTATTCGGAGAAGCCACAACGGGCTGGGAAGTTATATATTCTCCGACGATCGCAACATTAATTTGCTAAATAAATAAAGTTTTTTTTTTAATGCTATATATGAAAGGGTTCCGGAGCGAAGCGACGGTACCGGCTATTATTATTATATATTATAAAAACGTATATTATAAAACGTTATTCTGTCTGTCATTCTGTAAGCAAAATACTAAATTACAAATGACTAAAATGTTACTGAAATAGAGAATCTATTCATAAAAAATGAAAATATATTAAACAACTGTCCAACTATACTGATTGGCGACATAAATATAGATATTTTCAAAATGAATAAAAACAATGTAGTACAGAAATACGTAAAACTTATGTGCAATAATGGTTTCAAAAATCGTCTTTACGGAACAACAAGAAACTGTACAATTCATGGAAATATGAAAACAAATATAGATCATATTTTCTTAAATAAACATGATATCAAAACACCAGGAATAATATGTAAAGAACGAATCGGATAACAGTTGAAAATGAGAAAATAACACATCCAAATATAATCTATAAAGAACTAATCAATGATGTTAACAAAACAAAATTCATGAAAATCTACATATATAAAAAGAAAAGTCCTGACTCACTCACTCACTGACTCATCAACGCCCACCCCAAACCCTTGGATCTAGAAAGCTGAAATTTTGCACAGAGGTTTCCTTTTTGATGTAGACAAGGAATAAGGCCGGATTTTTCGAAATTCGGGATAGGGAATAATCTGGCAAACTGACGATGAAGTGTGTGGCGGCAACCCCAGGTGTGTGGCGCCAACGCGCAATACACCTGAGTTAGGTGGAGAAGGGCACAACGGGCTGGAAAGTCGTATATTCTCCGATCTCAATATTAATTTGCTAAATAAATAAAGTTTTTTTTTTTAATGCTATATATGCAAGGGTTCCGGAGCGAAGCGACGATACCCGGCTAGTATATAATATATTTGATATATATATATTATTATATATTATAATTATTTTCCTACTAGCTCTTCACCTAACTTTACAGCCTCGAGCCGCCACTGGATAGAATAGCATCAGTCTCATTCCTTAATATACAATCATTGGTATTATTAACTTTTTGCTAAAGGAACATGTTTGCAAGTAGATCATTTGTCTCTAACTTACTTTAAATTACTTCTACAGTTTTTACTTAAGATTCCTCAAGTTGCACTGTTAGTTATAGAATATTGGCATTCGATAATGTATGGACCCATGCCTTGATATACTCTTGCCTCATTTTCATAGTCTGTATAAGTTAGTGTAGGGAACCTACTGCTTTTACTTACTTTTTTTTGGCAAAATCATACTTTTCTGTTGGATATTTATTTTCATTTTTAACATGAAATTCTGTAAATGTCAAGATATTACAGTGATATTATTTTTAAATATACCATACCATACCAAGATAGTCAATCCGGAGATTGGTTCAAGTCTATGGAACCCTAGTGACCCCCGAAGGGTGACCCCTAGGAGAAGCCGTAGCTATTCAAGGGAACAGATACTGGAGTGGTTTCCCAGGACGCCATTATGGAATGACGTCAGACCAAAGAGAAAGTGAAGAAGAGGCTGACAACACTGGAAAGGAAATTGAAACATCCATGCTCTCGACCGGGATTTGAACCCGGGTACTGGCACACTGGCCTCACGGCAGACCGACACCTGAGACCGCACGACCACGCTGGCACGGCATTTTTAAATAGTAAAAACAAAATGTCATTTACTGAAATCTTTTATGTGCTTTAGCTAATTCTGCCTACTCCAGTGAGCTTCATTTTGAATTTTGCGAGATAAGGTGCAGTATTTAGAATGAAATGAAGGAATAGGACATCTAAAGATATGGCATGTGTGCTGATACTAATAAGTGTATGGGCTGAATTTGACCTTTAAAAGGTCAGTAAGAATATTTGAATGATGCAGTCATTACTACAGTATGTCTGTAAAAACAAAACAAAAAGTCTTACTTAAAAATTTATCTTAAAATTAATATTTTTTTTTTCAGCTCTAGCATGGGGTTGGAATGAGCATAGAATGCTGTGTATAGAAGATGAAGAAATTATAAAATTGCCAACTGTTGTGAAGGCACTGGAAGATAAATTAATTGTGTTGATAGGATGTGGAGCAGGACAAGTTTTAGCAGTAGTAAAAAAAAAAGATTGAGTAAGTAAAATCAAAGAAAAAAATTATTTGTTTTAAAAATTTTCGCCCCAATTGAGTGTGAGTTTATTTTCAGCTCACACACAAGTATTGTTTACTGTATATTCATTGGAATCCCTGTTATTTAATGAGTGTAATGGTGATAAAACTTTATAATTTGATTGTATGTAGCATTCAGGCTGCCATATTTGTTGAAGTATAGACACTTGTGTACCTTGGGCTACAACTGCGATTTGTACCTTGGGCAAGAGGCTACCATATGTTTTCTGTTTCAGTGGTTGACACCAAGGACAACAAAGCCTAGTAGCAGAACTGGAAAGAAAAGGGACTCTGTAGACTCAAATACATTAAAAATGCCCTTTAGGTGATTCATTCCGATGACTCAGACAAAAATATTTTGTACAGAGAAAAATCTCAATCAGTAAGTGTGAATTGGTAATGTAGGCCTATACTTTATTATCTTTCCATTTAATCTTCCTTTTTAAGCATGGGTTCAAGATATAGGATGGTTATCCTGAGGTACACGAGCATATAGCACCTTGGTCCACTATGCAGCATAAAGTTGCTTTTTTTTATTTGAAAAATTATTAAGTTGAGTTAATGGGTTATTTCCAAACATTATGGGTTACCGTAATGGATTATTTTAAATATGTAAAAAAAGATATCAGAGGATTAATTGAGTTTTAAAAAAACACAAAAGTGCTATTAAGACTGAATTTATTATGTTAATTCAAAAAATGGCCCAAGGTACAACACTCTCCCTACATCATTATTGGTCACTTTTCAATTAAGCTCCTAGAAGGTTGTAGTTCAGTGAGCTTAACATGTTTTGAAGAATAAATGTGTAAATAGTAGCAATCAATGTTAGAAGTTCTTTTATACATAAATTTTATACATAGATGTTCTGATATCTAACATCTATGTATAAAATACATCTGATATTTTGTGTGTCTATTCATTCTGTAATCTCATGCATCTTAAGAAAAAAAAGCTTTTTAAAAAAAGATTTTTTCTTAATTTTTTTTTTTTTTTTTTTAATTTCTAATTTTTAATTAAACGTGTGTAGAAACATTTTACAAAGGAATAAAAAGGGATAAAAACGCACTGCAAATAAAATCACTGAGCTACTTTTGGAATATTTGACACCGGACAGTCTGTTTCAAGGTTATTACCTTTCCTCAGCTGGATTCACCCAGTGTCTGCAGCTCAGTGATATAAAAGAAAATATAAACAAGAGACAAGTAATCATAGGAATGGCCCCTTCATAATAAAAAAACAAAAACAAAAACAAACATCAACAATAAATAAAAAAAAGGGCAATTAGTCTATCCCTTCCAGTCAACTGCTGGCTTACAAAAGATTAAACTATAAGAAAGACCTATACATGATGATAAATATTCCAAAAGTAGCTCAGTGATTTTTATTTATAGTGCGTTTTTATCCTCTTTTTATCCCTTTCTAATTTTCTTAAAAGACATTTTCTTTTTTAAGAAATTAGAATTTAAAAAATAAGTTGATTATTACCAACCATTAATTAATAACAATAAAACATTTACTGGTTTCTTTTTTTTTTTTTGTTTTTCATGCTTTTGAGAGAAACAAATGAATTTGTTACTCTCAAACCATGAAAAAAAATTTAGAGATTTTAGTACGTCTCAGTAATATTAAATTGTATTTACTAATAGTTATTCTACCAAATTTTCTAGAAAGCACCTTGAAGATTTCCAGTAACCATGAATATGTTAAATCTTTTTATTGCAATTAAAACATTAATTTTTATAATAGCCCTTTATGTTACACGGTCATTTTTTTTTTTCATATTTTATAAAATTCAGGATTTTATTTCAAATGTTTTATTAATCTGGAAAATTAAGTTTTTCATACATACAAATCTTGAGAAAATTGTTAACAAAATTAATTTGAAAAGTAAAAGACAACAATTGAAATAATCATTGCTAATTTAAGACTTAACAAGGAAACCATATACCCTACACACTGATTGCTCAATTGAAAGTGGACACCTGCAGTAGTGGAACTACCCATGCAAATTCGGGCAATAATTTGAATATATTCATTTTAAAATAGCAAGATCATGTGTAGTTGGAGTCATTTGGTGTCTAACCACAAGGCTGAGGTAAAATGCCACCATCAAAGCATCTGAGCGATTTTCAACATGGAGTAGTCATAGGCTGCCACATTAGTGGAAAGAGTGTGCGAGCCATAGGATCGACACTGAACCTGCATCATGTGGCCTGGAGTAAAGAGCAACGGTCGTGGTCGATGGACTGCTGGAAAAGCATCATGTGGAGCGACAAATCACGCTTCACACTCTACCGATCGGATGGGCGCACCTGGGTGTGGCGTTTGCCAGGAAAGTGGCTGTACCTGAGTGTGTCATCCCAACAGTGAAGTATGGCGGTTGTGGTTTGATGGTGTGGTCGTGTTTCTCGTGGTTTGGACTTGGTCCATTGGTTGTGATCGAGGGGAGCATGGCAGCCACACAGTATCTGGATGTTCCAGACAATTCCATGCTTCCTACGTTGTGGTCGCAGTTCGGTGAAGGGCCATTTGTGTTCCAGCATGACAATGCGGATGCCATAAGGCCTGTGTTGTCAGCACCTGCTTTCTCGAGAATAATGTTCAGGAATTTCAGTGGCCCACCCAGAGTCCGGACCTCAACCATATTGAACATCTGTGGGATGAATTGGACCAATGGATTCATGCGCATCCGCTGCGACCGCAAACAGCATCCAACTTGTGCAGGCTTTGAAGGAGGAGTGGGCAAAAATACTGGTTGTTTGCTATCAGAAACTGGTGGAGAGCATGCCACGGCATGTGGATGCTGTGCTTAGGGCAAAAGGCCACGCACTATGTAAAGCTCGCTGTGTAAAGCCATCCAGGTGCGCTGTGTAAAGCATTTGTTCCACACTACAGGTGTCCACTTTCAATTGAGCAGTCAGTGTATATCACAGATTTTGATGTCCTTTTGAGGAATGAAAGTACACATGAAATATTTTAAAAATATATATAAATTTGAGGGCCAACCCTCCACAGATTTTGAGGTATTTGACTTTTGTTTTCCTTGGATATCCTGTAATAGCTTAAATGTTAGAAATGATTCTGTTATTGTTATTGTCAGTGATAGCTCAGATAATAATGTGCTGGCATTTTATGGTTGAGATTCTGGGATCAAATATGTTGATTGTTTTTCGTTCTGTTTTTCCCCTTTCTTTGTGTTTTTTTTTTTAACTTTGCATCGTTTATTTTTTTTTTAAATCTTCTTCTTCGATCTTGGTTTTATTTTCATTTTTCCTTATATTAATATACTGTTTTATTTATTATTTTTGTTCTTTCTGGCTTACATTAGTAATGCGACTAGAAATTTTAAATATTATCAACTTTAATTAGACGATAAAGTAAAATGTCACTCTATTTTTGTTGTTGTTTCACAGTGCATATCAGGTGCAAACTTTGTGTCCGAAGTGTTCGTGCACAACTGATCTATAGGATTGCCAACATGGCAAATTCCTAGAAGAAGCTATTGAATTTCCAGAGAACAGATACTGAGGTGGTTTCCCTTTGCCTTCCTCAGAAAGCCATTAAGAAATAATTCCAGACCTAAAGAGGAAGAGGATGAAGCAAGACAACACAGGAAAGGAAATTTTTCATACAACCATGCCAATGTCGGGATTCAAACCAAGGTTTCTACGCATCTCCTTCATGTCATGCTTCCACATAGACCACTAGGCTACGCTGGAATGGCTACTTTATTTTTATGACTATATTGTTCATATAAGGGCCGAGTGGTTAAGGGCATTTGGCTGTGGATTGGAGGTGGCAGGTTCGATCCCCAGCCTCGGTGGAGGAGGGCATTTTTCCATGCTCCTCCAAGAAGGTTCTAGGGTTTACCCAGCCCTCTGTAGAATGAGTACCGGGTTTCTTTCCTGAGAGTTAAAGGCGGGTGAGCGTCAGGCTCGTCACCCGACCTGAACTTAGTCCTGTTGGTCATGGAACACCAAGAGCCTTATCTCCCATGAGCCCAAGGGCCTACAAAGACCTGTAGTGGGACACTTTAATTTTTTTTATTATTTATATAAATGATCAAATATATTTAATTTCTTAAATTATTTTTTCCTAGTTTTTCTTCATCCTTTGTTTTCCTTTTTTATTATTACTTACATTATGAATATAATCAATGAATATAATGATTAGAATACGTAAATGATAATCTCTTTAAATTTTTTTAATGTAACAAAAATGCATGAACATATTGAAAAAGTAAAAAAAAAAAAAAAAGGGAAGATAAAAGCAAAAGAAGAAAGCAAATGACATTTAGTCATTTATATAAAGTAATAGTTTACTTTTAAAGTAATTAAAGGGGATAATTAAAATTTCTAGTCCATTACTAATGTAAGCCAGAAAAAAACAAAAATATCAAAAAAGTATATTAACATAAGGAAAAAGAAAAACAAGATAAAAAACGAAGAAAAAAAAAATTGATGATGAAAAAAAAACAATAAAACAAACACGTAGCGGATGCTATCTAAGGACTTCAACAGTAGAAAGCTAGCACATTATCATCTTAGCTATCACTGATAACAGTAACGGAACAGTCGCATTTGTAACATTTAAGCTATTACAGGAAATTCAATGAAAAATACATCAAATATCACAAAATCCATGGAGGATTGGCCTCCTAATCAATATATAATAATTATATATATATATATATATATATTATTTTTATTTTTTTTTTAAGTATGTTCTCCCAAAATGGCATCAAAATCCGTGATATACAAGCTATGTCATCTCTTGTAAGTGGTTGGGTTGGTGTTTTTTTGCATTGTATGTAGTGTTCAGGGAAGACTAATGGAAGATAGATGTTCTTGATATTTAGATAGAAAACAGAATAATATTATTCAGATTTTGTGATTGAAAAGAAATTGTGGAAACTAAGGTAACTTGAAAAAATTACCCCTCTAAAATTGCTTATATTTATACTGAGTTCTCTACATAAGTCATTTGTTGCAATTTGACAGTAAATTCTCTTAGTGAAATAGTTCTGTCAATTCCACATTGCCTCACTTATTCTGGATCACCAATTACTGTTTTGTGGTTTTAATAAATTTAAAACTTTATAAGACACTATAAAGAATTTTCTTAGTTCCAAACAGACTCTGGAGGACATTGATTACCTCATCTCCAAAACTGGATTGTACTGTTCTATAAGTAATGTCACTTGTTCTAAATCTGTGTCCTCAAAGGCATTGTTTCAAAGCCAGTGTCTCAACAATCAGTTTCTCTCATCTTGCAAGTTAAGTCTGAAAAATCCCTTGCTCCACAAATCCATCTCTTAATATCCATTAAGAGCTTCTTGGTAAAATGCATGTTGATTTTTAAAGTGCATGATATCAGAATAAATTCATTTTTTATGTTTTTTACATAAAATAAAATGATCATTTGTATCTACAGCAAAATGCTCAAGGGAAAATAAGATTTCCTCCTATTCATAAAGTCCGATATAAATATAAATTTGTCAAATGAATGCACAACATAAACCTAACTGCATTCATATTGTTGCATGAAATAAAACTTGGAGTGATATATATCTTATTTTCAGACTTCCATATAGCCCTTTTCCTCAGTATTTCCTTCCATCTATGACATTAACTAGATCTTGATTTTTTTTTTTTTTCTTATATGGTTCTAGTATTGTAACTTTTTTATTTGACAGCAATAACTTCAGGGTTCTTGTAATGTTATCATAATTCTCTTTTTTTAACTTCTCTATTCTCTTCCACTGGGGGTTTAAGACACTATTCTTAAAAACCACGAATTTCTTCTTATCTTTAATGAAACTCCAAAACTGTGCACTTTACAAAATTGCTAGCAACATTGTTGTCTTGTGTATCCTTATTTTGGTTGTATGCGACAGTGATTTTGACCTTGACATTTTATCTGTTAAGTAACTCTTAATCTATTTATATCTTGCTAATATTTCTTTCTTTATCCTATCTTTCTCTTGAACACTTCCTTCTAGATATTTTAAAAAATAGGCTTTCCTGAAAGACATGCCCTCTACTTCCATAGAGCTGTTTGCATTTCTTTGTCATCTTATAGTATGGTTTATCAATATTTATCTCCAGACTTAGTCCTTTAGCCTCCTTCACTAAAACCTTTGCCATTTCTCTCAGTTCTTATTGCTTTGTCTTATAAGAACCATGTCATCTGCACAGGCAAAAATATTAATCTTTCTATTTAATTTGAGACTTGTTTCCTTTTCTTTCTAACTAATTAATTTTCTTAAATTAAATAACAATCGGGACAGGCAGTCTACATTCTTAACCTTGAACACTCATGATAATTGTTCATTAACTCATACTCTGCACATTTTGTTAACATTAGTTTAAAAGCTGTACACAGTTGTAATGATGCGTACAATAAATATTATTTGTGCCTGGAAATATTAAAATTTGGTAAGAAGAAAATTACAAAATGTTTTTGGAAACAACATTTCTCATATATATATATACTTTGCTTATCTGCAGAGGGCTGCCCTTAGGGGTATGTGCATGGGGCTCCTGTCCTGAATCCCACACCAAACCTGTAGTAAATGTTCTAATATAAAAAGAAAAATTAGGACAAAAATTTGTCATTGTAATTGTGGTTTTAAATATTACATTACTATAATTTAAAACTAAAATTTGGCAACATAGCAATTTCAGGAACTGGATTAAAATACATTAAGTACTAACAAGGAAACCTCAGCAACTTAGATATGAGATTATTGATAAAAAGTGGTTCTTTGGATAAATCTCAGTCTATGAATCTCTTTATGTAAGCCATTTGCCTGTAAGATTTCTTATCTGGCCTGTAGCGTTTATACAAGCGAAAAGGTCAAACTGTATCAAGGTGTGTTGTGGGCTCCAATAGTCAGATTTTCTAGTGAGTCTGTAACAAATTTACATCTGAACAATAAAGAGACAGACTGATCTGTATTAAAAGTGAATAATCTTTAGTTGATGTATTTATTTATTTATTATAACCTGTTGAATATTGGAAGTAAATGTGGTCCAAAGTTTGCCCCCACCCCCACTCCAAGAAAAAACTGAGTGATTAATCCTCCCTGAAGGGACATAGACTGTACCAGAATAAAATAGTTTTTCTCAGGAAGAATATTCGAGATCTGTCAACATGAACAGAAAAATACATAAATGTTCGCATTACTGAAGGTCGACTATGAATTTATTTACGAAATAGATTGAAACGCCATAGTGAGTGTTTTAATACCCATTTTATTTCTGGATGTTGACAACATGTACTCAAACATTCCGGTAGAGGAAACTTTACAAATCGTAGAAAAACTTGCTTACGAAAATAATGAAAAATCAATGAATCTTAACTTAAATAACATAGATTTAATGAATTGGCTAAGATTTATTTCTAGCAATACTTTTTTTCAACACAAGAAGAAGATTTTTAAACAGATTAAAGGCTTTCCCATGGGCTCGCCTTTATCAGGTAGTCTTTGCAATATATAAGATAAGGTGATTAAAGAGTCAAAATTTGATTATGAATGTTATAGATATGCTGATGATGTATTGATTATATGGTACGGAACAAAAAGGCAATTTCAAATTTTTTTAAATTTTATTAATGGAAAGAATGTTGACATAAAATTTAAAATTGAAGAAAAAGAGGAAGGAAGATTAAACTTTTTGGATGTGTGTCTAATAAAAAAGAATAATAGTAATTTATACATTAAAAATTACTGAAAAGAATTCCAAAGTGACCATATCTTAAATTTCAAATCTGGCCATAGCTTTGCAATAAAAAGGAATATTATTGATAATTATATTTACAGATTAGAAACTCTAGCTACAATTTCGACTTTGAAAATGAGATAAAAAATATGAAAGAAATATTAAAGAAGAATGAATATGAAGATAATTTTATAAATAACGTAATAAAAGACTATGATAAAATTAAAATTAAAGAATTGGAGAAGTTTGATAATAATAAAAATAGAATAATAATCCCGTACTTAAATAATAGAAGTTGGGATTTAAAGAAAATGTGTAAAAGATATGAAGTAAATGTAACATTTGAATACAAGAACAAATTAAAAAATATTTTATGTCACAAGGTCAATGAGAATAGTCAAAAAGCTAACATGAGCTTAATTTATGAATTAGTGCCTTAATTGCAATAAAATTTACCTAGGAGAGAGCAAAAGAACGACTCGGGAAGAGCCATGGAACACGTATACTGTATTAAAAATAAATTAGGAGATAAATCTGATATAGCAGAACATTGTAATCACTGTAGGAAAGATGAAGTTAAAATTTTAATGTTGGAAAAAGATTGCAAAATTAGAAAATTATTAGAGAGTTTAATAATAAAAAACACTAAGAATATAAATTTCAATAGAAATAGTGGTTGGGAGATTGAGAACATTTTGGTAAAATTGGCGAAATAAATGGTGACAAAATGCATGAATAATAACAAAAAAATTGTAACAATTGAAGAATTTCAACAATTATGAAATAACGTTTATTGTAGATATTAATGGTGTAATAGGGTTGTTGAAAACTACGTATGAGAAGTGAAAAGATATCTCCTGGAAATGTATTGTTTTGTTAAACAAACTTGAAGAAGAAGTAAGTAAAATTCTTCCGAAAATTTGTTATAGTATTAAATATATTTTTTAATATATTATGAGGTGTAGAAGAAGTGTTTATTTAGAATTATGCTAAGAAGAGGAGACTTGAAGAAGAAATATGGATTTGTAACATTTATGTAAACCTACCAGTAAAGCTTCTGCTTTGTAGTATATATTTTTTTTTTTTTAGTTACTTTGATCATAAATAGATAAAAAATTTTGACATAACATTTTAGTCTAACCCTTTTTTTCTCTCTCAAGATGCATATTGAAGGACACAATCTAAAATTTTTAAAGTTTTACCAACCCTTGGCAGGTATGCTTGCAATGAGGCTAGAGGAAATAATTTTATATTACAAACTTCTTTTCCTTAGGAATAGTGATAAAAGAAACTTTTAAATAGGTAATCTTCAAATCATTTTTTTTGCATGATTCTAAACTAAAAATAAAAAAGGAATTGTTAAATGTTTTTGGTTCTACCAAATGAACATAGTTGGGTATTATTAGTTAGCTTGTTCAAATAGCTGTGCATTTACAGATTGCATGTTTTGGAAAAGCAAATGCCATTCAGGCACAGCCTTGTGGTCAAGCTGACGGCCTGCCATGAGACTGATATGTCTGAATCTGGGTTCAAATCCCAGCATGGGGCTTGGATGTTTTTCTTCCGTATTTGTTTCTCTTCATAGAAGGCAAAGTCTGACTGTCACTCTTACAGGTGAACAACAGTTATCCAAATGACAGCAGCATTAAATATCCATCACAGTGTATCGCTATGTCTAATGACCCAAAAAAATGGATCTGGGAATAAGTCACCACAACAACAATAATAAAATATTTAGTGGTAAATATGTTATTAACAAGAGATTTATTTATTTATCTTTTAATCTAACTTTGATTGCCATGAACAGACTTCTGCTAGATTATGACTGAAGAAACAAGACTGACGACAAAAACTAGAACCACAAGTTAGTCCAGGCAAACTAAATTAAAAATACTCTGAACATGGCAAAATTGCAACAGAAGCTTTTTAAATTGATTTTTAATCAGTAATCATTGCTGAACAGCATAAATGATGCCAGCCGGAGCCGTAAAAAGTGATGTAGTTGCAACTGCTGGAATAAGTATTCATACTTCGTGTAGAAAATCATTTACTGATAAAAAAAAAAACACATCAACATTGTAAAACGGAAGGCAAGCTGTGAAGAAATACCAAAGAAAAGTGCACGCTTAGTTGAGGGTCAAGTTTCCAGTGCTACTCACTGTTTGTTTTGTGAGAAATTTGTTGACTTTTCTTCCAAATATAAACCTAAAGCAGAACACGTGAAAGTAAGAACAACAAAGTGTGCTGAAGCTATAAAGCAATGTTGTGAGCGCCGCTGCAATGAATGGTCATTTAAAGTGAAAGGACGGTTGGCGTATTTCACAGGTGATCTACTTGCTGCAGACTGTGTTTATCATCAATCAGGTAGTTTAAATTTTCATATGGGGAGAAATATTCCAAGCGAATATTGCTCTGCTAACAAATTTTCAGAAAAAGGACGACCAACGAATGAAGAGCAATACCAAGCATTTCTTCGTACCTGCGAATACCTTGAAGATAACGATGAGGAACAAATGATTGTTGGAGACCTCATTTCTAAAATGGAGGAATATCTCGAAGGAAGTCAGAACAGTGCATATGAACGTAGGCACATGAAGAGAAAACTTTAAGAACACTATAGGGAAAATATTACAATATCGAATGAAAAAGGGAAGACAGATATAGTAACTGTGTGAGAGCAAATGAAATTTTTCGAAGTTACCATGAGAAGTCAAAGTATTGCGATATTGAGCTGCAGAAAATTCAGTTAATAGAAGCTGCTGCAAAAATAATCAGAAGTAATGTCAAATCCCACAAAGCAACTACGGTTGATGAATATCCATCACCTAATGACCTGACAGAGGAGAGTGCTAAAGCATTACATTCCTAATAGCTTGAAGTTGCTATTATCAAAATTATTTGTGGGAAAGGATATGTCCGTGAAAATCAGTGCTGTTGGCCAGATTGTTATGCAAGCTATTCGACCTAGAGCATTACTCTGTCCGCTACAAATTGGTCTGTCCGTTCAACTTCATCACAACTACCGATCAAGGTATCTTATTGGCATTCTTTACAATCTTGGGTTTTGTTCATCCTACTCAGAAGTAACAAGATTTGAAAGAAACGCTGCAGTATCAGGCAACTGCGCTTTTTTTTTAATGTTGCTGAAAACACCACATTACTTCTGGCAGCAGATAATATCGATCACAATATCTGTACTCTAGACGGGAAGAACACCTTTCATGGTATGGGGATAATTGCTGCAGTAACTCCAAAAAACAACTTCTATCCTACTGTCAATAGGCATACTGTTGGTGACATTGATATTAAGAAGCTGGCCAATGTTGACATTGTGCAGTACGAACATGCAAAAAACATACTGAAGGACATCTAATTCTGTAAACTTCCAATGATACTACCGAATGCCCTGCTAAATAAGCTCAGTCTTTTATGGCAGATCTCAACATCGGAAAGACCTGGCCCAAATTGGTCAGGAGCTATGAAAGTAATTCATTCCAAATCGGGTGATTTACATCTAGGGAATTTTCTATCTCAATTCTTTCTATTATTGATATGGCAGCCGGTGCCATGACTTTCATTTTTTCGACACTAACATATCTAAACAAAGTAGCACACGATCAAAATGGCCTATGTGTAGTTACTTTTGATCAGCCTTTGTTTTGGAAAGCTTCTCAAATCATTAACAGACAGAGAGACCTTCAAGACATTATTTTAATGATGTGTACATTTCATACTCTCATGAATGTTTTAGGCACAATTGGAACTCTAATGAATGACTCCAGATTATCTGAAGTACTTCAACAAATCTATGGATCAAATGTTGTGTTACACATGATGACTGGGAAAGTTGTTTACAGGGAGATACAAGGACACAGGATTGTAGATGCAGCGCTTAGTATCCTGCTGGTTTCTGAGGTTTTTTTTCACATGATGAACATAGATCTCTTCATGGCCTTGTTAAGGAAGCTTGTGATCTGTTCCACGATATTATGACCAGCCAAAAACAAATGAAAGACATAGAACTGTGTGACGCCTTGTCTCAGATTGAGATTAATTTGGAGACAAAGAAGAATCACTTGAAATCTTTGAGAACAAGTAAACTCTGGTTGGAATACCAGCGAATGATCAGTGTTGTACAAACCTTGTTACAGCTGACAGGATAGGCTCTTGGGAATTACACTTATATGCTATGCTTGAGATTCTCCCCATAATAGTAGCTGCGAGACATGTAAATTATCTCAAGTCACTCTAGCTATACTTGCAGAAAATATTTCAACTGCCATCTGAAAATGCTAAGGTGCTAAATTGTTTGTGGAAGGTAAATTTGTTATAAGAAGAAGTGACAGATTATGGGGTGGACTTGGATCAGATCTTGTAATAGAACAAGCACTTATGCGGAAAGCAGAGGACGACTAACGAGAGGAAGTGGATTTACCGAAAATCAGAGGACTATATGGCTGTTTACAACTTAGCTATGTAGGAGTATGCTGGGGCTTTTATGCGAACCAGTGAACAACACGTAACTACGTAATAGTTACAGGCGTAACAGCTGAAGAAGTAGTTAATGTTGACGAGTTGCACTTATTTGGTACAAACATCATCTCATGATTGGGAAGGATGTATTTAGGTATTCTGCTAAAAGGTTGGATAAAGTGAAAGCTTTAGGATTTGCTGTCTGCAGTAAAGATGATTTAGATATACAAGTGGATCCAGCACTACTTTTCCAAAGAATGATGACTGTTGCCACTTGTGCTGATATGAATCTTGTTGATATCATGCGTTATGAACTTTGTGCGTACCCTGCAGCACTATTTGAATCACAAAGCAGACAAATCGCAGTTAGCAGAAGCAATAGTTAAATACACCAAACATTTTAATAATGGAGAATCTGACAATGTGGAAACTATAGAAAGGTACATTTTGGATGTAGGATCTCTCTTACATCGAATTTCGTGGTGCAACAATGCACATACGAAAACATTGCGATGTCGTACATTGATTTTATCCTTAAAACATATGGAAAAGCTGTCATTGTTTTTGATGGCTACATTGGGTCCCCTACAATCAAGGATGCGGCTCACTGGTCGTACATAAAGACCAGTAGAAATATTAATTTTAGCCATGCATAAAGTTTGTCGGCAAAAAGGAAAAGTTCCTAGCCAATGGAAAGAACAAGCAAGCCATAATTGCCCTCATTGGTGACTTGCTGAAGAAACAAGGATGTACTGTTCATAACGCAGACGGGGATGCTGACATGGACATTGTTCGTGTCGCAGTCTCATCTTCAGAACATGTTCATACCACTGTGATAGGGAAAGACACCGATCTGCTGATTCTGCTTCTTTACCACGCAAAGGATAATGGGTTCAAGCTGTACTATCGTAGTGACGTAAGACGTGGATCAACTCAAATCCAGTGTATGATATCCTCAACATGCAATCTCTATTAGGTCGGAAAGCTGCATCTTGCTTATGTTTCTGCAGCTTTCACGGGCTGAATTACCACATCCAGAATTTTTTCAATTGGAAAATCCTCAGCTTTTGTCAAACTGATGAAGGTGACAGAGCTCCGCTCTGTTGCAAAAATATTTTGTTCTGCTTCATGCCTATATTCAGATATCATTGTCGCTAGTAGAAAAGCAATGCTTCTTTTGTACGACTGCCGGTTACTGGAATGCACAGACAAACTGCGCCACCAAATGTTAGTAGTGAAGGAAACTACAGCAAAATCATTTGTTACACTGGAACGTCTGTCTCCGACTGATTCTTCAACAAAATATCATAGCTATCGAACGTACTTACAAATAAATATCTAGAAAGATACTAAAGAAAGAATCAAGCCAGAAGAATGAGGTTGGTATGTAAAAAATAACTCGTACTTCTCAATCCTCTGCGACTTACCACCAGCTCCAGATTATTTACTCAATATGATACGATGTTCCTGCACAAAAAACTGAGATACATTACGTTGCTGATGCAAGCAACGCTGTTCAACACTTGTGGAATGTGCCAAATCAATGGATGTGAAAACAACAGCAGCTATGAATATGATTAGTGATGAAAACGATAAATTAAAGTTTTTTTTCTACAACATTTCTGAAATTAACGAACTTTTAAGCAACAATTTAAGATGTGTACTATTTAAGATATTGTGAAAATAAAACTATATTTCCACACAAAAATGTGCATTACATTGCCTTTGCCTTAATTTGAGAAAAACTACTCTGCCATTTTGAAATCTGTTTTTCGGGGGGGTGTTCCCGTAGTTGGATTTTGTCTGATTTTGAATATGTTGTTCAGCAATGTTTACTGATTAAAAATCAATTCAAAAAGCTTCTGTTGCAATTTTGCCCAAGTTCAATCACCTATTGCCTGGACTAAGTATCAGGCTACTGCATCACTTTTTACAGCTACAAAATATAGGTGTTTCAACACTGTTATCTATCTTAACTTCTTGGATAATTCAACTAATATACTAATTTCATGCTTTGAAACACAGGCTCATTTGGAAACTGAAAAATCTTCCCCAGAACTCCAGGAAATGATGCAGTGACCAAGCAAATGCAATAAAGCCATGATTGGGATGAATTGTAGCAACCAAATGTTGAATACTACTGTAATTTCTGATTTACTATCATCGCTGTGTGGAAAATGCCTGGATCAGATGAGAATCTAAGATGAACACTGAAGTACTCTCTTTTGCATAAGTAACCCAGCAGAGAATGGTGTTGCAAGCAACCAACATTAATGGAAGAGATACAAAAACGTAGGATGAGATGGTTTGGACATGTGTGCAGGATGAATACAAACCGCCTACCACACAAACTACTCTGGACACCACGACCTACTGATTGGAAAGTCCAAAAATCTGTACCCAAGAAAACATGGCTCACACGTGACAGAGGATCTGGCTAAGCATAGACTAGATCTGAAGGATGGAAAAGAACTGACATTTGACAGAGTAAAGTGGAAAAAGGTAACACAAGGTGTTGGCCAAGCCATAACACGTACAACAGCATACTGGCACCGTGGCAATCCGGATCCAGGCGCTTGTTAAACGACTTGAAGAAGAAGAACCACCCAGCATTTATTGGTAAATTCTGTGCAAGGACTTTTAGGATAATAAATAAAAAGGTAAATTTTGTGTTCAAACGTGCTTTGATTTGTTATGTATGCAATTCTATGGGATTTGAAAAGCAGTTGTAAATGTATTTTTAATCATGAATCTACAAAACCTTTTTTTTTTTAATAGTTTTAATTTTGATGAACATCAATAAATTACAACAAAAAAATCTGTTTGTTCATATGTATGGGGATACCTTGAAATCCTAAGCAAAATTTATGCATTCATGAGATTAAGGAGCTCGTTTTCTCTAGATTGGGATACAACAGAGCATTTTGAAATTATGGATGGCATTATGAACTTTTCAAATTTTTAATAAAATTTACTTACCTAAATTTATAAATCGCTAATAAATCTCAGTAAATTTTAAGTGTCTTAGAATTTCTGAGTAACAAAAGCTAAGCAAAGACAACTACAACATGAATATTAGTTGAGATTTATGAAAAATTATATATTAACCTAGGGCTGTTGGGAAAAGCAATAAGTCCAATTGTGCAAATCAATACAGGCTTTAGTAATTCAATGAGCATTATACATTTCAGAGAACTTTCGTCATGTCCAGGGCTACAAATTCTGAAAAATGACGACAATATTAGACTGCCACCGAATTGGAAGTAACACAGCTATCCTTTCATTCATCCATCATTGCATTTATATGAGTTTATTTCGGCTATTAACAGCAAACGTTTCTAAACAATTTGGTTAGTTGCTTCACTTGAAATAATGTAAAATTATGTAGGCTTTCAACCATGAACTCTTTTTTTAAGTAGTGTCATATTGAAGGATGAATCTCTGTAATCTGATACTTGACTGGAAGGCAGTGAAAATTGTCGAAGCCATAAAAGATCATCAATATTTTGGTAAAGGTACGATGTGAGGACTGAGTTTTCATAGATGACATACTCAATTGACTGCTC
Source organism: Thereuonema tuberculata (assembly GCA_023159025.1). Taxonomy (NCBI): domain Eukaryota; kingdom Metazoa; phylum Arthropoda; class Chilopoda; order Scutigeromorpha; family Scutigeridae; genus Thereuonema; species Thereuonema tuberculata. The sequence continues at coordinate 132,909,875 of JAFIDM010009631.1, read as the reverse complement.
AATTGAAAGTGGACACCTGTGGTATGGAACATACGCTTTATTTCCAGCGTGTCTAATAGCACGTACTGTGGCCTTTTGCCTTCAGCACAGCATCCACACACCATGGCATGCTCTCCACTAGTTTCTGATAGCAAGCAACCGGTATTTTTGCCCACTCCTCCTTCAAAGCCTGCACAAGCCTGGATGTGTGTTTGCAGTTGCACTGGACGCGCACGAATCCGGTGCTCCAATTCATCCCACAGATGTTCAATAGGGTTGAGGTCCGGACTCTGGGCAAGTCACTGAAGTTCCTGAACATTATTCTTCGGAAACCAGGTGCTGACAGCATGGCGCATTGTCATGCTGGAACACATATGGCACTTTACAGAATTGCGACCACAACGTCCAGATACTTTGTGGATGCCATATTCCCCTCGATCACAACCAAAGGACCACGACCCCACCATACTTTACTGTTGGGATGATCAGTCAGGTAGCAGCCGCTCCCCTGGCAAACACCACACACAGGTGCGCCCATCCAATCGGTAGTGTGAGAAGCGTGATTCGTCACCTCTACATAATGCTTTTCCAGCGATCCATTGACCAAGACAGTCGCTCTTTACACCAGGCTACACGACACTGGGCATTTATTGGGGTGATGTTAGGCTTGTGAGCAGCAGCCCAACCGGTATACCCCAAGCATGGAGTTCCCAACGAATCATCATGGTACTGACAGTTGTTTCCGTTGCCTGCTAGAAGTCTTGCCGCCGTTGTTCCACTGGAACAGCCCTGTTCTGCCGTACCAACCGCTTCAGGGCCCCCCCCCCCCGTCTCTATCGGTCAGCACGTGGGCTCGGCCACCTCCATGACGTCATCTTTCCACTTTGTGATAATAGCACCCACGGTGGACTTTGGCAGGTTGAGTGTCACTGCTATGGCTTGCACACGCTGGCCACTAATGTGGCAGCCTATGATTACTCCATGTTGAAAATTGCTCAGCTGCTTGATGGTGGCATTTTACCTCAGCACGTGGTTAGACACCAAATGACTCCAACTACACATGCTCATGTTGTTTTATAAAGAATATATTCAAATTATTGCCCGAATTTGCATGGGTTGTTCCACTATGGCAGGTGTCCACTTTCAATTGAGCAGTCAGTATAGTTAACATTCATATTTATGTTGACAGTTCTACTACAATTTTCGATGACTGGAATAATATTTTTATCTAAGGCTTCATTTCAATAATAGTAATGATGATCCATACAAAGCAAAAATCGTAATCCAGCAAATGGTCTGACCTCAAACTCATAACAGTTTCTAGTTCTTTCAGTAAGCATTTTTCAAAAACATAACTAAGATTTAAATCAGAGCTAGTGTGTGTGTATGGGGGGGAGGGCTTTTAAAGGAATCTGATAAGGCTAATAAAAGATGGCATTGTAAATTATCTTGACATACAATATTCTTTTTGAATTACTTTTAATTTCTATTTCACTGAAAGATTTCACAAATTTGGTCATTCCATTTCTCACTGTGGTCTCTGTATATAGCTTGTTGTTTCAATAACATAATAAATTAAAAAACATCTTTTAAAGTATGACAGATTCTGATTTCCTTACTGAAGTATGAAGTGATGCAGTTAGATCTGACTATGCAGGGGAAAGGGCACATCCCTAGCCGTATATTTTCAATCCTAGGTTGTTGGCAAGTCATTAGAAATCCATTTTGCCTAGATTTGTGTGGCCTAATCATATTTTAATATTATCATGATCAAATTTAAATTTCACAGGTATTTTTGTGTATTTAATGCATATCTGTTGAAGGACGGACAATTTAATCAAAAACTAAATTAAATATGTTTGAGAGATGTTTCTTGACTGCCTTGATAATTCTTTTTAATGATGTTTATACAAGTTTCTCTGAAACAAGTATTTTTCCATCTGTTTCCACTGTCAGTTGAATACTTCCTTTCCTTAGCATAGTACTGTGCATAAAAAAAATTGTGTTTTTTTTTTTTTGAATGAATGAATGAACAATATGATGGAAATTTTTAATCTCAAATAAAATATTCTTTTATGAAAAGCTACTTGTAATGTATGAATACCTATTTTATTGGACCAGTTCTGCTTCAATAAATTATGTTTTGAAATTGGTTTCGATGACTTTGCTCTTATATGTTCACGTACAATTCCATTGCATTAATTGGAGATGAAAATCTGCTTTAATGAAAATCCAGACCTCAAAAGCACTCAATTTTTTTTTTTTTTAGTCTTAATACATCAGTTGACCATTGCAGTACAGCAGGATTTTATCTTTAGTATTTATAAACTAGCTATTTCCAGTTAAAACCCCTAATTTAAGCAGTTCCTTACAGTAGTGTTCTTCTAATATCCGAAACTACTGTACACTGTATATAGTCTGACCTTCAACCCCTACAAAGTTGATACAGGACCTACTCTCCATCCTTGAATTTAAAAATATGCAACACATTTTTGCAGATATTGCAGGAAATTATGAAAACTGATGAGGAACCAAAATATCACAGACTGAATTACCACAGTTTATGGTGTTTGGAGGCCCTTCCCTTTTTCTTTAATAATTAAAAACCTAAGACTTTCATTTTAACCTGTTATTTTCCAAATTATATTAGTAACTTACTATGTCAAACATAGAGATGAGAGTTTAATAAGCTTCAGGCACAAAATGACTGGTAGAGAAAGAGCAGCAGAAACTAATCTTCAGACTTCTAGAAATTTATATTTTTTTTCCCTCCACTTCATGACTGGTATATAGTTTCTCCTTTCGAGAACACTTTTGTAATTACCTTCCTGAAACTACCGATTTCTTTTTACTACTTAATTTTGACAAGCTAAGTTTTTAGGTATTAGGATTTAAAAGAATGTACAACCATATTTTTTTTTTTGTTAAAAAATTATTTTAATTTGATGGTAATTTTCATTGCTGAAATTTGTCATAATATTTTACATTTTGAGTCACATTCAGCTAATATATCTATAAATTAAGTTATAATTTAAAAGGACTGACATCACAAAGTGTAAACAAAACACTTATTTATTTTGCTCCACTGAAAACAACTGATCATTTACTTGTTACTATTTAACATGAAGTGATACAAAGCATCTCTGAAATTAAGAAAAACTTGGATGTCTATTATTACTATTATTAATTTATATAATAATTACTTAGATATGTGAATAACTAATTATTAATTCAAATATTTTATATAAAAGGCACTGGTTTTTTAAAATCGGTATTTCATATATAAAATACCCAAATTTTTCTTCTCCCCATTTAGTATGAGAAATTATTTTTGAAAGATTACATTATTTAAAAAAAAGAAAAAGTTAACAAATGTAATACTAACTGATGACTAAATAGTGAACAGATGTCAGCTTTTATTCCAGTAAGATATCTAGAACAACAGTAATTTCAAGTTTTTTTTTGTTTGTTTGTTTGTTTTGTTTTTTATAAGATGGCTTATATTTAACATTTAAAAGCTGATATGTTCTATTAATAATCATGATGCAAACTATTTAACATAAATAATAATAATGAATGCATCTCAGGTTTCACACCATTTAAGGTAACTATACCAACAAACTTCCTGTGTTGAATCTTCGACTACTGCTAAGATTTATTTAAATATTGGCAAGAATATAAATAAAAATGGAAAAGAAACTAAAGTTCATTTATATGTTATCAACGTTTTCCAAAGGTAACAGCTGAAGGAATTTTATAATCATTTAAAACATTTACATAAATAAACTAATATTGTGTTAATGATTACTTCCAGAATTTACGCTTACACAGGGGAACTGGAGCAGTTATCCTAGCCCTGGCAGATACCCATTTTCATCTTCCACTCACATTTTATCACTGTTCAAAAATTACTTTTACTTCTGAACTGTAGTAACCCTGGCTAAATTATAATAGAAATGAGTTTGTGGTTTGTTAGGTTTTTTTTTTTTTCCATTTTTCCTTGACAGAACAGAAAATGTATCAAAATCCTGCATTCATGTGCAACTGAATCTATTCGGGTATATAGTAACCATTACCTCAAAAGGCTGAAAAACCTCAAAATAAATAACTGAAAATATTAGATCATACCTTTGATAATGTTAATGTAAAAAGTAAGCAGAATTTCCAATACTAAATTAAACAAAGCAAATTTGCCTAATAGATAATTACAAGTTTTCAGTGTATTTTTGCCCCTCAACACAGTTTTAGTTTTTTGTTTTTTTTTTAGAAACACTATAATTAAAGACGAAATAAAATACCAATTAAATTTATCAAACCATTGCTACCATTTTCAAATAATAATGTTTGATTATTAACCATTTTTAGAATACGTTATATTCCAATATCAATTTCTCAATGAAATTCCTGAAATACAGTCAAACTTGCCAATTTGAAGTTTAGAGGACCATAAAAAAAAATCGAATTATCAAATTTTTTTTAATTAAAAGCGCCTGATTGCGTTGTACATGAATGTCAAGGGACCGTGCAAAATGTTCAAATTATTCAAGTTCGACTGTATATTATATCACTAACCGATGCTTTCGAAGAAATACCATCGGCTACACTGATATTCTACTGAAAAGCACATATCTGCATGTTGAAGTGTCAGCATAGTGCTGCATTTTAAACTGTCTAAAAAATAAATAAATAAATAAATAAATAAAACAAGCAGTGCCAATGTGTAATCAAATCAGTTTCATATTTAAAGGTATCAGCTTCAAAAATGATTTCTTTTTTTATTCATAAATATTTTTTCAATATGCTGAGGCTTGTAATTTTTTAATAACTCAGTAAGAATATTCTTGTGAATTTCTTTCTTACATTCAAACTTTCAGTTGCTTTCGTCATAAATTTTTAACAATCGTACTAAATGTACATCTTCCAAGATGATGTGGAACTGCCAAAAATCACTAAAATAGTATGATACTCTTATTACAAACATTAAATGTTTTGCTATTTAAAAACCTGCAAATATGCAACAAATTTTCAGGGCCAAATAGATTGACCCCCTCCAACTATTTCTTAGAATAAAATGATCGTGAACTAAAATGAAATTCACCTAATTAATATTACAGAAATTAGCAACATAAATCTCTGCTACAAAGCTACGGAAATTAGAAACAATCTCCTACAAGCTTTTGCACTTATTTTCTCTCAAGTTTATTGATTTTTGAATTTATGCATTTCATATTTTCATTTGGAAACCCTAATAACCTATTTTATGTTTGTCCACTTTCACTAGAATGCTCTAGGTGCAGTCTAATGCAATTTTTTGCTGATTTTTTGCCAGAGTTTTCTTGAATGGCACCTCTCCATTAAAATATTTGCATAATTAAATCACACATCTATAACTAATGACTTACTACTTTGTATACATGCACTGATTTGAAGTGTAAGATTGTATTTAAATTTAAATCATCCTTAAATAATATTTAACAATCAAGAGATGCTATGCATTTTGACTATATTTTTTCAAATCCAAATATTAAAATATAGGACCAAACACACAAATACAAGAGATGAATAATAAATATAGAACTTCATTACATGTTACGAAGGTATGTCATCATCTTCTTCAGATGATACAAAAAAGATAATAGAAGGAAAAACATAGGCTTAACTAATCAGTAATGTGAGATTCTGATAGCTAACAATGTAACAATACAATACAACCTACAATAGTTTTTGTTACATTGTTAGCTATCAGAATCTCTCACATTAATGATTTGTTATAATATTTGTATTGTTAATATTTGTAGTTATTAGTTAAGCCTATGTTTTTCCTTCTATTATCTTTTTTGTATCATCTGAAGAAGGAGGTGACATACCTTCGTAACATGTAATGAAGTTCTATATTTATTATTTATCTCTTGTATTTGTATGTTTGGTCCTATATTTTAATATTTCTACACACAGTATGGATAAAGTTTTTCAAATTCATTTCATTCTGTTTTTCCTTGCCTTAAAAAAACAGCAATGAAGATATATAGGATTTTATTACTTGATGGACTAAATAAATACAACATAAAATACCGAGTTGGGCTGGTTTTGTGTTTAAGATTTTTTTTTTTCCAAATTGGCAAAGAAAAAAAAGAATATATAAATTTTGTGTTTGTAGACAACTGATAATCATGACTCTTAGTATTTTTGCACAATTGCAATTTTATACCAGGTTGTCCGATAAAATTTACAACTCTCAATTCTTTTGGTTACTTCTTAAATATGTATATTGACATGCTCTAAATATTTTTCCCCAGAATTTACCTAAAATAAACAAATGATTGTTTTAATTATAATATTAAATTTAAAAAGCTAGAGAGCTTTTAGTATTTAAGCAACATTAAGAATAATTTTAAAAAATAAAACTTTCATTCCTTTTATTAATTTTTTTTTCTCTAAATTATTAAAAATATTTGCTATTTGCAAATAATAAATGCAAAAAATAGCAAGCCCAAGGAGAATTCATGAAGACTGTTGAGAATTTATGGATTAGTGAATCAATCCTGTTCATTTGATGTCACTACAACTTTTTAAATTGACATTCATAAAATTTTTGAGAGATTTGTGATGATTAATTATAAAAATATTTTGACAGCAGGAAGTGGTTTTTAAGGAAAACACTGATTCGCACCATCAAATTCAGCAAAAATAATTGCAACACACTATAAATCTTAAGATAACTTTAAAATGACAGTAACAGTGAAACATTTGGTAATCAAATTAGTAGTTAAATTCTGATTTTTTTTTTCTTTTCTAATTAATGCCTACCATCTCCAGTTTGAAAAAAATTACATATTACTTAAAATGTTTCGTAATATTTCCATTTAATTAACTAATAAGATAAAAATAACTTCAGATTAACTTTAATTAAAAATCTGTAAAACATGTGGATAAAAATATGGGGAAAAAACAAAACAAACAACAACAACAGAATTCAAAAACTCATATCACTTGGCTGGAATTTGAACTAGGATTTCTGAGATTATTTAACACTCAATCTGAATTTACTGATAAGAAGTACTATAGTAGTAGTGCTTAGAATCTCAGATCAAATACTAAAAGCCCTTCAGCAATTTGAATTTGTGAATCCTCATGATTTTGTTATTCCTTATTAAAACTGGAATTCAAATTATCTGTTAATATTTTTCATTTTGAGATGCAGGTTATTTGTTTTTGATTTAGATTAAAAAAAAAAAAATCCAGCTTCCACAAAACAAACAACATAAGAACAATTTTAAATTAAAACATTTTATTAAAGTGCTAAAATTTATTATGTCAGATTAAACCAACATTAAAAAAAAATAAAATAATGTGAAAGCATTATTTATAAAGTTAACAGAACACTAATCAAAAACTCCATTTTTACAGTGATTCTGTTCATCTTATGTACCCTCTGCCTTTGTAAACAATCTGAAGAAAAACTACAAAACAGCCGACTAACATTTTTAATATACATGTACCTTAAATGTAAACTTCCACCAATTAATTGATTATTATTTACTACATTGTTTTTTAACAAAAATTTTGTAATACATGATAAAGTATATTAGACTTGAGAAATAAACCCTTATGCTATCTAATTCTTACCATATAAAAAGTAGCAACATAAGATTTTTTTGTTATTGTTCGAAACATAAGACTAATGCTATTCTTCAAAGTATAACTTATTTAATAGCCCTACTTATCTTTTTTTTTCCCAACTATAAAAAACAAGTAATTCTCATTTACTTTTCTTTTAAAATTTTGAATTTTTAATTTTGGCACTAAATAATAATAAGTAAATAAAAATGTAGTTTTATGCAAAATTATCTTGCCACAAAAGTATTTCCAAAGTACATGTGTTAGCAGTTTTTGGGATTCAAATTCAACTAGAAATTAACAGAACACTTATTTCACAGAAACACATTATTGGTGCTCATTAAACAAGGGACCCTACAGAAAGTGTGCCCCTTCCCTTTTAAACAGAAATAGGGATAAATAACATTTCAGTTTCTTGCTATCAAGAAAACACCAGCATACCAATAAAGTAATTAAAACAGAAATATCTCTAACAATAATAGCTAGTTTCCTTCAATATTTAAGATATTTATAATATCTTAAAATTCTGTTAAGAGGAACAACAGGTCCAATGTTTTAATAACTTCTTTTTCTTTTAATTACTATTATAAAAAGGGTACACCTTCATGGGTTAAATGAAAAACTTCATAAATAAAATTAAAATAAATAAAAAATAATAATAAAGAACAAAGAAAAACCAATAGTCCCATGAGGAAAGTTATTTATCTGTACAGTACTTTCCCAGCTCCTTTGTTTATCTGCACTGTGTCACTAAATTAAAGAATTTTTAATATATGTGAGGGGAATTTTACAAAACAGCAGTGTTTCACAAAATTTATGTTTATAATAAAGTTTTGCTATTTATTTATTTATTTATTTATTATTTTTTTTAATCAAAGAAAAGGAAAATAATTTTTTTCTGATATGTATAACAAGTGGCTGTACCTATTAAGTTTCATTTCTCTCTCCTCCAAACTGTATTGTTATAACAAAACTAAAAACATCTTTCTCTGTAACAATTTCTAACATTTCAATATGATACAGGACCTTTCAAGGGAAGAAAACATTTCTTTCCCCAACTTCATTTCCATAAGTGATGCTTCTTCATTTTATGCTTAAAGCAAAAGAAGAAAAATGTAAAATGTGCTTTAGGATCACAGTTCACATGCAAATACAAGTAAGAAGCCTCCCAGGTATGTTTTATTTCAAGTTCATATTAGTGCAAGGCAATTTCACTACTGGTGCATATATTACAATGGCAACAGTAATAAGGCTCTGAATTTTATGAAATACCTGAAAATAATTTTCAAGTGGATGCCAGAAAATAATAATTCAGGCAACAAGTTCTCTTGCACTGAAAGAATGATCTTTCATAATGGCCAAAATCAAAATTCAAGATTAAGAAAGCAGATGTCGAAGACACTACTTTTTAGATGGCCGAAGAGCTCCACGCTGAGTCAGACCTTCAAAACGTTTGAAAGTATAATTGATGAAAACCCAATCTTTGAAACCTGCTTCACCTTCTTTTACTGGAGCTGATGCTGAAAGAAAGAATGATTATTATTAGTATAATATATATTATATTTCAGTAACATATATCTATCTTCAGAATAAAAGTTTTACAATCTTAACTCGAAGATTTGTGTTCAGAAACAATAAATTAGTGAGAAAAAACTTAAGGTAATGTAGTGGAGAACATTTTCAAGATAACCACTAATAAAACTTTAAGTAGTAAAGACAGACCCCTTCTTAAAATTTAAAAGAAACTAATGATATCTTTTTGAATGGTATACATTCATCTTCTAAGTGACAAAGAGGAGCTGACTTCACAGAAGGATGGAGATTGCTTCAGATGTAGCCATAATGAATTCTCTTAAGTTGTAGAGCTATCATATATCTACATCTGTAGTATATAATAAATTTATTAATTTCCTAGTATTACTTCTATAGTGATACAAAGTAACAAACTAACAGGTCAGCTGCCTATCTATTCTACAAAATCATCTGTAGATTTTTAACAATCAAAAGGAAAACATTTAAGCTGTACTAATATGTTTGAAAAATGTAAATTCAAGATGTAATTGTAATAAATTTAATCTTATTTGGAAAATACAGCTTTTTATATTTTTATTTCTTTTCTTTGAAACACTCCACTTTTTTACAGGTACAGCAATTTAGCTGGATAAAGGTTAAAGGCCATTAAATAATAATTCTTTACTTATCTGTGCTTATCAATTGTCTTAGCGAACATTTTAAGGAGTATAAAGTTATCTTGATAGGACAGTTGTTTCCATGAAGGGATAAGTCAAGTCAGAATTTAAATTTCCTTATTCAGGAAATGTGCTTTTATCTATATCTCCTTAACATGCAAGTTACAGCATGTCAACATTATCTGATACACTGAGTGATGTTTGAGTAGACTGAACAAATCTTGTGCATAAACTTTGGGAATATACATTTTTTGTGCAAAATTAAAGGAACAAAATTTTTTCAAAATGTACAATGAATTTAAAAGTCTAACAAGAAGTCCTCATCCTGTTGCCTAAAGAGGAAGTTGAAGAATTCCGCCAGCAGAAAAAAAACAAGAATGGTCAGACCAAACTGCCCCTGTGAAAGGAATTCAGAAGACATGTATGGGTTCACAATGATGGGCGAACCTATATTGCACGAACATTAAAGAGCAAGAAAGAGGAAATTTCATTTGAACAACCAAAATCTCTGAAACAGCAGGAGAATATTCAGATTCACAACTTATAAAGAGGGATGTTTGTGACATGTATGTATGACTGCAACTGGTGGATTGCAGACGTTATAGATATCAGTTGTGAGTTAAATGAAATCATCATGAACTTTATGCTACCACATAGACCGGCTTGCTGGATATAGATTTCTAGCTGCAAGACAGCAACACCACCAACAGTGCTCACTTCCAATTCACAATGTTTTAAAGATTGTGGATGCCCCAGTTCCTATTGGTCCAACAGGAAGGCACCACTCAATATCAAAGGAAGATAATGATACAGTTAAACAAATTTTTCACTGAATTGCTAATTTCAGTTCCAAGCAGAGTGCACAGAAGTGGTATGCTGTGAAACCTGTTATATGTTTATAAGGTTTGAAAGCTGTGTCTGTTACTTATTTTGATTACAAATTAAAATGCTATGTCAAATAACTTTAGATTTTTATTTCATGAGGCCAATATCTAAGTATGTGGTAGTGGAAACTGATTTAATGTATGACAAAATTTTCAATTATTTATAAAATATGTTAAACTCAAAAGTGGAAGGTCCCCTTTTCAGGAAATGTAGTACTCTATGGTACTGATCAACAGTAAAAAAATAAAAATTTTTGGGATTGGCATTTTTGAAAAATTTTTTTTTTAGATTTTTGAAAAAAAAATTCAGAAGGCTACAGCAAGAGAATTTGAACACATTTCCAAACGAAGTATATCATTTTAGACAAATATTATCTTTAAAAAAAAAAAACTGCAACAAAATATCTTGAACCATTCTAGAGATAGAGCGTTTAAAAAATTTGATGAAAATCGCGAGTGAGAAATGACGCCCGAGGTGCCATCTTTGGCGCCCTGTATCTCGGGGCCAGGAATTTTTTTGCACAAAACAAAAAAATACAGATGTCTACTTTTTCCTGATTTTTAATATATGTTTAATTCAAAAACATCTGAGACTATGAAGGTAACCCCCTTCTGCCTGAATCGATATGGACTATGCCAGAGATTAATTCTGTTTTATCATAAAGGTTCTGCCTACTCTTCGATCCATGCGTTCTCTGTTTGAAATTAAGAAATGTCATAAATAATATAACTTTCATTGAAAATAAACAGTTCTTTTCATAACTGCACTTCAATACAATAACTCATAAAATATTTTAAGTAATAAATTAACAATTTCATTTAATATACAGAATCAGAAATGAATAAAAATAAATAAAGGAATTTGAAAGATAAAATGGAAAAGTGATGAGGTGGGAAGGTACAGTTGAAGAAACTAGACACATGCAATCGATAAGCAAAAGAACAATTTGACCTGGCCCATTTTTCTTTAGTTGGACAGACAATATTGTTGGGTGTCCGTACGACTTACACATTATCCAAAATGGATCTCTGACAGCTGTAAGATACCAGTATGATATTCTGAGATCTGCAGTTGCACCCTGTGTGGGAGCACTTGGAAGAGTACTTGTTGTCATGGATGATAATGTACGCCCCCATCATGCACATATAGTGAACAACATGCTCCAGGATGTATGGATCGAGTGTGTGGATGCTCCCCCAACATGAATTCCATTGAACATGCTTGGGATGCCCTTGGAAGAGGTATTATACAACACCAACCTCCTGCCATTACGATTCATCAGCTGACCCTCACCCACGAATGGCACAAAATCCCATAAGAATTGCTGAACAATCTGGGCTTGGCGATGCCTAATTGCTGTCAAAGTGTATTAGTGGGTCACAGGTGAACATACACCCTACTGAAGTGATATGTTCCCATGTACACCAATGCAATTTCGCCCCAACCAGACATGACATCACATAGTGGGATCCTGCAAGAATGCACATGCTTTATTAATTTGCCTGTAACAATGACTAACTGCATATCCCTGTGTTACATTATTAGTTAATAAAAGTTGAAAAAAAAAGTGATGTTGATTGCTTCTTCCTATTATTTTTGCAATATCTTCTAATTGTTTTGATCACTGTTTTTCAAAAAATAAAGGAAAAAATATCATTTACTTCAGGGATCCACCGAGTCAGATCTTTGACATACACAAAATAAATTTCAACACTTTCAAAAGAGGTCAGAATATATTTAAGGGTAATTAATGACCAAATATTTAAATTTGTGGTTAATTGTGAAAATATTATGTTTCTGTTGAGTTATGGCCATATACATTGAACATAACTATGTGAAGTATCTCAAAATTTGCTTTATATAGCCAATGCATTTTTTAATAAATAAGCACTTTTTATCTACAAAGATTCTTTTTAAATTTGCTGTTCAAATTCTTAAGTGTATTTGATTTCTGAAATTTAGAAACTAAAATAATTTGTAATTTGAGATTAGGAAAATCATATCTAATATTAAAGCTCTAGACTGGTTTTAATGAAAAACTTCAAAATGACAAGGGAGGAGGAGATAAAATACTCACGGATTTTTAAATCAACATCAGGGAAATCATCAAAATTTGATGTGTCATCTATACTCTTTACTTCCACAGGAGTAGCAGCTGGTCGCTCTCTGAAATTTAAAAAAGAACAGATTACAATAACAAATATAATAGAGATTCAGCTATAGGATGTTAAAGTCTCTGATTAAACTTATCTTTTTATCAAGAAACCTTATGTTAAAATTTGACAAGTTGTTTCCACATATTCATAATCACATAGGTCCATCATCAACCTTAAATCTAAATCTTGCTTCTGTGTAAATAAACGTCTTGAGATCTCTGAGCATTTGTGGATACAGGTATAAAATGTAAACCAAATTTTAAAACTGAAATCCTAATTATATCAGTGTTCAATTTTTTAAAAATACAGAAATTCAGAAAAAAATTAAAATTACAGATTCCAAGGAACTTTGGGATTATAAACGTGACTTTAACTCCTTAAGAAATAAAGCTTGGATGCAACATTGAATATTATATACAAATAAAACTTCTGTTAAATAGGGACGTATAATTCAAATTCTAAAACAATTATACTATGCTGTCTACTTCATTACAAGTTACTTTAAAAATAAAAATTTGTGTAATGACAAAATTAAATTATATTCAAATTAAATTTGAAGGCATAAATTGCTCACCTGATGTGTTCCCAGTCAACACCTTTAAAAAATGAATGTTGTTTTATCTCTTCTATGCCACCTTGACTTCCAATACGTCTTTCTGCTTCACAGCAAAAACGTTGAATTAAATCTCTAGCTTCATTGGAAATCGGAACTTCAGGAGGAAAGACAAGGGTTTCACGCCAGTTCATTACTTTCCGATAAGTTTCCTGGGGTGTCTCAGAACAAAATGGAGGATAACCTTAAGTATAAAAAAACAAAACATTTTACATATATAAAATCAACATAATACTGTTATTCCCACCCCAAACACAAACTAATTAAGTTTTACCAGAATTTAACTAACAAGGAGATGACAATCTGTAAATAGAAGATTGCAGTGTCTTTCCTTACAAAGAGACGACGACACTGTATATTCTGAAATTCAATGCCTCTTTATGAGATGAACATACACAGGAAGTATTTCAAAAATATATATGTTTCGGTTTCGGGAACACACTAAAGATGTCGAGATATCTGATATTGTTTTCGTTGTATTTGTGCTTATAGCTTAAAAAGTTAGAAATGTGACTAATCTAATATGGTTGTCAGTGATAGTGAATGGCTAAAGTCACGGGCTGTATGTTCAAGGTACTGAAATCGAATCTAGTGCATATTTTTTTTTCCGTTTTTGTTTTGTTTCTCCTTATTTTACTGTACTTTCTTTTTATTATTTCCCTTTTCTTTTCTGGCTTACATCACTAATACAATTAAAAATTGTAAATAACATCCTCCTTAATTATATATATTTAATATTTGAACTAACTGAGAAAGGTAAATTTGTTAAAAATGGGTCATGAGTTTATATGTGAAGTTCGGAAGGCCTACCTGCATTTATATATATTTATATTTGTGTGTGTATGAGAAATGTGTAAATTCATAGGTTTCTTAGAATTTTTTCTTCATCTCATTTTGGTCCAAAGAGGAAAATAACTAATTTAGTTAATCGAATATTTGATAATTTACACAAACACTACTATTTTTTATTATTTCTTTTAAACATTTTACTTCATTTTCTAATTAAAGGGAATGTTATTTACAATTTCTAATTGTATTACCAATGTAAGCCAGAAAAAAAAAAGAAAAATAACGAAAGAAAGTACAGTAAACTCCTGATTATCCGTGAATCTCTCCTGTTTCCATTTTTTTACTGTAAAATAAATTATGGAATTAAAAAAATAAATAAAATAAATCTAGAATAAGGTAAACAATAAAAGAGGCTAATAAAGTATCTGAAGACAATTATAGACAACAATTTAAAGAACGACCTTGTGGGCAGAGCTTAGGCCAGCTGGTTACACTAAATTATGGGAGAGCCTTCCCCCCTTCTACATACACGTAGAACTGTAACTATAGACCTACTGTAACTTTATGCATTGCCATTTTAATGTAAACAAAACATGTTAAAAGCATTTTTGTGTTGATTTTCGTCCTTTTTCGGGTTATCCGCGGAATTCGTTTATCCACAGTTGCCGCGCCACCCAATTCCGCGGATAATCGGGAGTTTACTGTACACTAAAAGAACAGTTAGAAAAAGGTTGAGGGGGAAAAAAACCCAAACAAAACAGAAAAAGATGGGGTATTGAATTTCAATTTTCATGGTGTGTTGTCTCCTTGTTAGCCGAAAATACACACAAAATGCTTTAAAAAATGTAGGTGTATGGACACCAACCACTCAATCAATTATGACATTTCACTGACTGATTTCCTTTACTAGCTTAAAAGTAAGAAATGCAAGATTAATAAATGACAAGTATTGATATAATGTAACAGCAATATAACATCTTGAAGTATATGAAACCAGAGTTAAATTCTATTCATATGCATTTACTTTTCTTCCTCCTCCTAATGTTTTTTATTTTAACCCCTTTTCCCTTCCTAATATTAATTTCCTTTCTTTTGTTCTAGCTGACATTATTTTTATTAGAGGCAGAAAATAAAATGCAATTAGAAATGCACGAATCTCTCTAGTTCTTAAAAAAATAAAGAGTACTTTTTACTTTTAATTTAGAAAAATAAAGTATATATAGAATTACATCATCTATATGTAACTGAATTTTATTTTAGAAATATTCAGCACATGCTATTCAAGTTTCCACTCGCTTGTATAGGTACATTTACGTAAAGTATCTTGAGTTTACAAGCAAAGCTCAAAAAGCATCCGTATACATATATTTGTATATTAATTGTGTATTATAAACGACTAATCTTCAGAATTCTTATTCATTTTTATTTAGGCTTAAATATTTGAACCATAAACCTGGATAGAGGAATGGTAATCCCAGTCACCAGATCTGAATCCCCTCGATTTCTATTTTTGGGGCATGTTGAAGACAAGTGAAAATCAAGAGACTTGGATCATATGAAGCAACGCATCATGGAGGCCTGCGTGAAGATTACTGGGGATGCAGTGCTAACAGACAAAAGTTCATTATCATTTTGCTCACCATGTTGAACTTTCCATTATCAATCAGGGACAGCACATTGAACATCCCATGTAATGTCATTTACTGTACTCACATTGGTTTTTCTGCATTAAAAAGCATGTAGAAGCACATCTATTTCCTTGTCCAGACTTTATGGCCACCCTGTAGTTTTTTTTCTTTCTTTCTTACTTTAAGCTAGTAAAGAAAATCCAATTAAACCAATGTTCAAATTCCTGATATCAGTGGAATGTGGACGTTTCTTCCCCCAAATCATTAAAAAGAAAAAAAAAAAAAAAAAAAAGCATTTCATGGGTATTTTTAGTAAAATTAAAAAGGCACTGTTTCCATCCTTAGGGGTCATCCATCAATTACGTGAGGTGTTTTTTAAAAAATTTGGATCTTCCCCTCCCCCTCACATGAGATTTCCCATATCGTTTTTAAATAATTAAATTTATTTGATATTTTCATGTATTTTGCTTCAAACCACTAAATACCTAAAGCGTTATTGAAGTCTTCTATGAAATACGGGGAGAAAATGATACTACGTTTAAGGTGCACTATAACGAATTTAATTAAATTTAGTAAAAGTAAAAAAATAGGCTGCGACACCACCTTCCCTAATTCTTCACTCACTCCATGGGCATTCATGTGCTTCCTCTATTGTAATGATTGGACACATGATGTCAAAGTCTTTTGA
>JAFIDM010009631.1:132828118-132893231 GCA_023159025.1 Thereuonema tuberculata | reverse complement strand
TCATCACCCTAAGTCATAAAATACGGTGAAGGGATTTTTTGTCCCCCCCCCCCCCCCTTTAAATAAGATTTGGGGAGATTTTGCCGGCCCCCCCCCCCCATTTTGAGCTCAATTAATGGATGCCCCCTTAAGGTTTTAAATGAGGTTGACAATCATCTAAACATGGAAAGGAAAAAAATGCATTTGAATATGGAAAAACAAAGAAAAACCCTACCAATAAGCATTTCATACATGATGACACCCAATGACCACCAGTCACAAGAACTTGAATATCCTGTTTGCATGAATACTTCAGGAGCAATGTAATCAGGGGTTCCCACTGTAGAATATGCCTAAGAAAAACAAAATTTTATTGGAGCTACCAGTATCTTTTAATGAGTAATTGTTTTAAGAAATTGTTTCACTTGCTATTTTTGTTTATTCCTGATATTTTAAGGGATACCTAGACATTTAATGATGAAGTCTTATATCCTTTTTCCAAGTGTAGTTTTAAAAATGATTGGCATTACTTCTGCCATAACCGTTTTGCTAAAGTAAAAGTTGAAACCAACCAACACCAAAACACTAAAGATTTTGATTATTAATTTGATAAATACATGTAAGACAGGTTTAGATAATTCAAAAGAAATAGTAATAGCAAAGAAAACAAACAAAAGCACAAAAGTATCTTTTATGACAAACAAAAGGATAATACTGATATAGTGATAAACAAGTAAAAGAGAAATTTGTGCTAAAGCATAAAATTAAGGGCGACCTATTAAAACCCACAATGTCCATTGAACATGTTGAACCAAAAATTCCAAAATTTGATCTAAACTTCACCTAAGGAGCATTGGAGAGTTATCCGCTGCACAACGACAGCCGACTATCCACTGGAAAACGGTGAAGTTTGTAAATTTTTTCCTCGACCACTATCGACTATCAACTTGAAATTTGGATATGCTTTAATTTAGTGTCTACTATACAATCTATTTTTTATTCAACTGTATCTATAACAGTGGGTGTCCGCATTTTTTTGGATAGAAAGAAATAAATACCCCATTCCTACGGTGTTTGGTCCTCTGAACACAATAGTGAAATCCGTTTGCCGATCCGACCTTCAGGTCGGGAATTTTACGGGAGGGACAAACAAATGCAATAGCACCCATATGGGTCACTTAAGAATTGATACAATATCTCCGTGGTTAAAACCCCTAACTTTTTGAAAATTAACTTAAGATATATATAATGCAGCTAAATGATTAAGAATAGTTGCAGTGTTCAAGTTACTTTTATGATGGCAAAATTATAGATGCAGAGATTCCCTTCCCTCACCATAATGAAAATATGGGCCTCTAAAATTAAAGCAAGATCTATATATGGACTGCTCAGAAGCCAATCAGATTAAGTCAATAAACCAAAAAATGAAATAGGTTTTTTAAAATTACGTACCAAAAAATAACAACGCTTGTAAATTAGAAGAATGAATTTTTTATTGAAAGATAACATAACTATAAACTTGGATGAGTGATTTGGGCACTTTGTCAACCGAAAGTATAAACATTAGAGTATGACTTCAGAAAAAATTTCAATTTAAAAAAAAATGACTTAATCTGATTGGCTTCTGAGCAGTCCATATATAGGTATGTATTTTGGGGAATCAAAATCAAACAGTCATTATGTATCGTTATGCAATTGAAGCATTGTTACAGATTGCAATGATATCAATAAGTAAATGATTTAAACAAAATGAGTAACTACAGAGTCAGTCCATATGAAGTGGTCCAACACTGGTTGCTCAACAGTTTGGAATATATATTTATTTTAAAAACTCCCACACAAGCCATTTTTACCATTTGTAAGCATTTGCAGTAACTTTCATCTCAGGTTTGGTACACCCTAGGACCATGAAACAAAAACTGTGACCTTAAGCACATAAGCACATTCAGGCTATGATTTTGATTCTGTGCACTTTTCTCTTAAAAATTATTTCTTCTTTGCCATTATTTTCAAGATTTTTTGAAGACAAGACAGCTTATATGATTTTTTTTTTGTAAATTTACCCAAAGGTATGAAATATCTTTGGTGGGCAGTTGTTTAAAATTCTGGAATTTCTACACATTAAAGAACTATATAAAAGCTAACATGAGTTAAAATTCTGACTTTGAGATTCAACTGATATAGGAAATATGACATATTGTGAAAATCCATCAAAAATATACCAATATGCTATTTGTGAAGCGACACTTACTTTTATTATTTTGTGATTCTTGCACAATAGTATACTAAAAACTCTCAATATTGGTTTGTTTTATGTATATGTTATTACACACAAAAAAAAACCCAACATCGTGTGGGTCTGGTTGAGACACTTATATTGAACAGAAAAAAAAAAGCTGTGGTTGGAAACAGAACAAAATTACAATATCAAATAATAGGTCCATAATTATTTATAGTGCTGGCTGCTTTATAAGAAATAAACTATGATTAGCTTACCAGTATCTCACTTCTTGATTAGCAACACTGTAAAGTGTCATTATATAAAAGATATTAAACAGAAAAGCCAATATTATGTGAGACTGATTGTGACATTTATACTAAAGAAAAAGCTGTGGTTGTAACAGAACAAAATTACAAGTCTCTAATTTGAAATAATAGGTCCACAATTATTTACACTGCTAGGTATTTTACAATATTATAGTCACTACATCTCTAAAGTATCGACTCGTGTTTTAAGAAAAGAAAGATGGTTGTCAGAGAGAGAACTTATCTTATCGTTCTAGCTGATTTTGCAGAAAAATACACTTTTGTAATCCAAGATGAAATACAGGGACATCATTAGGTCAACAACCACGCAACTGTTCACCCTTTTGCTTACTATTAATACTATGGTGAACTTTGTATTGGCTGCATTGTTTGTATTATCAGCGATCATGTGATAAGACAATTGTACACATTCCAATTGCAGTAGCACATGAAAAAAAAACTTCCTGGCTTGGAAAAAGTTACATATTGTCGAGATGGAGGCAGGAAGTCAATATAAGAACAAAATGAATTTCATCAATCTCAGCTTTTAAAGAGATTTTAGCATCAATGGAGTATGGAAAAATGCTGGCGACTGTACTGCAGGAACCACCGAGGAGGAGGCAAGTCTGCAAAGAATCGTAGGTAATCAAATTCTTACTCCTGAAGATGTGTATCTGCACTGCTCACAAAAAATATAGGGAATCACACACATATCTAATTGAAAGTAGTAGTAGTAGTAGTAATCATTCCACAAGATGTGACAACTGCCAGCGACTACCTGGCACTCCATCATTCCACCGATTTGTTCCCTTTTCAGAGAGCATGATGTGATGCTTTCTCACATCCAAGTCAGAAGATTACAAGAATTTCGTTGTTACTGAAGCTGCGCCACTGACTCTCAGAAACAGTGATATTGTCGCCTGTGTTTACAATGAACAGCTTCAAGATTTGTGAAGACAGAGTGGGTTCTTGTATCGAATGTCCTCAGAAAGCTCAGTCCATCCGAGCTCTCTACACCAATCGGTCGCTTTCACAACATATCAGCAGCATTATGTAAAGAAATTACAATACTGCTAATCACAAAATGACATACTAGTATGTAATCAAAGTTCATTTCTTGTAAAATAGCCAGCAGTATAAATAATTGTGGACCTATTATTTCAAATTGTATATTGTAATTTTGTTCTGTTTCCAACCACAGCTTTTTTTCTGTTCAATATAAGTGTCTCAACCAGACCCACATGATATTGGGTTTTTTTGTGTAATAACATATTCATAGAAAAAACTAATATCGAGAGTTTATAGTATACTATCTTGCAAGAATCACAAAATAATAAAAGTAAGTGTCGCTTCACAAATAGCATATTGGTGCATTTTTGATGGGTTTTCACAATGCCATATTTCCTATATCAGTTGAATCTCAAAGTAGAATTTTAACTCAAGTAAGCTCTTATATAGTTCTTTAACGTGTAGAAATTCCAGAATTTTAAACAACTGCCCACCAGAGATATTTCTTACCTTAAATTGGGTAAATTTACAAAAAAATCATAGTAATGATCCTCTGGAAAAAAAAGGACTTAAAAAGTCTCAAATCTCAAAAATTATTTTACAAGACTACCGGTTTACTCGTACTTCAAAAAAAAATTTGAGCCCTTAAACAAGCTGTCTTGTCTTCAAAAAAAAAAAAAAAAAAATCTTGAAAATGATATTTTTTGCTACGGCAAAGAAGAAATAATTTTATGAGAAAAGTGCACAGAATCAAAATTATAGCCTGTAATGTGCTTAAGTTCACAGTTTTTGCTGCAGGGTCCTAGGGTGTACCAAACCTCAGACATGAAAGTTATTGCGAACGCTTACAAATGGCATGTATGGGAGTAAAAAAATGGCCGCAATGTTGAAACGACCTTGAATAAAAATTTAATATTGTTGGTTTTGAAATGTCAAAACATAGGGGTAGCAGCGCGCACACACAAAATTTTTTTTTCCCCAAAATGGTCAGGCAACTAATATTTTTTTTGGGACCACTTGATATGGATTGACCCTGCAATGAAAGTACTGGAATAAGTTAAAGAAACAACTTCCTGGATTTAAATGAGCCTTATGTGTAATGGAAATAATCTTAAAAAGAATTCTCATTCAATACATAGGCATGACTTGATGCAGATCTTCACAATGGCTACCCTATTTTTATTCTCAGGCAAAATTATGAAAAAACAAGAAAACAGTCTGAGAATATCTAACAGCAACTAAAGGAAAAAATTACTGAATATTCCATAAAATTAAGGAAATGAGACTAGCATAACTTTTGCTTTGTTAATATTTATTTGGATGAAAATATTTATATAATTAAAGAAAACAAATTTATGTTTATTAGAAATACGATAAACATGAACTAAATATATGGAAGTTAATATTAACTAAGATCTTTTTAATATCGATAATTCTTTTATATTAAAGCTAATTAATGAAGAAACAGTAATGTCAAGTGTTAAATTCACTACTTTTTAAATTTTGAATTCGATATTTTTTTCTTTTTGTTACTAAAACTACATTTACCAAATTATTAAGCTGGCCTGTCTTTTACAGCATATACTCAAAGAAAAAAAAAATTAAGTGCATGGGCACTAGGGCAATTCAACTTCAAATTCAAACACTGTACAAATAGTGTGAATTTTCAGTTTGCAATGAAATAAAAATTAGTAATTGTAATTGCAAAAATATATTCACACTTTCACATTATCCCCTGGACATTAATTTTAGAACAAAAGTTCTTTCTAAATCAATCCCAGACTATTACATAGTACGCTTGCAGAGTATTTAAATGTGTGTCAGAAGTTACCTTCTTTCCTGAGTAAGTGTTTTTGCTTTTTATGTCTCAGAAGTTGCCTCCTGTGCTGCTATGGATGTTAAGGATTATGCCTTCTTATCTATCCCAATACCATTAAAGAATTTTCTGTGTCACTAAGCAAGTTTCTAATGGTACAGTATTTGAATGAATGTACAATTTTCTCACTTGAAATGTATTTCCATGCAGTAGAAACCAATAATATTTTGTATAAGCTACCATTTTCCTATTAAAAGTTTGAAGAATACTGATTTGTCCCACACCAAAAGGTAATTAAAAATATTGAAAACTGGTAGAAGATCATAGGCAACAGTTCATTATGAAGAAAGAATGTACAGCAAAAAACACCAAAGTAAAGCAGAGAAACTTGCAGCTTGAAAACATGGTGCCACAATAAAGCCATTTATTATGATTTGACTGATGTCCTTAAATTTTGTGATTTTTTATTCTTAGTTTTTTAAATCATTCAGATTCTTTCTTTCTTACATTTAAAAGTGGTTTATTTATTCTTTAAAAATGTTTGCATCTTATGTTTTAATGTAACTAGGGATATTACTGATTTTTTAAATACTAATTTTAAAATATTATCCTTATTCTTGATTCTAGGCAATGGGCAAAGTCTGTTATTGGAAAGGCAAATAAAATTAACTGACAAAGTAATATGGACATTTGAAAATACCTTCACTCATAAATAACATTCTAATTGTTTTCAAATTTTTATATTATCTGAAATTCATTTCTATTCTGTAATCAATTACCTTAGGAAGCATCAAATAAATCTTGATATATGAAGAAAAGTAGCTTTAACTTTTTTTTTTTTTTTTTTTGTAAATTTTAATTTAAAATTTTAAACACCACTTCATTTTTTTTTTCAGTCATTTACTTTAAACTATCTCATCTTTTTATTCACTACATGCTATATTTCGAGAGAATTTCTGGGCTTCCTCAGGCTTCTTTTTGAAAATTAATGCATAGATTTAAATTCTTAATAATTACAAATATTTCCATGCGACTTTGTCTTAAAAACAATTTACAGATATTTTCATGATGTCTTTTGTTTTAAACAATTTAACAATTTCATGTGACAAAAACAAGCTTTTTCTTTCGACTTTTAACAATTATAACAATTTTTAGATATAACATTCAAAATCAGATCTCAGAAAGTTTCTGTTAAAGAACCAAAACCCTTTTACAAAAAAAAAGTGAATTAGGATCAGACCTTATCCATCTCTTTTCCATACACCACTTTAACAAAAACCACTATTATCACTAAAATATAATTAAATTGATGCAGCGTTACTTTTGTATGTATGCTTTATCTGAGTCAATGAACAAGTTCATCTGGTGGAAAAATTGCATATTATCTAACTCTCAAATTGCCACTATACCGAGGGACCTGTTTTGACAAAAATAAAATCAGGAATTAAGTTTCCAATATTGGTCAATTAAATGATACTATTAATTTCGTGTGCAAACTAATGGCATACACCTGCTGAAGTTAGTTACTGTATGGCAGACATTGTTATCTGTTCAAGAAGTCTGGAAGGTGAAAAAATCCTAGATTAACAATACTTATGTATTGAGTCATTTTGTAGTTCTCCATGTGGATAAAATAGGGCTATATATGTTTGGATATAGTTTCCTTTGTACACAAAATTATTGATTTATTAATTATGGTCCATATTATTATGCCAGTATTAAATTAATAACTGAAATACAATTAGGTTTACAGCAAATTTTCTCATTATTCTACATCAAAAGAATCAAATGTACTCTAATGATATCTCAAATAGCAAAACATATTTTCCACAGGATTTATATAAAAGTCACAGACAAAATCAGTTCTTGCTGCAGGTAGATAAACTAAGAGCTAATAATTTCAGCTAAGAGGCAGTATTTGTTGAAAAAAATTTATCCAGAACAAAAACTGATTTCTTAGGATTTCAATGGGATTAAAGATATGGACTTTGAGAGTTGCACAGATTAGAATTTAATTGTTGAAAATACTATTTCACTATCTCAGCTGGATGCAATGAGGAGGACGACAGAGAAGTACTAAAATTTCTTCAACATGGAATTGTTCCAAGACAACATCCTGTATACATTTGAATTTAAATAGTCATTGGCCTACACAAAGATTCCCAACTGTTTGTACACAATAATTTCCAATTCATAACAGTTCCACAACTGTCAAAAGCCAGTATTTTGTAGAATAGTTTCAAAGCTAATAGATTTTTTAGTTTTTTACTTTTAGATAATCTGGTTAAAAAATTATTTATGATGATCCACCAGGTTTTACAATTAAATCAATATATTGTGAGGGTTCCCCAAAGTGGTGGCTTTGAATGACCAATCAAGCTGCCTACTACACAGTTAATGTTCCCACTAATCCAAATGTCTACTATCACATATTTCTACACTGCAGTTCATAAAAAAAAAAAAAAAAAAAACCAGAACACCTGAATGGAGTTGAGCTACGACTTTAATTTTTACAAGATATGCTCATTAGGTAATACAGAACAAATGATCTGCAGCTCGTTATCATAGGTTCAGGTGTACTGTTTCCAGGCAAATCAGATCATGCAATGTCACAGACTGTAAACCAGCCATCATTCTGTTATAAGCATTGTGTGGCTCGATTGGCATGTCAGTGCTTGATCAGCAGTGGATAAGGATGCCTCGTCATTACGTAAGACAACCATACAGTCACATCAGTGAATTCAACAGATGTTACATGATCAGCATGAGAGACTGCAATGCTTCCCCCAGGAGATTGCTAGTCGTGTGGGGCACAGTGTGTGTGCAGGCTATGGTACAAAGGGCGTCGGATACGAAGAGGATTCTGGACATCATCACAGACAACGCCAAGGAACAACTGTCATCTTTGAGGATGTCTTTGCTTGACCATTCTGCATTATCAAAGGTGTTGAAGAAACAGTGGTGAACTCTGACACATTTTCCTATGTCATTTGTAGCAGTATGTTGCCAGTTATTACAGTTTGGAATGCAGGTTCGTCTGCCCCCTCCTAAGGTTACTTTGACCCCAGCAATGGACTGCCAGGTTGCAATGGAACGAATGAAGGGAGAGGTGTGATGAATGGCACAATATCTTTTTTGGACGAGCCACACTTCTCTGTAGGCCAAAATGACTGCCACATCTTTGTCTGCAGATGACAGGGGGAGAGATATCGGGAAGAGTGTATTCAAACCAGGTATACTGCATCAACATTATGGTCTGGGGTTCTATGCGAAAGCAGATCACCTCTTGTTAAAACCACCATAACAAGTGTTGTTACATCAATGACATTCTATGGTTGGTTGCCCTTCTGTAGCTGCAGGACATACCGGTGATATATTTCAATATAGCCTGGATGGTTATTCCACAGCACACACCATTTAAACATTATTTGATTTGATGCCTGAGAGCGCACAGCAGTTAATATATGCCCGAGGTGGCCACACCAATTATTAACTATACATGACACTGAGCTGCTAATCATTTGTTATGCAATGCATAATGAACATATCCTGTAAAAATCAAAGCTTGACTCCTTTCAGGTGTTCTTTTTTTTTTTTTTATGAACAGTAGAGTATTTCATAGTTTCACATAACTTACAACTTTTTTGGTTGTACTTTTTTTACAGCTTTTACATAAAACCGGCACAAAACTTATAGTTTTGTGCCGGTTAAAATGAATATGATACTGATCAATGACAAACTTTGTTAAGTTGGCTGATCTCTTGTCCATTAAAATACATGTAAATTTTAATGTCCAAAAGTTATTGAGAAGGGAAATACATCATTAAAACAAAATACACCATTAAATAATAATAAATTGCTTGAAATCTTATGTCATTTTGCTGTTGTTGGCATGGGCAAGCCTCACCTTGTTACCTTCAGGAAGTAGGAACCTTGTTCACTTTTTATTAACTACTAACTTACTTTTGTTTTCACTAAAGGAATGATGGAAATGGATGACAACACAAAATTTCTCTTATAAAAGAAACATATAAGCAATTGAGTTCAAGTAATTAAGACAGGATGTAACTTATTACAGATATGTTAATGTAAATGCTGTAATAAAAAACAATTCACTTGCTCTGGTAATTAAAACAAAACACTTATGACAAAGAAGTATAATTTTTACCAGCTGCCTTCGATTCTTCTTCCAACTCTCAGCCCTTCTTTTTGAATCCATAGGATTAGATGCTAGAAGGAAAAGTACAAAAACGTAAAAATGTATCAAAAGCTAAATTAACTTAATTCGAACCTTTTTTATTATTTTTGTAATTATTGAGGAAGAAGTCAATATATAAATAAATTTACCATTTTTTCTTGAATTCAAGTCACCCACGAATCCAAGTTGCACCCCTAAATTTGTCGATCCTATTTAGGAAAAAACCCTTATTTTCAAAATAAACTCTGTTGCAAATTTTTTAAAATGTGTATATATATCTTAAAAAAAAAAAAAAAATCAATATATATATATTTCTTTATTTATTTATTTACTTATTTATAGATGTATATATACATGTATCATCTATTCCTGGGCATTTCAACATTAATGTCAAACACTGAAAAGTGGTTTACCGAATAGAAATAAGAAACTGAATTTATAGCCATAATGTTATTTTCATTTTTCCATCATATAAGCATTTCTAAGTTTTCAACAGAAAGGCATTTTTCTATATCAATGAATTATGGCATAAATGATAGTTATTCCCAAAATGCTTTAATATTCAAAATAACTAAAAAGTTACTAAGAAAATAACTATCGGCATTCTTCATAAAAAAGTAAACAATGACAACAAACTGAGTTATGATTGCATTCAGTACTAAGTCTATATATATTAAATACATAACACCATACTTTGTGTGAGTGTGTGTGTGTGTCTGCAGCTATTTAAAAAAGTATCAACATACATAGCAGTTATGTTGTGGCCATGTCTATAATATGTGAAGATTTAGGCAACTACAAATGCAATCCAAAAATGGAGTGAAATGATTATTACTTGAATGTACAGTAAAATATTAGCAATTATGAGAGTTAAAGTGACCAAAATTATAAACTCCTGTTATTGTCCCCCCCCCTCTCTCCTTACCAACTGTATCACTGTAGAAGTAAAAAACTGATTAAAATGAAGCTAGTGCAAAAGAGCATGCTTAGTAAGGTACCCCACATAAGTTATTTTAAAGAATTAACGGAACAAGTTGTTTTCATTTTGCCAAAATGGCAATTCTTCCTTTCTTAGATTTTATGGTTTTTTTAAAAATAAAATCAGAAAGAAATAAAGAGGAAAAAAAAAGCAGCTTTCTTTCTTTCTTTTTCTTGATACTTTTGATGTCTTTTTTGATTTTATCACTGAACACAAACACTTTTTATCTGATAAAAAAAAAAAAAAATCTCTAAAAGATTTAAATAGCACGACGACAATTTTTTTTCATTACAAATTTCTCATATTGATTCCTGTTAATAACGCTCATTTGAAAGATGGAAAGTGGAAAAAAAAGCCAATAACATCGAGCCTATCACATTTATTAACTCAGGTTTGATAAATTACTTTTTTGTAAATAACAATTATTGCTTGAATCACCAATTTATCTTTATGATTTATATTTCTACTTTAAGTTAAAGTTAAAGTTGCGATCAGGCCCAGAGGACCACGCAATGCAACTGGAGGGTAGGCTCCAGTGTTCAGAACCTACGGGACAAAGTTGAGGACGGGGGGTCGGCCCGTCGCTCGCCCGCCTTTAACTCCCGGGAAAGAAACCCGGTACCCATTCTACAGAGGGCTGGGTAGACCCTAAGGCCCGTTTGGAGGAGAAAGAAGGGTGGAAAAATTCCCGTCCTCCGCCGAGGCCGGGAATCGAACCCGTTACCTCCAACCCGCAGCCAAGCGCCCTTACCCACTCGGCTACCAGGCCCACATATTTCTACTTTATTAATGACAAATATACTAATAACACTGCAAAATTTAACACAAAATCACAATTTATCTAAGACATCAGTTTTCAATTATCTAATTAGATGATAAATCTCATAGGTCGCTTAAGGTAATCATATCATTTTGCTTTTCAATATGCCTGTAAATTCAGAAGTAAGCCTGGTAGAATCATTAATAAATTAGAAGCTACTTCAAAATATAGTCTAAAACTAAAAAAAATAAGTAAATGATCACATGTAGGTTCCAAGCTAGATACACAAATTATCCCAATCAGGTTGCTTCCTTTAAATCCTCTTTGTAAAGGAAAAGCAAACCCTTATCAACTTATGCACAGTTTCAGTCTGTCTGTGTTAATTTCTTTGTAGCTTTATACCATGAAAGGCTTTAAGAATGTGATCAAATTTCTGGAGATTTTCAATCTAGTTCTAGTATTGTACAAAGTTGTAATCAGAAGAATTAACCTTAAATACTGAACTGTAACAATCCACAAATTAACCTTAATTCCATGATTGGATTTGCTGAATGCAGTCAATGACTATTATATTCTCGGTGAATTATAAATATGAAAATTTTACTTATATAAACTTTTATTGACCAATTTGCTTTTTTCTTTCACCAAAAATTGAGGAGCAGCATTTTATTTCACTAACGTGATGCAATCATGGTAGATCTTGTGCAGCTAACATTTGCAATTGTTATGTACTTTTTAAGGTAAATTTGTTTAGCTTCTTGATATATTAAATTTTAAAAAAAAATTCTAAAATTTAAAAGTTTAATTATTTAACATGCTGTGTACATAAGCATAATTGTTATCCCCCCCCCCCAATTATAATAGGAGAAATAAATAGGAAACCTTAGTATTTAAAAAACAAATTTCTAGGGCTAGAATTTGAAATATTGAAATAAGAAAATGATGCATCAAACTGAAGAAGCAGTGATAGTTTTGATCGCTTGACAACTCCTCACCATTTCTTCATTTTTATTCATAAACAAGACAGTACTTTAAATGTAACCAAGTTTTAACTGAAATCAGGAAAATTATCCTCACTACTGCACTATCCATTCATTCAATTACAACACAAAACCTCTTTTCTAATTAAAGTTCCTATGTTTATGTCCTTCCCTTACTTAACATATGTTAATTTAAATGCTAGAATGCTGAAAACAGTGCTTTTTTTTATTTAGACTATGGTGAACTCTTCAGTTTTCTATTCAGCACACTACTTTCAGGGTTTGATTTTTTTTTTTTTTTTGTTGAAATAGCATTTACACACATATATATATACAAATAAAAATTAAATAAGCGACTTGGATTCAAGTGCCTATTAACACATACAAATACTGTATTACTCACTGAAGTCACTAGGCTTGGCTTGTGATAAATCCCTATAAAATTCGGTTCTGTGAGACTTCTTCAAACCAGTGCACAAACCAAAATCAGAAAGCTTTATATGGCCCTAAAAAATTAAAACATTTTTTTTTTTTTTAAATTAGCAATGTTATTTTTAAGTCTTAAATGGTCAATGAGATCCAAATCTTTTTTTTTTTTTCCAAAAGAAAAAAAATGTTTAAAAATTTATAATATTAAGAATTACATCTTAATTTATTTGAAAAAGTTCAAACTGTTTAGAATGCAACTGCAATCTACCAAATAAACCACAACAAAACCCTTTTTAAAATTTGTAAAAGCTGCAAGATTTTTTACAGAAATAGCAGGGTTGTTTTAAACTAAAGATAAGTGTCAGACATGAAAAATCATTAACTTGGGAAGTTAACTTTTTCACAGGATGTTATACTTTTTTTTTTTTTTG
This sequence comes from Thereuonema tuberculata, assembly GCA_023159025.1. Classification (NCBI taxonomy): domain Eukaryota; kingdom Metazoa; phylum Arthropoda; class Chilopoda; order Scutigeromorpha; family Scutigeridae; genus Thereuonema; species Thereuonema tuberculata. The sequence goes on along the minus strand of JAFIDM010009631.1, from coordinate 132,880,125 downwards.
TAACCTGCAAGACTCTTCAAGGGAAAAAAATCAAGGAATTTAGGAGACTGGGACGGTGTAACTAGTGAGATGAAATATCTTTTGAACCTGGAAAATAAACATATCTAACAGTATAAAAAATTCTGATAACATTCAGAAGAAATATGCCTTCAAATGTTGTTCAACTGATCACTGTCAGATGGAGTAGGAATGTGATGATGAATGCAATGGAACAGAAACATGATATGAAAAAATATGAAATTTAACTCCAGGTCCGAAACAATAACTGAAATAGCAGATGATAAAAATGCAGCAATGTATGATAAGCACTAAGAAAGCAAAATAATCTTAAATTTACCAGAAGCAAATATTATCTACTATGACCTGAAATCTAGCAGAAATGATCAAACTTAAGATTTTCAGAAGTAACACAAGTGATATTAATCATCATCACAGAAGAGATTTGCATTTTGTATAGGCTCATGATGATAAAAGGGAAAAAAAAACCTAGTGAAATAAAATATTAAATAAAATATCTTAGATCAGACTCATTAGTGAGAGTTCAAAATTTTGATATTGGAAAGAACTACCATGTTTATTGACTTGACAAATCATACTGTAGTCATTTCTTACAGGTGCATTTAATACATGGTATATCACTTTCAACTATTCACAACAGGAATAAACAAGCAATTTGAAATTTAGAACTACTACATACTCCAATGTTTCTACAAATGTATGTCACTGTATAGAAAAAAATACTAAATTGTTAGCACTATTATATAGTGAAAAGGTTACTACTCCTAACTTCTCTTTAATAATTAATGAAAAAGAGAAGAAAGGAACTTGCTGACCGATCTAAGAACTACAAACAGAATAAATGTAATTTTAATACTGGCAGATACAAATAAAAATGTGTGGGTCTGAAGTCAATGAAAAATGAGAATTTAAGTTTGGACTGTGCATAGATTTTTAAAACATTTAATATTTACTATTAATCCACTTGTTTTCTAATTAATTTAATTACTGTTAAACGAACCATTACTAATTGTTTAACTGAGGAACAGCAACAACAAAAAAATGTTAATAACATACCCTGGCATCCAATAGAAGATTATCAGGTTTGATATCTCTATGAATGAACCCCAATTTATGAATGGAGTCTATTGCTAGAGCTGTCTCAGCAATATAAAATTGTGTACATTCTTCTGATAGGGTATCTTTCTTCATTAGAAGTGTCATCATATCACCTGTTGGATTAAGAAAAAAAATAATCTTGAAAAACTGACATAAAATCAAATTTCTATGAAAAGACACGAGAACAATTATTTTAACTTACTCCAAGAGAATTTTTTTTTTTTTTTTTTGGTGGAACTAATTCCAAACATTATTTTTGGTACAAATGTCTATAACTTGTCCTAATTAACATACAATCATTCCAAGTTCTACTGTTGCCATTATCTTGCAAAAAGGCAGCCACTGGAAATTTTTCACAATTTACTCAGTAAATGTTGCTTTTAGAGTTGATTTACAGAACATTAAATTCAGGAAAAAAAAATACAAGCAAGTTAATGTCAATGCAATGAATGTGGAAAATAATGGTTTTATAATTTTTTTTTGCAAATACTATTCTGGGAATAGTTCATAATTCTTTGACATATTTCAGAGGCTTGCAGCTGGGCAGCGAAAAAAAGGATGTTTGCCCCCAAGATATCAAATGAAAGATGAACCTCACAAAGTTTTTTTTTCCATAAATGTTCTTGTCCATCTTCCATGACACGGCAGATATCCAGGTGGTAATCTATTTTTGCCCATAGGTGGTGCTGCATATCATTGTTGATGGTTGCAATTGCATTGCTAATGTGATGTCACAGTTTGGTGAGGTCAGCAGGAAGTGGGGAAATGAACACTTCGTCCTTCACATATTCCCAAAAAGAAGTGCATGAAGGAGTCAGATCTGGTGATCTGGTTCGCATAGACAGTCTTCACCTTCGAATCTCACATATCAGCTCTTTATGCTGAGTGCCAATGCCTCTTTTCTGACTTCTAAATCTTCACTGCACAGTCACCACTGAACTCTTTTTTGCATATTCCAAGATGCAAAATGTCTTCTCACGTTGCGAAATTGCTATTTTGGTTGCACCTGCGCCCTAGTGGCAGCTGATGAAACGAGGATTCAGTGCTCTGCTGTGGGGGGGGGGGGGACCCAACTTGGTGAGTTTGTCTTTCATTTGATATCTCGGGGCAACCATCCTTTTGCTAATGAGCTGCAAGCCTCTAAATTGTGTCAAGGAATTATGAATAACCCATTATTCTTTCACTGATGATATTAAAAAGCATTCAGTTTTGTACAAAATAGTTATAAAAATATTTGTGTTGGAGCAACAGATATGTACAGAATATCATTTTTTAAAATCATAATTAGGGTGTTAACTACATCTAGTATTCCATCAGACAGAATATTCACTGACACTATTTTTTCCTTCGTCATTTATTCATTAAAAATACAGTTACCTCTGAATAACGGACAGTCACGGGACCGGAAGTTTTGTCCGTTATTGGGAGGTGTCCGCTATTGGGGAGGACTGTCTTTTTTTTATTTTTTAGCTTATAGCATGTCATTTAACGAAAAATACGTACAATCTTAATTAAATTTCTACAATTATCATTGCGGCATGAGAGAATATGAACAATTGCAAATTATTTACTATATTTCTTTTTAAATGAGTGCTAATCCGTTTGTCTTACTTAAATAATGATAAAATTAATTACAGTATATAGAAAATTAATTTCTAGCCATCCATTTGATGCCTTAAATGTGTCCAATCCTAAAGTTGAACCGAATTCTCTGGCTTTTTCTTGAAGGAAACACCGCTTATAGGAATGTTCTTTGCACGAGCAAAGCGGAACCATTTTATCACCATTTCGTCGATTTTGATTGCTTCAGTTTTACGAAACTTCAAATTCTTCGAATTTTCGTTTGAATTCACCATCCGTATTTTTCTAATCTCATCTTTGTCCTTTAAAAGTTCACTTATCTGAGTTTTTCCAACTTTAAAACGTTCAGCAAGGCAACGCACACTCAGCTTTTCTTTTTCAGCAACTTCAAGAACATCAATTTTTTCTTTCAGTGCCAATCTCTTCCTTTTTGACGCCATTTTAATTCACACTAAATTTAATGAACACGTTTATAGGATAGCTTTACGAGGGATCGATATCTACAAAGCAACTGCAGTGAAAAAAAGGACCTTAGATTCGTGCATTGAATCATAGGACACCGATACTATGTAACAATGTATAGGACACCGATGTAAATACAACCATGATGCGTTTGTCGAAATGTTAATTGAAAAAAAAAAAAAATTACATTTAAAATAACTGTCCGCTATTCGGAGTGGATAACATGGAATGTCCTATTTTAAGGGACTGGGACCCACAATAATGTCCGCTAATTAGAGGTGTCCGTTAAAGGTGGTTTCACTGTACTTAGTTCTAATGAGAATAACTATAAGAAAGCTAGTGTGCTCCTTGTGAAAGGAATGCCTTGAAATAATTTTAGTATTCGACCTTGCTGAGTGAGAAGGGAGAATTAAGGCGTAATTTGCTAAGGACCCCCTCCCCCCAATGAAGTAGCCTGTAATCTTTTATTTCACTCATTTTAGTGATCACTACAAATTTTACTGTACAAATATTTATTTTAATCAGCATTTGGAGTAAGAAAACAGCAGCCAAGTATCAAGCAACATCTAGTGAACCTTTTAAATTCTAAAACTTTATATGCAGATTTATTGCTTCAACCCAGACATAATTTTTAAATGATTTATAAATAATCTTCAATAAAAAATCATTGTAAGGCATGCAGTAATCATTGAGTCACAAAATAATATTCACAGATAAAGCCTTAATTACAGAACCGCTATTTCATATACGGTCTTTGCACCAATACTAGGTATCTTACAGTTATTCGTCAGAATTTATGCTGCAGAAACTACTTTTAATGACTATTTGGCAAAAGAAAACAAACATAAGAAAGCATATCCCACCCAGTAAACAGTTTGCTAAAACATTTTTAGAATGAGTCAACTATTTCGAGTTTTATAACCATCCTGTATAAACTTTAATGCTTATATAAATCATCGTCAATGAGAAAATTATTGTAGGGGTGTCAGTTAACTAGCAACTATAAAAAGCTATTCCCAGATTGGTATTTGCAAAAGTCATCACTAGGTTTTTTCCACACACATTCACTGTGACAACATGAACCTGTTATTTCAGAATTTAATGTTCTATAAATCAACTCTAGATGCAACATTTACCTAGTAAAATATTATTATTATTATTAAATCAAATGGCAGGGTACATTGAAAATACATCAGTGACCCCTTCAGGGTGTCTACAAAATCTGAAAAAAAAAAAAATTCCCTGATTTTTCCCTGATTTCACGAACAATTTCTTAAAAATTCCCTGATCATAAGAGAAAAATTCCCTGATTTTAACTACTTGGTAACTATTTACTATTTTATCTAAGTATAATAAAAAAAGCAAAAAATTCTATAAAAACAGTAATGATGAAATACTTAAAAAAAGAAGAGAGAAATAAAAAATTATAAATTAATGAGTTTACAATATCTTACCTTTTAAAAGATTTATTGCAACAATATACACAAAATTAAACTCAACGGAATTCAAGATTCATTGTAATGTACAGCATGATACTGGGTATTTAAATTTTTGAAAGCTTTATCGCAGCAATTTCATTTTCAATCATTTCAGATTCCTTTTGTGCTGCTTCTAAGATTTTAATTTTTTTGTCATTAAGCCTTTTCAGTTCAAGTTCAGCCTCTCTCTTTCTTTTAACAGCTACTGCCAATTCTTGCTTTTCTTTCTTTTTTTGTTCCATTGCCTCGGAATACTTAGCTCTTGCATTTCTTACATCAAGGACCATCTTCTTAGTAATTTCAATGTTATTTATGCCACCTTTAGACAATACACTATCATAAATGGATCTTCTGGCAATGATAGTTTCTTCTTTGATATTCTGCTCTAAAGTATCTTTGTTAATAGAAAAACCTTTTTCTAAGCTTGCATTGCCATGCGACAATACCATGACTAACTGTATCACTGTCATAGCTTCAGGTGCTCCATTTTCTTCAGCAGATATCAAACTACATCAGAAATTATCAATACGTGCAGTCGATCTTTTATACATCTTTAACTTTGTGATATTTTCTGGCTGTGAACATATTTGTTTTAATTGATTCTTAGCTTTCTCAGCTAAAGTGCATGATATCCAGTTTTTTTCCGAAAGAATTACCAACAGACTTGATAATCTACATGAAAATATATTTTCATTTATTGCTATTTTAGGGTCAAAACAGGACACTGCTTTAGTCAGCTTGTAAATAAGGGGAGATTTACTTTGGAATTTCAGTAAACATTGAATCAATAAGCGTCTACAGTCAACTTTAAATTCAGCTATTTGCAAATCAGATACTTTCGCGTTTTTCAAATTGCTTTGAGCAGATAAACCAATATCTATTTGTTTAACTGGCAGAAAATTTGATTTGTCCTCCACGTCTATGCTTGTAATATTTTTGCTTAATGCCTCTTTTTTAAGAAAGCGCTGCATGAATTTTAGTGACAAATTACTATGGGTTTTTTGCTACTGGTTCTTTGCTACTGAAAATCAAGCAAAATATAGAGCAAACAATAAACAAGCTGCAACAGAAATAACTTCGTGAAATGTCCGAGAATACAAACAATCTACCCACCGATTGGCCTTTCAGATAAGTTGCATTCCTCGTAGTAAGTTTCGGTTTCAGTTTCAGTGGCGGGAATATAGTACAGGATATGAGGTCACTATTCAACACCATTAGACCGGTCGGCGGGAAGAGGGGATCGACGTGTCGCGTGACCTTGAATGCTCCCTTAAGATAAAAGCTCGCGCTTGGCAAAAGATCATAAATTTCCCTGATTTTAAGTAATAATTGCGAAATTCCCTGATAATTCCCTGATTTTTTCCAGAATAACAAAATTCCCTGATAATTCCCCGATTTCCCTGATTCTGTAGACACCCTGCCCCTTGGTTCTCAATATCTAAAAGTTTCACTACCATTACTCAATATGGGACATCTTGCCAAATGGTTTCAACATCCATTTCTTCACTCAAATCACACAATGTGCACAAAGGATGTGGGTAAAGTCCAATTCGGGGCAGATGTTTTGCCAAACAATCATGTCAATGAGGCACGGACAGACTTACCTCCAAGAGGTGCACCCCGTGCAACATATTTATACAGCAGAAAAGTCTATCCTGCGGTAGTTGACCTAGTAAAATCAACTTATATAATTGGCTAAGTTCGTCTGTCTGTAACTCGATATAATTAAGCTATTAAGATAGATCCAAGGTTCTCAATTGTACCACTGAATCAAGGGAACTCAAATTGGATGAAATATTAGTTCATTTTGTCATTCCATGTTGTTTCCATGAAATTTTATCCTTGGGAACTGACAACTGAAATTCTAATAAAACATACGTTTAATTTTGTTACCACTGCACCCATTTTAATGAAATTTGGCATACTTACTCAGTTTTTTACGCTGATTTTGAAACTCAAAACCATTTTTGCCGTAAAAGCTTCGTTCACAAGTTAGCACAGTATTTAGATTACAAAGGGAGTTTTAAATGCCTTTCAGCATTATGAATCAAAAATAATAATTATTCCATTCTTACTTTTAGTAAAATTTATTTACAAGGACAAACTTTAGATATGGTTGGTATTTATTTACCAGGGCCTGTTTTTAGTCATAGACAGTTATATGTTGCTATTTCTCGAGCACGTCGTGCTTGCGATGTCAAAATCAAAATTCTTGACCGAATAGATCAAGGACATCTGATAGAAGGATCTGATGCTGTTTTTACAAAAAATGTAGTTTATAAGGAGATATTTACTTTATAGTTGATAATAAAATGATTTTTCAGATTTTTTTATGCCTGTCGTCCGACAGGCTTTGCTGCTAGTGTAAAAATAAAACTAAACAATCGCCACTTTTTCAATATAGGATGTACCACATCTTGGAATGATGGAATGATTTTTATAATAGGATGGCTAGCAGAACATCTATACCAAAATCATCTAGTTCCATCTTCAAAGATATTTTGAAGATAGATTGGTTAAGAAGATGGACTAACTTAGAAGTCATCTAGTTCCAGATTACTTCCACTGTTTGTCAGAATTTTTTTAGATTAACATTGGAAACAGGTTAATTCATTCTGAAGCAATTATTTTGAAAACAAAAGATTTCATAACTTCAATAATTTAAAAAGCACAAATGAAAAGTGAAAATTTAATGTGTAAAGTTAGTAAAATGCTGAATGATACTAATTTAAATTTTCCAAAATTTCCTAATTAAGCAAAATGCAACTTACCTCCTGGCAAAAATTCCATAATGAGATACAGATTAATTGGATCTTGAAATGAATAATACATTTTCACCACCCACTGGTGATCTGCTTCTACCAAGATATCTCTTTCTGCTCTAACATGTGCTACCTAAAATTTAGAAATATGTAAGTGGTAGTTTATCCCCTTAATTGATTAAAAAACTAAAAACAAACATGACTAAGCCAATTATCAGAAAGGCAATTACGAAGAATTACTTTTGCATAAATATAATAAATTAACAATAATTAATGAATCATTATTTGACTACCTGCTCCTTTTCTAACATGTCGGCTTTACGAAGAATTTTCATAGCATAAACATGACCCGTGTCTTTTTTCTGAACAAGACGAACCTGTGAACAGAAAATATCCATTTTTATGTAATCAACTTACCATGAGAGAATTATTGACAGTAATTAAATATATATAAATATATACAAGTTGTAGTAGAGCTTGGAAAATTAATATTACTATTAAACTATTTCTACTTGAAAATAAATCTACCAAATTTCTATGATCTGATGTATCACTGATTTTAAGATGCATTGGCATGCATTGTCTAAAGTTTTTCATACCAGTGAGACATGCAGCAATTTACATTAGCAGTAACTACATAATTATTTAATAACATCAAAAATAAAAAAAAAAATTAATTTTCATTTTTTTTTAAGCTTTAAGTGAAATGTCTAATGAGATAAGAATGTGCAAGTGGCGACTCCAGTACCGTAGCTAGAGGATTGGAGGCCCCAGGGCAACAAGTGATTATGGTTTCATAAAAAAAAAAAAAAAAAAAAAAAATCTTTGTTCGGGAGCCCCCTTTGCTCGGGGCCTCGGGGCACTGCCCCGGTGGTAGCTACGGCCCTGGCGACTCCACAATCTGCTTAATAATAATAATAAAAGAAAAAAACAAAACAAACGAAGAGATAATCTTTTAATTTTTAAAAATTTCTGAAGTAGAATATCAACAATATCTCATGAAAACTAAGTATAAGTTTAAAAGTGAGGAAGGATAACTACTCCAGTCTAACACAATTAAGACATGAAACTATGTAATTACAATTCCTTGTGATCCTTAATTAAGCATTAAGTTATCTGATATTTAATACTATTAAATAGGAGCAATGTCACTTCACAAAGATTTCTTCTCCCTTAAGTATTTTGGAATGAATTCTAAGACTAAATGCTATTAAAAAGTTAAGGCCTATGTGGCCTTAACATATCCCACTGCAGGCCTATGTGGCCCTTGGGATTTGTGGAAGATAAGACTCCTGGACTCCTCGGCCACAATAAAGCACTTTACTATTTGGGACTTTCTTGGCTTAAAAGACTAAAACGCAATAACCTTCAACGATAATCACTTATTCTCAAGAGCATTGTCATTATCAAAATAAAGAATTCATATTTGTATAGTTAAAAGGAAAGGACTACCAAATCCATTCCAAAAGCAATTACAAAGAATAGAGCCAAGAGAAGCAATAATAAAATTTCTTATTATTGCCAACATTTAAATTCCTGGATTTAAATAATAGGTTTTAACCCAGCCCAAGCTTCTTACCTTTGAATCAAAATTGTATAAAAGACAACTGAGAGTTTGGAAACTGAATATATAAACTTTAAAGTTTGTTTAACGGGATAAATAATTGTTAAATATGTATAATGATCATGCTATTTTAACAGTAGCAAACAAAATAGTTTGTTAGGCTAAGCTCCTTTGTACAACTCGACTGGAAACTTACAATTAGCCTAAATACACAGTAGAGAGTTTTTAAAGTTCTCAATCACGCAGACAGATATACTTATCACAACTTCTAAAATTAATTCTAGAGCTCTTTTTTTCTTTTTTTTTTTAAACTAAAATTCTCTATGTTCTATGAAGCATATTTGCCGACTTCATTTCAATTACCTATAACATTTTATTATCCTACTTTCCTAGTAAAGTGAGACTTATCAGATCATTCACTAAGTCTGTGTTCCCTTCCTAATAACTTTTGACTTGCTTGATGGATCTTCTTGAAACTTAGTAAGTACATTTAAGGACCAGAGATGATCTAACACTTGAAACTTTTTTCAAGAGGGTCCTTGTCAAGAAATAAGCACCAGAGGGCAAAAGATATTTCCAAAGATAAGCAATGGAATCTAAACAATGGATTGAATGGATACTTCATTGTTTTTTTACAATGAATTTTAATCACCTTTTAGCCAATCCATTAATTAGTGCATGGCTTGACAATACTGAAGTTAATCAGATTTTGACAAGTAAATAATGGAGATTTAATCAGAAAATGGAAGTTTTATTTTGTTTGTATTGCATGGCTTGACAATACTGAAGTTAATCAGATTTTGACAAGTAAATAATGGAGATTTAATCAGAAAATGGAAGTTTTATTTTGTTTGTATTCAAAATATATTAGAATTGAAAATAAATATGAAGTGCTTTTTTTTTTTAAAGAAAAAGAAAAGAGGATGAAAATAAAGAAATTTTAAAAATTCACATTCTAAGGAAAGTAGACATTAGATTCTTTGAAGTTGTTGTACTTCATAAGAATTCAAAATTAAAATGAAGCAGCAGACAGGTTAAAGATATTTTAAGATTAAAAAAGCAATAATGTACAGGATATTAATTCTTATTCTATCCTTAAGAAAGTTTTTCTAATTTTATTTGGAACAGAAATAGTTCTCATGAAAGAAACAAAGCCTGAAACATGATTCATGTAAACAATTAACTCTATTCTAAATCTTGAAACACTAATTTCAGCCAATACAGCTTTAGAAGCTATCTTTTGCTACATAATCTTCATGCAAATTTAATACTGTTATATTGTTAATACTGCTTAATTTTGAAACCAATTTATTTTTTCTAAAAATAAAAAACAATTTTTTTCTAAAAATCTGAGATGTAGTTTGAATTTCAAACTTGAAATGAAATTAAGGATAATAGCATTCTATTAAAAAAATTAAATTAAAGTCCAATGTGAGTCACAGTGGGGAGAATTTGCAAAGCATTATCTAATTGCTAAAAGCTAGAATGAATTGCAAATTTAGAGAACACTTAGACAAAACTTTCATCACCCTAACTAACAAACATCATTCTTATAAATAAAGAAACAAAAAGAAATGTCACCAGAGCACGATGACTGTCTCAACTGACCTCACCAAAGGCTCCTCTCCCAATAACCTTGAGAGGTTCGAAATCTTCTACACCAAGTCTTGATCTCTTAAGCCTCAAGAATTCTGTTTCCTTGATGGCATGTTGAACACGTTTTTCTTGTTTCTGTTGAAAAATTAAAATTGATACTTTATTCAGGTTCACTTCTATTTTTCGTATTTTAAAACAAATTTAAAAGGAAGAAAGTTGTAAATTAGTTTTTCTGTCAATTATTTTATTAAAGAAAAAAAACAACAACAACTAGCTTTTTATAAAAACAGATAAATTCAACATAAGAAAAAAATGCAGAAGTTAGAAATAACAAGGGAATGCTCAATGTAAACCATACGGATTATTAAATATATTAATTACTTGCATATATAGCATTAAAAACAAAAACTTTATTTATTTAGCAAATTAATATCGAGATCGGAGAATATACGACGTCCCAGCCCATTGTAGCTTCTCCGCTTAACTCAGGTGCATTGCGAGTTGGTGCCAAACACCTGGGGTTGTCAAAAAAAAGCATATTTTTACCTGTCATAGGTGTGACATCTATATAATAGGTATATAAAAACACGAGCGTATTCAAATGCAACGTTGTGTCAAAATTTCAAAGCAATCGGTGAAGAACTTTTGGAGATTTAAGATTTTGAACAAACGAACATTTACATTTTTATTTATATAGATTACAAATATTCAATTGGTTTCCTTCTTTTGACATTGTCCGCTCTCTCCAAATTTCAAAGCATTGGGTCCAAAACTGATTTCCAAAAATGACACACATTATTATTTCCATATTTCATTTTCTAATAATAACCTACTATAAACAAGGGTAGCCAAGTGGTAAGGCACATGACTGTGGTTTAGAGAAACTGGGTTCAATCACCAGCAGAGTTTGGAAGTTTTTCACATTGAATTCTCTTCCATATGGGCCTGGCCCACTCAGCCTTCTGAAAATTTGGTACTGGGTTTCTTTCTCAGGGGTTAAACTTGGGCAGGAGTGGGGCTGACCACCGACCTCAATTTAATCCCACTGGTCAGGAAATGCCAGAAGCCTCATCTCCAGCTACTCATATTGGTCTGTAGTGGGGTACTTTAACGAATTATACAAATGAAAACTGGTTTTCTTTTCAATTGTTAATGGTGAGAGAGCACTCAAATGTCCATCCAATCTCGTGTTTTCCTGACTGATCACAGAAATATCCGTGATTACCTTGTGAGCTCAAAAGGAATCGTCTCATCTCAACCAAAAATATTTATTTGTTTTCTACTATCTTTCCAAATATGTAAACATTAAGACACACATTACAGTATCTATGGTCTGCTTTGTTACTAGATATAAAGTAATTCTCAGTTTGTTTTATCATCTGCTTCTTCTTCAGGACAATACTGACTTCTCAAAGCCTGAGGAATTATTAAGTTGCAGGGCCCTCAACCTCAGTAAGATTCTGTATAATTGAAATTACTAGGGCCTGGGTAAAGTATTGTTTCGATTTTTATTTATAACTTAATCATGATATTCATTATTCTAATTTTTGAAGTAAAATTCATAAATTCTTAGAATCTTTTTGCCTAATTTAACTTTGGGGCCACCCATATCTTTAAGGGCACCAGGTTGGCACCTCAAGAACTTATGCATTAAGTATGGCCCTATTCACCTTAATTATTTTATTAAATAATACACATTCTTTAAATACAGTTCATTTGTCTTGCACATATTCTTAACAGTTCAAACAGCTACTATTTGTTGTTCAAATCACTATATTTTTGCTTTATGGCGATTTTTCTTTTACCTTCCAAATTTCCCCTATATTCTGCATTGCATTCCTAAATATGGCTATGTTTTGTCCACCAATAATCTTGGCGCATGCACACACTATACAGGTATAGGACCATTAACTAGAATTGCCACATTGTGGTAATGAAGTATACAAACTATTTACACATAATTACTTCTAAGTTTTCAGGGTTTATTATATACTTTTTTCTCAATTATTAGAGACTTATTTACCTATCTTTTTATTTGTTTTTGGTTTGTTTAAATAACACGTTGATTGCTGCCATTGCAATGGTTGGCAATCCCCAGGTGCCACAAGATTATTTTACGTTTTTATTATATATGGTAAAATAAGTAAATTGCATATCATATTTCAACCCCCCCCCCAACCTGTTCAAATTAACTCTCATGGCTCCATATAGGTGGCGGTTAAGTGTCTCCTCGAAACTAGATTGTGAGTGGTTTTTTTACGGTTTTGTCAATGATATGGTAAGGAAATCAAAATAAAAAGTAAATAGGATAGAATACAGGATGTATTTTTTATTTATTCATAAAAATAAACAAAGTCTCAGAAAAAATTTACACAAAATCAAATTAGGTGTATGATCAAGGAACTTTATTTTTTAAATTTTGAATTCTAAAATCAACAGAAATCAATAATAAACAAATTTAGAGAATCTAGTATTTTTCTAGGCTTTCGTACATCATTCATTATTATGGGGAGGGAAAAAAAAAAAAAAAGTTTGGTGTTTACGACAGTTCAAGGTATTTACTGAGATGCCACACACAATACAAGTACCCTTTACAAGCACAGGCAGCATAGTGATCAACAGAGTTTACCCCATGTAGTCAGCAGTCAACATGTTAAATAATTATACCCTTTAATGATTTTATTTTATCTTTTATAAAAAAAATTTTATTGGAAGCATTTGATTCGCAAACACACAGAATCATAATTACAGTAGCTACTTTTGGAACTACAGAATTACTTAAATATGTGAATTTCTCCAACTGGCTCAGAGCAAATAATTGCAAATTTCCAACATTCCTGAATTTTGTACTAGTCTTGCATGATCTAGAATGCAAATAGGAATTTATTTAATTACTGTCTCATTTATTTTTAGTACTCTGACAAGTATCATAAATATGGCTAAGTTAATAGATGAAACTAATGCTATAATGTTGAAAAGGAAAGTTTACGAAATATGCAAGCATTTGAAACAATACAACGGAAAGTTAAATTTCTGCTGTTTTTGTTTTCTTCATGAATATTAACAAGTCTTCTTGAACTAATCTGAACATTAGATGTTAGTAGTATGTTCCAGTTGACCTAATGTGGAATGATATGAAAGATACCTCAGAAAGTGATGAAATATTTCCCTTAGCTAGTTAGGGGTGCCAGTTATAGAATACCCAGATTTGATGAGAATATCAAGTTCACAAAGATTGGGAAGAAACTGTTCTACATAACCATTAATTAGTGGTTAATTAATGTGACTATGATAATTATACTAGTATTAGTTAAGAAATTTATTGAACAAATCTCCAACAAAAAAATTCTAATTTTTCTTAAAATAAATTGTCTTGCCTAAGATTGATGCAGAGAATTATTAATATCTGACTCCTCCTCATGTGCGACTTCATCAAATATTTGAAGTTTGATAATCTTTCCTAGTGCATGCTAAAAAATTTCTGGTTCAAATTTGAAAATATAAATTATTTTTTTCTTTTTTTAAATCAAAGATTTAGCTCTTACCCAGTCCATGTACAACTCCACAAAAATCCATGGAGATACAGGATCATCAAGTCCACTTGGGTTTTATCAATCTAATCAAAGTTATAAGTTTACTGTTTTGTTTTTTTCCCCAGCTTCACTAAATCTCTGTTCACTTAAGCAAAGATAATTATTTCTACTGATTCCATCCACTTATCTTATAAATTTGACCAAGTATCACTAAGGGATCATCACTGAGAATATGAAATACTGACAAAGCTGAAGGATTCTTCTCTAATTATTGCAATTGTAAATTAAGAAGAAATAAAATAAATTAAGACTATTTTTGAGTGGGTTAGCATATACTTATATTCTTTCTTTTTGCTTCACAAACTTTATACAAATTCTTACCTCCGATTCTGAAAGACCTTCTTCTCGCATAGATTCTTCTAATTTTTGATACCTACAATGACAGTTTTTAACAGATTATTAATATAGGTGAAGAAAAAAAGCTTTGAAGTCCAGAAAATTAAGATTAACCACTTCATTATCCACTCTCAAATTACAACATAACTCTGAACTGTAATAATTTTTAAAATTACTTCATTACGCAAATATTCGTTTTAAAAAATGGTAACTTTAAATAATTCTAAAAACACTGTAGACTTTCCAAGTTTTTTACTGTAAAATTTCTATATTTGTAGTATTGTGAAATTTGTTGAATGATTACAATCTACTGGGTGATTATTGACAGGTACCAAAAACATTTGAAGAGCAAACTGATATATATGTAAAAAGTATGTTTTTGAGAAAAAGGTCATTATAGTTAAATCCTCCTCCTATACTAGCTTAATCGTTCAAAGTTAGTGTGGAGAGCATTACAAAGTTATTTCATTTACTTAATCAAGAAGCAAAGTAAACTCACATAAAAAGGAAGGGTAATTTTACAAAACTGAGCACCTCTTTGTACAACTATATCATCTCACTCTTTTGTCAGTGTGAGAATAGTATAGATAGCCAATTTACTTGTAACATTTATATCCATTAGCAGCTTCAATTTCTGCAGATATACCAGCACAGATGATGTTTGTTGTAAGTCCCTTATCCAGTGCAGTAGACTTTTGATTTAACAGACAAAAAAAATTAGTTGAATTTTACAATATAGGATAACCCCTATTTTAAAATATTCAAGTGTGTTATTTTGTTAGAAAAACTCCTGTATTTTTAATATGAACAAAAAAAGACTTCCAATTAAGCA
Source organism: Thereuonema tuberculata (assembly GCA_023159025.1). Lineage (NCBI taxonomy): Eukaryota > Metazoa > Arthropoda > Chilopoda > Scutigeromorpha > Scutigeridae > Thereuonema > Thereuonema tuberculata. The sequence goes on along the minus strand of JAFIDM010009631.1, from coordinate 132,864,805 downwards.
AATTTTTTGTCTAAGTTATCAAGGTAAAAAAATAAATTATAAAATAAGTATAAAAAAATTTCAGAAATCCATAGCAGTAAAACCAATTTTAAAATAAAGTTCTCAGTGTGAATTAATGTATCAGCATTTCCTAATCAAGCTATGCAGTATGCCACTATTAGGTCCAGGAAATTAGTTTGCCAACACAGTTCATTCTATTCACTCCTTTACATTTTGGTCAGTATCTTTTACACCCATAATTGTGACTTTTTTCATTTCGTTATTATTAATACCTAATATTTTAGCATAAACATATTAACTTAAGAGTGTTGAACAAAAATTAGGGCTAATCGAATAGCTTGATAGTAGGGTGTCTTAGAACTCTGTGCGAAATTTATGGAGTCAAAAAAAATTTCAGATATTCACAGAAAAAAATATATAAATAGTTTGTATTAAAATTTACAGTGTAGATGGTTGTTCTATTTACAAGTGTGTAGAAGTGGTTTGTTCACCAACGTTGGAGTGATGTTATTGTTACAGGTGTTGAAATAAACTCAGCTGCTGAAAGGCTTGCTAAAAATATGGGCCTAAAATTTCAGAGAAGTGATTGTCTCCATAGCATTATTATTAAAAACAAGTTGTGGTGAATCTTCACATTCTGATTTATATCAATTGAGTATTTCAGAAGATAGTTAAATGACCTCATTAACAATAAAGGTCTCAATTTAAAGCAGGTTTATAATGCAGATGAGACTTCGGCTTTTGTATTATGCTCTTCCTGAAATACCCAGGCTTATAACCATGAAACACACATTCTGGCTGAAAGCTAATGAATTTCCGTTTTATTTTTGCAAATGTTAATGGCTTGCATTGGCTTAAGCCTATGCTTGTTGGTAAGGCAAAAAACTCATACCTTGAAGTATTTAAAGAAGAAGCTACATGTAATAAATATTCTCTCAAAAAATGCCTGGTTTACATTTGGTTATTTTGTGTGACTTGTTCTTTAACCATTTTGTTCCTGAAGTACGCCACTATCAGGCCAATGTGCTGGAAATTCCTCTCATGAAATGAAGGCTGTTTACTACCCTAATGCTGAGAGGGTAATTAGAAGAGATGGGAGAATTAAATATCTTTTTCTGCCCCCTAACACCACTTCATTGATACAACTGATGAATCAAAGTGTAATCGTTGCATGTAAGAGGTTCTATTAGTAGTTGTTTTTGGAAGATGTTATGGTTATTTTAGAAGACAAAGAAAAAAATCAAAATCAAAAAGAGGGTGCTAGGACACTTCAAAATTACATGCATGCAGCATCAGATCTGGTATCTTCAACTTTTAGCAGCTGCATGGAAAGATATAAAGGTTAATACTTTGTCCAATGATTGGAAGAAATTGCTGTACAACGTGGAACCTCAAGTGGACTTTCAAGGATTTGAAGTGTATTTTTTGGGAGACTCTTCTAAGGCTGGTGACAAAAATGCAATTGAAGACAATGTGATCTTTTTCATTTTGATTACTCCACACTTCTTAGGTTTTACTTATGTGCATTTAAGAATCAAAAATTTAAAAAAAAGACTATTAGAGAGCTCAAACAATTTAAAAGTCATAATGATAATAAAGAGTACTTCAAACAGAACACCTGGTGGCAAAGCTTATTACAATTTAGTAATACTGAAAAATGATTAAGCTAGCAATAATACAGTGCAGTGTTGGGTTGAGTTGTTTTTGAAAGAAGACAGTAATAATTTATCTTACAAGTAAAAATACAAGTTAAAACTTTTCAGCAGAAAACATCTTTTCCAGATTTTTTTAAGCTCTATTTTTCATTACCAAGAGTGATGTTTCAACTAATTCATTTTCATTAAAATTTCAAATTTTTGTTTTCCTTTACCTAAGTTAAAAAAATGAAATCACGTCAAAATAATAGAATAAAACATACCTATTTCTCCTTTCCATATGTTGAGTAATAAGGTTACTATAGTAATTTTCCAAGGTCACTTTGGCTTTGGTGGCTTTGTCCAAAGTGTGACCACTGAACCGTATTTGGCCTTCAGTAGTTGCCATTTTTATAATGGCTGGATCTATAAAAAAGAGAAAATAAATAGAAAATGAACAATGCAATGTACCAACTCAAATTTGAAGCTTATTATAATACAGAATGTGGATACAGAATAGACAATATATTGTCAAAACCAGTCTTCAAACAAACATTTCCACTTTCAAGAACATAATGTAAATGTTTTAACACAGAAACCTATGACATTACAAAGGATTAACTGTAATAATCAAATATGGAATTCATTAAGTGGTCATTCAATAAAACATCACAAATAGGCTGCCAACATAAAGAAAAAAAATTATTACTAAAATGTAAATTTAACATCATAGAATGTCAAAAGTACAAGTTGTTGGTATGCGTTTTCTTTTCTTCAGACTGTCCTTCAGAAAAAAAAATGGCTGTTGACATGAAACCAAAATTGAGTTGTGTAAGCATGTTTGACTGTTATATCTTCTAAACCATAAACAAATGACTTTCATTTATAAACCATTAAACTTATTCTCAGCTGTAAATAAACCACTAATTTTTTTGATATATTTTATTAATCATAAATAAATTAAGGCTTAATTTGATTTATAAGATTGAACATTTATGCTAAGTTTAGGTAGTCATTTAACTTCGGAAGTAGTATCAACAGGATAAATTTCATCATTATATAAAAATGTCTCAAATAAAAAAACAGCTAAACTCAATCTGCTATCGTGAAAAGCAGGACTGAAATTTTTTTTTTAATTTGTGACATTTTAGCATTTGAAAGGGAGTGCATTAAAAATTCTGAAAATTTGACAAATATACTTCTAGAATAAGTAAAAAAATTGCATTATGCTGAACATGTATTTTTATTTTTCCTAAAATGTAGGGTATCAGAAACTAAAAAAAAACAATTTGAAAACATCTTTTTCTAACAATGTAGATGTTGCTTAGCTATTTAAAAATTCTCCTCTGCAATTTATTTTGCATTCTGGAGTTTCATCTTTGAAGATGGTAAAAATCTAAATTAAATCCTTTTTTCAACATCAGAAAGCCTTAATTTAAATACTGTAATAGGTGGAACAACATACCTTAAAAAATATTTTTTGTCAACTGTTCCAACAATTTCAGTATCAGTAAAGCTTTAGAGATGAAAAAAAAAAAAAAAAAAAAAAATCGGGTAATTCTGATTTAACATTTTTTTAAATAACTTAAAACAGCTTTATAGTCATAAAAATTATTTTCTCAACTGCAATTTTATTTCATAGTTTATCATACTCTCATCTTCTAAGGGAAAAAAAAAAAAAATACACAACCACTATTACATAGTTTTTTAAATCCTTTAAAAGTATAATTTATGAAATTTGTAGAAATTTTAAAGTACTCCCCCTTTTCCAATATGTTCTCAAATGTCACAAATTAAAAAAAAAAAAAAAATGTTTTCAGACTTGTTTTTTGATTTTGAGCAACAATATTGATCTTATCAGTTTTTATTTATACAGTTTTATATTATATTTATCTACATAATTATGAAATTTTATCCTTTTTATATCTGTTCATTACGAAGCCATAACTTCCCAAAATCTGGAAGGATGTTCTAGATCTCTGGAAACGATTTGCATAAGCGTTACTGTGCTGTGATGTTTGTGCTTAACAATGGTGATGTAGATATCCATGTGCTATTCAGTGTGATAATCTTAAGAGCATGGTAACAATGATGCCGAAGAAAATTGAACCATTTTGGAAAGGCTATATTACGGCTCTTTTTGACACAAAGTATACCATACCTACTCTGTGATCATAAAGGTATGCAAGAAGCATGGATTTAATGTATCAAAGAAGGCAATCTTTTGTGTGGCAAACAACAAAGGACATAAGAGAATGGGACTAGTTGTAGAAGGTAAAAAAAAACATGCCTTTCCATGGCCTGCTATACAGTTTTACTCCAGACATGATTAAGAAAGTAAAGTCCCTCATAGCAGGAAGCAATCCAGCAACACAGAGGGTTACTTCAATGAAGACAGGAACATTTTTAACAACTGTGAACACCATAATCAAACATAAAACATCATAAGAGCAGGAGTTCATAAACTGCTGCTACAATACATTTCAGAGCACCGAACAAATAGAAAACTGTACAAGTGCCATCTATCAGGAGAATAATGGAAATTCATAGTTATATTAGATGAAACATATATCTCCCTTAATGACTGCAACAAATCCAGAGTAATTTACTACAATCAAAGGGATGATAAAAATTTTCAAAGATGATATAGAGAATGCAAAAGAAGCTTTTTTGGAGGGATTCATGATCATCGCAGGATGCAGCTGCAAGGGCAAGTTAAACATTTGTGCTGCCCAAAATGCAAAGGTTAATTCCCACTACCATCAAACTAATTTTTCAAGACTCAATTTATTGATTGAGATTTAACATTCTATCAAGACAAAGCCTCCAGTCACATCTCTGCTTCAACCTATTTGTTTCTGGCGAGAATGGAACAGGGAACAGGAATGAATGTGGTACCTTTCAGTGACATTCCTGTGAAGTCACCAGATGCTGCACCAATGGATTTTTGTGCAGTTGGACTCCTAAAATGAGGACTAGGAACCACGTGTCCACACACAATGGATGGTCTTTGGAAAGCTTGTCAGGAGTGGACAAAAATTGATATTACAGTATTCCATAACAGCCTGCTTTCAATGGAAATTATTGGGCGAATACAAAAGTTCTACCTGTTTTTGAATATGAAAATTTGCAATGGAATTGCCCTCACACATGACATTGTAATGACGCAAATCGTCTGCCAATCAAACGTTTTGATGCCTCACATATAAATGCATTGTGTCTCACAAAGTTAATCATCTCAAAAAAAATATCAGAGGGTGTAACATGGAACACTAGAAGGAGCATATAAGACATTGTTTGTTATACAAGTTCGATAAAAAGAGTACGGCAGCCGCAGCATGTCGCAATGTTGGTCAAGTTTATGGGGAGGATGCAATAGACGAAAGCACATGTCGTCGATAGTTTCGTAAATTTAGGGAAGGAGACAGAAGCTGCCAAAATCAGGCTAGGAGTGGACGGCCATCACACGTTGGAGATGACGATATTGACCAAGTCATAAGGAACAGCCCGAACCCAAACGTGCAAGAATTAGTGAATACCTTCAACGTACACCGGACAACGGTCGAGAGGCGGCTGGTTAAGTTGGGTTTTACGAGAAAGTTGGATCGTTGGGTTCCACATAACCTGACAGCTAAGCAACAGGATGACCGAATCTGCCACCTGTGTTTCCTTGCTTTCCCAGTACAAAAATGACCCATTCTTGACACGAATTGTGACAGATGAGATGTAACATAAAGCGTCGTAGGACTGTGTGTCACCCTTCTGATCCGCCTGTATCGACTTCGAAAGCTGAACTTCATCCCAAGAAGGTGTTATTGAGTGTGTGGTGGGATGTGCGGGGAATAATTCACTGGGAAATCCTGCCACTCAACCAACCATCAATGCTGCCTTCTACTGAACATTAGACAGGCTGCATTCAAATTTGGTAGCAAAACGGCCAGGTCTCATCAATCGTCGCGGTGTTATCCTTCATCACGATAACGCCAGGCCAAGGGCTGCTGTCATCACTCGCCAAAAGTTACTGGGCTTTGCTTGGGAGGTTTTACCTCACCCTCCCTATTCTCCTGACTTGGCACCAACTGACTATCACCTATTTCGTGCATTGAACAATTCCTTCAGTCAGAAAATCTTTGATGATCTTGTTGCTGTGAAAACTGCCATCAGGACTGTTTTGACTCGAAACCGCCGGAATTTTACCGCCGTGGGATTCATCTCCTACCAGAAAAATGGCAAGAGGTCCTAGATAGCAATGGGGATTATGCACAATAACAGGTACTGTTCATTTTGCGTTTATTTGCTCTTCTTTATGGGTAATAAAAACGGGTAGAATTTTTGCACTCACCCAATACAATACATAGCAATAGCAGCAGTAAAGAACTATACAAATTGAACATCATCGGTGGTGGAGCCACAGATTTTCTGCAGCAATGCATCACTGAAATTCGTTTCCAGAGATCTGCAACAAGCCTCTATATTCAATTTTGTAAATCAAATTAAGACCCAAGTTACTATGTTAAAAGATATCTTGGAAGACTAGTAGTTCATTTGGTAGCTCAGATTACACATTTAGCTTAAAGGTTTTTTTTTTTTAAATGGAATCCAAGTCTTTTTATTTTTTAAGTTTAGAAGTTATAAGCAAAAACATACTTGCACGACTCAGTCTAAAGTGCTGGCAGCAGTCATTTTAGTTTGGAGCAGCCTAGGAAAAAAAATAAACAAGCACCTACAATGGAAAAAACATTCATGGATATAAAGGGGAGATTTCTGATTTGATTTCATAAGAACGTTGAGTAAAAATAATGAGTTTCAAGGAGCTATTAATATTTTAAAATATTTTCCTAATTAATATTTATTTGGGAAAATTACAGCAAAGTATGAAGAAAAAGCTTTTTTTTGGTCTGTGATCATCTAAGCCACAGAATTTAATACAGCCCATAAATTTAGATTTTAAAAGGTTGAAAATAAAAATATAAGAAACATCTTATATTTCCTATATTAAAAAAAAAACAAAAAAAATAAAAAAAAACACAAAAAAAAAAAACATTTTGTACTAATATTCTTTTACTCTCTGCCCATTAAATTTGTGATATATTTTATAAAAATACTATGATCTAGGATACTGAAAGTCGTACGAAGTCTATGAAGATAGAGAGCATGCATCTACAGTAGAACCTCATTATAACGGACTAATAGGGGCTGAAGGTTGTCCGTTTTAATGAAAGTACGATTTATAACAAATAATTCTTATAGAGGTGTAATGCAGCAGGGTGCACATCAATGAAAGTACAATAGTTAGCTATAAGAAGTGTTTATTATATATCAAATAAAAAAACCTTCAACATAGTAAGTTGAATTGAAAAAGATGTGTACGTATACACTGCATTAATTTTTATAACAAGAAGGTCCGGGTTCATCTTGATTGCTTACATTCATTGGTTTGAAAAAATATTATTTTATTTTCTGCTGGGTTTGTTTGCTGCTTATTTCTTCAGTTAATAACTGACGGAAGTGCCATAAGTGTTCATAATAAGCAAACACATTTTCATTTGCCGATTGTTCAACATATTGAATAACAAAATTTAAATGGTCTTTCACTTCGCACACCTTAATTGTAGGCCATCAATTTTTTTTAAAACTGTCCGTTATAATGAGGTTCTACTGTACTTTGAAATTCACTAAATTTTCAAGTAATGGTATCATCGACAGGTTAAATAAATCATCTTTTAGCTTATTTTGAAAACCCAAATCATATTATAAAAAACCTTCTGGAGTAAATCCTTTTTTTAAAAATAAGTACAACTGCTACTACTAACGATAAGATTAAGAAGATAATGTTTTTTTGGACAACACTTTATGCAAGTAAAATCTTGAATGTACTATGAATGGCTTAGGAAAAAAAAAAAAGTCATCAGTAGACTTCAATTGAAAGAGCAAACTGCATGTAGGGCAGCTATTTTAGCCGTTTCAAAAACAATGTAATGATCCACAGCAATTTAATATGGAGAAAAAGCAGATAACAAATACTACACAAGAAAATATTATCATACGTTTTTTGACAAAAAAAAAAGTTGTAGCACCTAGAAGCAGGCAATTACAATAAAACTTCGCAGTTAAACAATGGAAATACGATTATAAAATTATTCCAAAACCACAGCAGTGAAACAAACTGAGCAGTACCAAACAATTAGAGCCTTAAGTTGTAAATTTCCCATTATTGGCTTTACAAGCAACTATATATCATTGGCATAAATATATCTTAGATATACCTTACCATAGATATATTGTAAGGTCCCCTGTGGTATAACTGATGGAATATTTGCAGCTGCTCTTGCAGATCTCATATAACCTGTCATGGAGGAGGATGGAACAGGATGATAACACTTCATACCATGATAATTTCGGTTCTGGCAGAATACCATTCAAGAACAGTGCCCACAATATACTCCCTAGATGGTAATTTGCTGCAAGAAATAGTGGGACTCATCACTAATGATCATTTTGGTAGTGTCCAGTCCGTTCAGATGCAACACCACTCCAGATCCAATTACATGTAGTTAGCTTTATTTGGAAGACATAATGAGGAATAATGTGAATGGTGTCCTAGTTATCAAGCAATGGCACAGGAATTACAGGCGATTTCCAGAAGTACCACATCTCTGCAGATGATGGTGATCATTTGGAGATGTTAAGTTTGACAATCTTCTTGTAAATTCTTTCCACTGTATGTGTCTGCACTGGAGCTAAATCAACTAGCTGTCACATTTGTATAGCCAATCTATTATAAAACATGTCTACTCAGCCTCCTGAAGGCATCCTCTCAAACTTGTTCTGTTGTTTAAACAGCCAATAAAGACACAGTTAAGGCATTCTCACTTTAGCATAAGCTAAACACAATTGTGAAACTTTCTACAATAAACACACTGCTGAACTGTTACTTACGAAGATCAGGGTGCAAAGTCTTCTGAGACAATCATTATTTGCAAACTTAAACACTTGCATTCTTGATGAATTTCTGTTTCAAGTTTCAAGGTAGTTAAGATTATTCCTAGTAGGTTTAATGTTTGCTGCATTTTTTTTTTTTTTAAAGGAGAATATCCATAACAGATTTTCATGCATTGTTATAAATCAAATTAAATGAAAAGTTTAATAATAGGCAAAATTAAGCTAATTTTACTACAAAATTCAAAACTTTACAAGTTAAGGCAGTGCTTCTCAGCTTTTTTTACTTAAAGGCACACTTTTATATCTGAAATCTGGAAGCACACTAAACCTTGTTCCTAAAAATCCCAGGACACATCAAACCTTGTTTCAAAAATCTTACGGCGCAAGAAATTTTTTTTGAAAGGATTCTATTACAACAATAAAAAACAATGTAAAACACCTACAATTTACAAATGAATATAACAATCTATTTTAAACATTTAAAGACACACTTGAAATATATTTTTAAGCTGATTTGCATGTGATTTAATACTTATTAACCTTAACTGTTAGAACGAAACAGAATTTAGTCTTTGTTTCTACTTGCTCAGGTTATTTGATGTATAGATTTTTTTCTAGGCATGATTCATTTGGTAAGTGTGAAGCTTAGCTACACTGGCTAAGAAATCAATACACTGGCTGAGCAATTCTAAGCTAAGGTAAGAGGAAATAAAAGACAATTATTTTCAGGAAATTAGAATTAACTAGTTTTAAAGACTACACTCAAATGAGAACTACTAGTTCTAACAGTCTAATTATCAGTTCTAAAAGTATCTACCAGAACGAAAAGATACATACGTACATACATAAGAACATTGCATACATAAGAACTACCATCATCCTTAAAAAAGCAACAACAACAATGTAATGTCATAATGACAGTCTTCTAATTAACAAAAATATGCTTAAAATTATAAGATAAAAATATCGCATACAAAGGAGAACTTCTTTTAATGATTTCTATTAGAAATGCAACAGATTAGTCTAGGTTATTTTTAACTGATACCAATAAGGAAGGATCCCATATTATTTCCAATTTTTACTAATTGGTTTATTTTATAATTTCTGTAATAAATAAATAACAAAAAAAATATATAAAAAAGGGTGCAAGTTATGGAAGCTTTTTTAGACTTCTGAAAAACGCCTTATATCCCCGGTTTGTCTGTCTGTCTGGGAACACACATCCCACAATGCTTCGCAACGGCTTCTGTTAACTCAGTTGGTTAGAGCGCCTTGCTAATACGTGAAGGTCGTGGGTTCGATACCCTGATGGGCAATTCTTATTCTTCATTTTTTTCTCCCCATTTTAAATCTTTTCACAGTTTCTCAACTTAAGTTTTTCTTTAAATCATTATTAGGAATTCAGTGTATTAACAAGGCTTAAGTTAAGAATGACGACTATTCCTTATAAATAGGGGTGGGTAAGATAGCATGGGGTCGCAAACAGACTCGCGCGAACATTTTCTAGACCACCCCGGCGCAGTCTATTCTAAAGTAAAGGTGACTCAGAAGCCATTGCAAAGCACTGTGATTGGTTTACTGATCACTATCCTACCTTGTTTTTTTAAGTGCCAGGAAAATAGAAATAATTTTGTTTACCCTTTCAAATCCACATCCTAATATATTTATTTATTTAATTAACTAGCTATTTTTTTTTTTTCTTAAGTTCAAGGAAAAAAAATTAGCTTAACAGAAAATGAACTAAATTTTCTTTTCTTCTCCAAAATTATCATAAAATATTACTTGCCATCACTTCATAAAGGTTATCTGGTATAATTTTGATAACCGGAATTAAAGTTTTTTATATTTAGTTGATTAATTTTCAAAAAAAAAAAAAAAAAGTTAAATCTACCACAGCAAGTTTTAATCAACAAATGGGAAAAAATGGAGAATGTTTAAAGGAAAGATTGCTATAGACTAAGTCTTTCTATAACTTCTGGAACCCTTCCACTTTTCCCAAATTTCATTTCTTTTTCCTTGTAGCAAAAAAACAGTAACAAAATTCCAAATGCTTAAAATTATCAATGAGCAATCAAAACTAATGTAGCAAGGATTTTTCCTTCTTTTATCTTGCTGTTGAGAGTAATGACAATTTGAAATAAGTTGCTTATCTTGTAGAGCATGCAAAAAAGAGACAGCGGGATTCAGTTAAGGCAATTTTAGATATACCATTTCAATAGGCAATAGTAATGGCAGTGTAAAGGTAGACTGCCAGTGAATCAGCTTTAAAATTGCCAGCTTTAAAAATCAATCTTCCAATTCCATATGTCTAACTATATGTGGTATTCTATAAACAAGTAATTAATATGCACTACACAACTACAGTGTACAGAAAGGAATCTCAAGCTAGATGAATTAGAACAGTAGACAACCATGCTAATTATCAATTCTGTCACAACAATGGACAACAATGAATCCTGTGTTGTGTTATTGCTAATGTCAGATCAGGATGTGATGTAAGCACTGTAAGAGCAACTTGTCTACTGTCTATAGTACAGGCTGATGATGATAGGACAATGATGTGGAGAATGTTTACCAGGACATCCATCTACTGATCAATAGTTTTTTTCCAGCTGCAGCAATGCTTCAATTTACCCTTTTGTTAGACCCAGTAGGAAATAAATCATAAGTCATATATCATTTCATGTTGACTATATAATATTAAATGTCATTTATTAAATATTACAGTTTCAAAATTTTCATCCAATGAAACATCTTCAGACAAGACAGAACAGCCTGGTTCACAGAAAAAATGAATCACAACCAAGTCATTGGTAACTGCACAATGCAAAACATCAATTTAGACCAACAATAGAATGAAGTGCATTAGTACTGAACAGTGAATTTATATTAATAATCAAAATACAATTTTAATTAGACAAACAGGTTTTACAACAAAGCTTCTTTTTGTTCCTAGATATGGGAGCTTTTCTAATGTTCCCTTGTCTATCTAAAGACTCAATTCAGTTGGAGAAATGTTCATTTGCCTTTCCCTATAAAACTTTGTCCTTTCCAACTTTCTCTTTATAGCTATGTGGAAACATCTCATTATACTCTCCTGTATATCCAATTACATTCTGTTATTTATTTGACTCCAGTTCAATAATAGCACATAAAAAAATCAAAAACAGAAAGAAATGCATTGGAAGAAGGAATTTCCTAGAAGTGTGAAATTTCACTAACTAGCAAAAAGATTCAAAATATCAATTTATATCTTAAATAAAAGTATACCAAAATTATTTTATCAGGAAAACAAAAGCTTACTGTAATGCTGTACATATATAGGAATGGAATACAATGCTTATTTAATAAATTCAAGCAATTAGGTTATCCCCTTATTAACAATTAACTTCTGAATTAATTTTTTTTTTTTTTCAAATCTTAAAAAAAAAAAATCAATAATAATAATTCTTTAAACTGTATCTCTCTCATTATCTAATTACTAGTTTAAGGCTTACAGGTTAAAAAAAAATGATTTCAATGAAATTATCAACAAAAACTAAATTATAAAAAGTTTAAACAGAATTTCACAATTAGTTTAGTAATGATCTGTTTTGCCATTCAGAATATCCCATTCTTGAAAATATCATCAAAATAAATTTATTTGAAAATTCCTTTGTAACTTAAATGATAGGATGAGTAATGACTGAATTATAGGCCTAACATGCATTTAACTATTAACACAGTAAAATAATGAAAAAGTGAAAAATGCACTTACTCAATATGAAGATGAATTTCCAACAGTTTCAGAGTCTATTACACTCCATCATGGAAAAAGATGAGGATGACAGAAACATGGAGGACAACACATAAGGACAGTGAGGGGAAAACTTCAGTAATGTTAGATATTTTAACTTCATTTTATTTTATTAACACAGCTAAAACTATTTATTATCAGTGCCACTTCCTTGTCACCATGCTGCTTTTATATCCCCCATACCCTTTACTTCAACAGATGTATAATTCTAGAGCAAATAGAGAAAAACAAACAGGAAAAACCTGATAATGATCTCACAACTGCCTTTTTATAAATAGTCATGGCCAGCAAATATCCAAGATAGTTGGATAACATTTAAGCTTTGTCACTAAGGATTAGTGTTCTTCCTAAATTAAGCAATGCAGTTAACATATCTCTTGATACAATTTTTTTTTGCTTCTCTCAAAAATCACAATCCATCTGCTACATCCTTCTTTGATTTACATTACTAGATCAGATAACTAAACTCGAGTGCAAGGAAATCGACTCAAACTTCAGTGTCGATGGTGAATCTTAAACTGTCGCAAATTTTTGATCGTTTGAAAATTGCAAGTAATAAAATAACCAAGAATATGCAATTTCCGTTCACGTGACACGAACGGATGAATTATTTTGTAAAAAATGTGAGGAAAACACTAATATAGGGAAGGTGTAGTACCAAAAGCGTTCATTTCATTACAAAGACAAGGCCACACATTGCGCTGAATTTAGCATTTATTGCAAATCAATACATGGCGTTGCCATGAGCTCTAATTAACAGCTTCCATTCAGCATCTCATTGATCAGATCACATTCATGACCTTATGTTGCACAATATTGTTCCATACCTCTTCTAACGCCCTCTTCAACTTCTCAATTTTTTTTCTGGAGCTGGATTTCTACCATGAAGTCTTCTCTTAAGGAGGCCCCATAGATGTTCGATCGGGTTCAGATCAGGACTGCGTGCAGGCCACCGCATACACTCAATGCCAACTGCAATCAGATAATCCCGAACAGCAACAGCGACGCGTGGCTTCGCATTGTTGTGCATGAAAATGTTTAAGTTTTCTCCGACGAATCCAGTGTATGGCAATACATATTGTTGTAGCACTTCGGGTTATATACCGGTGAGCTGTCAACCCACCTCCTGTCAGTCCAGGGTCAATAAACATCACGTCAGTTTTGGTTGCAAGTGAAATGCTCCTGCATGCCCACAGCATGCAGGAGCCTCCTCCATAACTGACCGTTTCTCGAAGCAGCATTGTGCAAAACGTTCACCAGGCCTTCGATAGATACGATTTCGTTTGTCATTGCCATGTAAGCACATTTGAGTTTCGTCAGAATACTGAACCCCATTGCACTACAGTCCAATCAACATGATTGCGAGTAAATTGCAGGCGGGTTTGCCGATGAGCTGTGGTCATCCTGTTGCAGGCCTATGTGGGGTCAAATTTCCTTCCTGTAGTCTTCTTCTGACTGTTCAGCATCTGACTGCTACGGTGCAGCTCTTGTTGGACCTGAATGCCAGTCAAATTACGATTGCGTAGTGCAATGCTAATAAATAAATCTGTCATCTCTTGCAGTTGTAGCTCGATGTCCACCAGAACCTGGTCTCCGATGAAAGGCACCAGTCTCCTGGAACCTCCGATAGACTCATGATACGGCTGACTGAGACATATGCAACAGTTGCGCGACATATCATTAAGTGTGACAGTAAGACAACTGCCTGTGCCACTTCCTCAGTTGTTGTATCCATCTTTGTGGAGTAATAATGACGATAGGATTCCAATAGAGTAATTCACATTCATGAAAGGATATGTAAGTCTCATGTACACAACAATTTCACGTGTTTCCAAATGGTTTACGTACCACCACGCACGTGAACTTCATACCCTTTCACACAATTACTGGCATATCTCAAAACTTGTCATATTGTTACATGTTCGGTGTCATGTGAACATGAATTTCATATTCTGTTATTTATTACTTCTAGTTTTCAAACGATCGAAAATTCATGAATATTTAAGGCTCACCACTGCGTTTCAGTTTGAGTTGATTTCCATGCATTCGAGTGTATTTCAGATTTGGATATGAAAGGCAAATTTTTTAACATGGGTAATTTCTAATAAACTAATTACTTCTCATAATATTGATTGTAACAATTTCAAAAAAATATATATACTAACTTCAAAAAAAAAACAACTTTTTTTTTTAAATTAAGAAATCACCTATAACAGTAACCAAGCCATCAGTTTCTGTTTTTACTGAAGCTAGAAATACAGCCTTTGAGCTTTTAAGAGCGAGGAAGAACTACTGTATAGTGAACTTATTGGTCAGAACCAATAAGTTCACTAGAATCAACTATAATAATTTCATAATCAACAGAAATCAACCGTGATTGCTAAACACAATGCTTCTGTGACACAACTGGGTTTCCACTCTGCAAAAATGATTTAATAATTAGCTTAGAAAAAAAATTACTTTTACAGGTTCAAAAACTAAGAACGTAGAAATCTAAAACATCTCACACTTTACCACTGTATGAAATACACACACATGATTGCAGAGTATCTTATCTGTCATATGCTTACAGAAAAGAAAAAAAAAAAATGTTTTTCTGCATATAGAATATAAGGAAGGAGAAGAATCATTTCTGGCCAATGATATTCTACAGAAAATAAATCAATATACAGAGATGAACTAAACTGGGATTCTATGATTACTATCTTAAACTTATCAAATAAACCAACTCATGGATTATATCATGGAAATCTGATAAATTTGAATGAAAAGTTTGCAATGGAGATAGAGGGTGAAGGATTCTATGACTTCCTATTTGACTGTATGCAGAAGAAAGTCAAACATACCCACACATCAGTACTACAAGGTGTTGACATAAGTCAAATACAAGGAGAAATGGGAAAACAATTAAATTATTAAGAAGAGACTGGCCTGTCGATAGCTAAAAACAAAACAAAAAAAAACACACAATGAAAATATACAGGAAAAGGTTTGGTTGAGAAATGGCCTGTTAAAGAAAGGAACTGAGAAGATACGGTTCAGGTCCTGATTGTTTTCTATCTGCAAACTAAATGTGTGATCAATAAAAACAATTTTTTGCTATTCTGATGAAACAAATGAGGTTGAAAACAAATAGTTAATAGTTTTGCAGAATTTACCAATGTATAACAGGCACTGTTATAAGAAACTTCCCATTTTATCCTTTAAAAAAGGAATTCACTTATTTTTGTTGAAGATGATTTGAAAAAAATTACTTGTAGTTATATATGACAATGACAAAAAAAAAAAAGTATATTATATATATATATATATATATATATATATACATATATACAGGGATTTTCGAAATTCCTATTACAAACTCCCAGGGCTTGTAGAGGGGGAACCAAAGAGATAACATTTTGATAGAAATCCATTTCTGGGTTGTGTGGACTGCAAGCAAATAAAATAAAATCAAGTGTTTATAAATCATAACAATAAATATTTTTGCTTCTGCTGGGTCAAAGAATGTTACTGATGTGAATGCCAATTCCAATAAAAAAAAAAATGTTTCCAGTTTTCTTGTACAGAAAGGATTTTTATCCAATATTATGTCATGTGAAGTCTTGATACAAGATGTCATTTTAGTTTTGCAGTTCCAGTTTTTTGCTTGGCATTGTATCTTGATCCACTGTGAGAGCTGCTTGATGTTGTGACCACTAACTTCATTGTAAACATTGTATCTGTGAAGCATGTTCTGGTACACTAACTCAACAATGACCTGGTGTGTGTTGAATCTCTTGCGCCGTGGCCAGAATTTGTGCCAGCAGATCTTCCTCCGGACTGTACAGGGGTCTCCGTAAGTACGACTTTTCATGCGGCCTCCACAGAACAATGTCATGTGGAGTTAAATCCGGAGATTGTGGAGGCCAAGTTATCCATCTTCCCCCAAAATGTTTGGTCGAGATGATCCTGGACGGCAAATGCAAATTGATTTTGGTTTGCTTGTGGCGCAGTGCATTTCCAGACAAGGGTCCCTATTCAAAATGTTATCTGCTTGGTCTCCTCCAGAAGCCCTGGGAGTTTGTAACAGGAATTTCGAAACACCTTATGTATACATATATGAGGGGCGATCGAAAAGTAACTGAATAAATTGTTTTTCACGAAAACTTTAATCATTACACAAGTATAAAGATATACAAATGGGCAGGTAACTGACTACTTTTCTATATAATTTCCATTAAGATTGATGTAGTTATCCCAATGTAAAATTAGTCTGTGTATGTCGGAGTCATAAAAATCATTTGACTGGGCACAAAGCCATTGATGAACAGCTTTCTGTACATCTCCATCACATCTTGAAGTGGGTGCCAGCAAGGTGCCTCTTCATTGGGCCGAACAGGTGGTAATCACTTGGCACCAAGTCAGGACTGTAGGTCGGATGTTAGAACTTCCCATTACCAGGGTTGGAGTTTGGCAGTCACAACTGCAGCAAAAGCATAAAGGACATTGCCCTCTCTGGATGTTTCAATGATTATGTTATTGTTAAAAAATTTACTCAATTACTTTTCGATCACCCCTCGAACATAGGCCTACACATTTCCACTGGAATTTTAAGCAAAAAATAACCAAAATGAATAGTGTTGTTAAATGGCTAATAATCTGAAATCACTTGTATCTGATTAACTTTTTAGCAAATTCTGTGCTTATCAGTCAGAAGAGAAAAACAAAATCAGAAATGAGACAGCTTTATATTCCTGTTTCGTCATATTTTTTCTCCTTTAATGGGGGTAGAATAAATTAATATTAAACAATACACACACACGCTGAATTATAAGTTACTATGTGAAGAGAGGCATACAACACAAAACAGCTTTGCAATGTGATGGTGCATTACTATTGTGCAATTAACCAGTTTTCCTTTTAAAACCATCAAACCAATAGCTTTTATGAAAATTGCTTCAAAATTACATCCAAAGCAAAGAAATGCAAGTTAACAGAAGGTAAGATATTGCTCACTTTATATACTAGTTCCATAACAAGTAAGCAAAAGAAACATTACTGCAACAAAGATTATAATCACAGCTTTATCTCAGAAAAAAAAAAAAAAGTAAACTTAGCAATTACCATTTATTAAAATGCTAATGCTAATTTTTGTGTGTGTATGGTTGGGTGGGTGTTAAACACTAAAAGAACCTTTTTAATTTTTTTAATCAATTTAACTTTTATTAAAAAAAAAATGTCAGTTAATGGCTCATAGTAATAAGATTGAGTTACAGATGGAACAAAAATTATTTCTTCACATAAACAGCAATTCACTCTACTATGGCAATATCTTGGAGACAATGACTAATGATTAACGGCAGTTACTTTTACTTCTCCACTCTGGTAACCAGCAGAAACTGCTATGATAAAATTCATTTATTTTCGACAATCTTTCTACTTGCTTTTTGTTCTAGCAAATACAGTTAGCTGTCAATAATAAGTCCAAGCTAATATAAAACATTTGCCACAAACACTTTTTTTGTGTGTTTTATTTAGCTGTTTGTTTGTTTTTTTAAAGTTTGTAGTAACAGGAATTGTAGTATAAAAAGTAATCTAGAATTTTAATAATATCCCAAAATTAAATTTCAGTAGAGATTAGGATTAATTATAATAAAAGTTTCTTTAAGTCCATTAAAGGAAGCAAAAAAAAACCAAAAATGGTTGTACTTAATGTTTAATTTGCATATCTATTGTATTGGCAGTTCTCTTTTATGCTTTCTAATTTTATGGTGTGGATTAACTTAAAATTTAAAGTAGCAGCAAAATTATTAAGAAAACCCATTAATCTGATTCAAGTTAAAAAAAAAAAAAAAAAATAAGAAAATTACAAAATCCAACTTATAATGAATGAAAGAAAAATCTAAAATCTGACCACCACCAGATGAAAAAAGTCGCTGCCTTCAACACATACCATTGCACGCCTTGTTTCGCCCAAACACCAGTCCTCTAACCCTTCCCTGACCGAACATCCAGAGCGATGATCATGGGAACCGCTAGGACCTGAAGAAAACAATGGATATAATTTCACAAATACTTAATTGAGCCTTTTTCTTACGTGGACCTCTGCAAATAAATAGACCAGAATTTGGTAATCTAGTGGAAGTAGTAGAAGTGCAAAAAAAAAAAAAAATACAATAAAGTTGATTATATTAAAAATTCTTGCCTTAAAATTAATCTATAGTCAAAAATTTGGTAAAAAGAAAGTGTATCTGACATATCCAAATCTGAAGTTAAAACTCAAGACTCCTTGTTATTAGAAGTTAGGACAGTTGAAGAAGAAAAAAAAACCAAACATCTGAATAATCCCATCACCATATAATAAGATATAAAACCATACCCTCATCTTTAAATTAAGGATTCTTATTTATTAGCTGGTCTTTTTTATCAAGCTATCAAAGTTAGATATTCCTCTTTATATATTTTCAACTGAATATTATTTTCCTTAGATTGAACACTTTATATTTTTAAAATCAATCTTCTATATCAATGATATTTAAATATACCTTACATAGTTTTGCTTTCTCACTGTACAACAAACAAAAAAATTAAATCCAACTG
This sequence comes from Thereuonema tuberculata, assembly GCA_023159025.1. Lineage (NCBI taxonomy): Eukaryota > Metazoa > Arthropoda > Chilopoda > Scutigeromorpha > Scutigeridae > Thereuonema > Thereuonema tuberculata. The sequence goes on along the minus strand of JAFIDM010009631.1, from coordinate 132,845,851 downwards.
TTGTTGTTGTTGTTATTATTATATTTATCTTTTTATCAATCTAAGAAAATGCTGAACTCTTAGTACACGATTGTTATTTATACAATCTAAATTGTAATAAAATAATGCTTCTAAAAATTTTAATGTCATCAGCTACAAATGAGAATAAAAATGTTAATTTTTAGAAAGATTTAATAGTTAAATTTTGTGTTGATCAGTATAATTTAAAAAGCAGCTCAGCTGTTTAAGTATAAATAAAACAGAGCCATTAGTATTATTTTTTTTTTAAATGTTAGCATTTCATCAATTTTAAATGAAACTTAAAATATGTTGAATAAATATTAATACTCTAATGCTTCTGCATTTTAAAACAAAAATAAAAAAGAAATTCGAATAACTTAAAATCTAAATATTTAGTGTAACATTCCAACTGAAGCTGTTATAAAAATTTTGGTTTTTGCCTTCATTGTTCAAATGACGGAAACATTAAGTTCCATAACATCATCTGAATTTCAAAAATATATTCCAAATTAGAAGAATAGTCATTTTTCACTGTTGAAGTTAATACATTCATTCTGAAAAATGGTTGCAAATTTTGCATTAGAATTTTGTTAGAATTTTTGCATTATAATTGAGATATTAGATATAAACATATCTAATATCTCACTAGTTCAAAATTATATGAGGGTCATTCAATAAGTATTGCAACACATTTTTTTTTTCCCTCGGCTAATAATTGATGGGAAAAATTTTCTGTACAGTATCTTCAAATATTCATGTACTTTCTCAAATTGTTTTATCATTCTCCACTGTGCGGCATGGGCGGATTTAGGTCTTGATATCTGGGGGTGCGAGCTCACCGGAAGGTATGAGGTATTTGTATACCAAATTCAAACACCAAAACCCAATTTAAACGTTCCGTTTTTAGGCCTATACTAATAATTAATAAAATTATTATAACAGAAAACATTTTTATTTATCTGTATAAAAAAATTATCATCCCAAAAATCTGGGGGTAGCACCCCCGTAAATCCGCCCATGCTGTGCGGCAGTACTGTAGGTAGTGTTCAAGATGGTGTCTGTGAATGAGATGCGTTCGAAACAAAGAGCAGTTATTAAATTTCTTTTGGCGGAACAGGAGACCATGATAAATATTCACAAGTGCTTATAGAATGTCTACGGAGACCATGCAGTTGATAAAAGCACTGTGAGTCGTTGGGTGAATCATCTGTCGTCGTCGGAAGAAGGAAAAGGGAAAATGATCTCCCACACTCTGGCCGGCCACACACAGCTGTGACTACTGCAATGTTGCAACATGCAACGATCAACTCAGAAGCCTATGTGAAGATTCTAAAGAAACTGAAGAAACGATTCCAGTGTGTTTGTGGCCACAAAGACGTGAACAAACTTCTACTCCACGAGTACGCCAGATCACATTCAAGTCTGTATACCCGTAAGCAGATCACAAAACTTCACTGGACTGTTCTCCCTCATCCACCCTACAGCCCTGATCTTGCAATTTTGGAGTTTTAACCTATTCGGACCTCTAAAGGATGCAATCTGCGGGAAGTGATATGGCAGCGATCAGGAAGTTCTTGACATAGTAAGAAGTTGGTTGAGGCACAGACCAATAGAGTGGTATAGTCAAGGCATACATGCTCTGACATCTCGGTGGCATAAGGTCATAGACTTGAATGGAGATTATATTGAAAAATAATTTTTTGTAGCTAAAGAATTGAGTAACAAAGTGATGTATTTAAAACTGAAATAAAACAAATCTACTTTGAGAAAAAAAAATGAGTTGCATTACTTATTGAATGATCCACATATTTAAAATTGATTCTTTTAGTTTCCTAGAAAAGTTAAATTGCTTCTTTACAAAAGCCGTACATCAACTTAAGATGCCCATTCATTGAAATTGCTACTCAAAAATATTTAACTTTTATTAATTTATTTTGGGGTTTCCTACTTTCAATTACCATAACCTCCTCTAATTTATTAGTTGAAAATTGGAAATCAGAATAATAGCACAAAGAGAATCAAGAAAAAGTAGAAGTCTTAACATTGCATTGATGGAATAAAGAAAAGAAAATGGAAATAAAACACACTTGATAAAAATAAAATGGAGCAATGGGGAATTATCCAACAATTTTGGAATACTTTGCATATTCCATCAGGAAATGGCACAAACATAAAGGACATCAAGTGTTTTCATCTTGTGTTGTCATATATGTTTGTGTCGGCTCCTGCTGGAATATGCAAAGTATTCCAAAATTAATTGTTGGATAATTCTCCATTATTCCATTTTTATTTTTTATCAAGCGTGTTTTATTTCTACTTTCTCTTCGTTAATCAAGAAAACGTTTAATTAAAACTGCTCTTCCATTGCTATTGTAAATGAAAGGTATTATACAAAATTTCCACTGGATCACTATTTAAATATGATATATGTAAAAAACAAAAACAAAAATCATATTGTTTATCAACAATTTTATACATTTTTAAGCTCAAGATATATATTTACTTATTTTATTTTATTTTACCACTGAAGAACAAAAATGCAAGCAAGCCTAACTTGATTCTTGTAAGAAATTCTGCTTTTGATTTTGCTTTCAAACTAAAAGTTTAAAAACACAGTTGGAGGTTCCATATTTCTTCCTATTGTAAAAGTTTAAAAACTTAAAACTTAAGAGATCATTTAGTTAAACCATATTCTGAGCTACAACATGAACTACTAGTCTTCCAAGATATCTTATTTAACACAGGAAAATCAGGCTTTATTCAAGTCACGAGATGAATACGTTTAGTACTTCATAACTTCTGAAAGATATATGTACACAGTAAAACTTCTAAACTATATAGAATAATAATCATCATATAGGAAATGCAATCATAACATTAATTTTTAGCTATACAGCTATTTACTGAGTTATTTAATAGTAACTAAGTTAATCATGCAGAAAATGGCTTAATAAATTGACTGGAAAATTATCATGACACAATCTGCTGATCCAACCCAAGATCAAAATAAACAAACATTAATTATCATTATTCTATAGCATTTTTTCATTTCATTATTATATCATTTTTCTTGAAATCTATCATATGTAATTACCAATAAACCCAACTACAACAGTGAAAGTACTGCATTTTAGTAATGCACTTGATTCACCAACTTTTGACAAATATAGTCAGAAAATTAGCCTAATAAACTAAAAAAATCGTCGATTTTCATTTCTTCACTTGCAGACAATTCATTTTATAAATATCCTCTTGAAATATTTCTGTAATTCAGAAATTACATTTATAGTAACCCTACATTAGTGTGGTGCTGTCTCAGACAGTCAAATTCAATTGTTTTAATGATATTTTTAAACAAAAGATGACAGGAGGTGTTCTTTACTGTAGCTTCCTGAAATAGTTTCAACTATTTGCTGGTAGATGATTCAGTTGCATAGCATCCTTTGTTTAGGAAACACATAATTCAGTCTCTGACACCGACCAACTAATCTGATTGTGCATTGTTTGTATTCCTTCTGCTAAATTTTGTTCATTAATTTCAGTGTTTACTTAATATTCTATATATTGCCACATAACTACTGATTTGCATTGACAGAAATTATATGTACTTCATAACTTTACTGATTTACTAAAACATTTATTGTATTTTAAAAAAAAAAGAAAATCTTTATTTTTATGTGAAATCTATTAACAAATTACAGGTATTACAAAATATGTGTTTTAAAGGTAAAAATAGGTAGTTTCTAAATATATTAACAGTTACTGAAATTTAAGATATGTTCAAACTAAACAAAAAGTACTTTGGTCTCGGAGACCAACACACTATATTCTAAAATCTCACTACACTTCCCGAGGGTTAAACTTGTATACTGGATGAATGCAATGGTATCTCTTATGCAAGGATACTCGTGGTAAATCTTCTAAAACTCTGAAACTTCAGATATGTTTGCTTCATTAAGCAAACTATTTACAATTTCATTTTTTGTAATCTTATTTTTTTTTTCTGCAAAATTTAAACATCTTTAAGCAGTTAAAATTTAGAATTATGTAGGATTTGTAGGCTATTTTTATGGCTAACTATCTCCCAGTATCTCTAATAATATCATATTGGCCTTTATCAGCAGAAAAAAAAATGAAAAAAAAAAAATAAAAAATGCCACTCGGCATATCTTGTAAGCTCTTAAATATAAGTAAATTATAAATCACTGAAATTAAAGCCTTCTTTTTTTTCGGAGGCATTTTTAAATAGACTAACAAGCCAGCAGATATTTGTGATTTTAAAATACTTCTCATGTTCAAAGAACTAATTTGAAGTGCGTTTTAGTGGCTAAAACAACTCATAATACAGGTGACAATATAATTTTTCCAAGAAAACAAACAATTAGAACTGATCTGTTAGAAAATATTCATCACCTTACAAAGACGAGTATAATCGGGAGTGGCACACAGCACAGCGGTCATGGTCACTAGGATGAGATAACTTGGGGGGGGGGGGGTAATATTTAAAATATTTTGGTAACAGGGAACCTACAGAGGTGATTGATATGTCTTTGGAAAGGTCTTGAAGAGCTTTTTCTGGTAAGATATTACTTGCCTATATTAGGACAAAAAAAGTTCTTTTTGGCCATTGTAATCAAAATTTTGGCAGCCATTTTCTCAAAATCAGGTCTTTTAATTTTTTTCAAAAAAACATGTTGTATTTGTACTCAGGAACTATACCAAATTGGAAGATGGGATATTAATGGAAACAGGAGTTGTGTTAGATTCAGTAAAACAGGAATTGTCATTTACAGTAATTTTCTTACTACTTGTACATTTAAAAGTTGTGACTTGCATGTTACATTAGAAATGTAAGTTTCTGTTCCTATCTTTGCAGGGTGAAGATTGCTCCGTTGCACTTTGAAGTGAATATGTTTACTATATAGTAAGTGTTGTAACCCATTAAGTAGTAAAGCACATGGTAATATAATAAAGAATCTTAGGTCTGTTACATTATGGACGAGAGAAATTTTCCCAGATTTACATGAAAAAGTTTAAAATTTATACTGCCTTAAGCTGCTTGGTGAGCTGTATAATAAGCAAGTGTGAAGTCGAAGATATTTCCCAAATTTGCTGAACATTTGTATCTGCAGTCAGTTCCTTGATCCTGCAGCCACTGACCATAAGTTTAATATTCTGTTGTTCTAAATATACGTACACATTATGTGTACCTCAAGATCCTGGGAATATACAGTTTTTGAGGTGGTAGTTCAACAAATTTGGAAAATCCCACAGTTCCAGATGATGAGTTTTGAACAACATGTAAAGCTGTTCAAGTGTAGTAATAGTAGGAACATTACACTTAAAGTTTTCATCTACTGTCATTGAAACAAAGTCTTTTCTCCCAGGCATTATTCTGCTAACAGCATCGTCACAATAAAATTGTTTAATGATGTTCATAGTTTCTCCTAGTAAGCTTCTTTTCTGGTTTTTGTATCACAAGCTCTCTTGCTTTTCTTGCCAAGTAATTTGTTACTCTGAACTCCTGCTGAATTTTACCCAACTCCAACTTTGAGGCAACACTGAGTATCTGGACCTTCATATCTCTGATGCTGATGTAAACTTTTCTTTCAGCTGGCTGATCATCTCACTCTCTGCACTGACTGACATTGATTCATCACTTTTTGCATGTGGAGAAATTATACTCTGAATAGTTTCATTCACTTTCTGTAGTTTCTTTGTACAGTAATTAGTTTCTGAAAGATGTTTCTTCTTGTTTGGCGTTCCACCCACAGCAAGTAAACTATCCTTTAATGATTTGATAGCTGTATGTTTAGGAACTGCTAAAGCCTCACTATCATCTTCTGAAACATCAGTGTTATCATTAGACTGGATATCTTCACACTATTGTTTATTATGCAGGTCACCAAGCAGCTTACGGCACTTACTACAAATAATAGCTTCTCCATGTAAATCTGGGAAAATTTCTCTCATCCATAATGTAACAGACCTAGATTCTTTCTTATATTACCATGTCCTTTACTACTTAATGGATTACAACACATACTACATAGTAAAAGTATTCATTTCCACTTAACTTGCAGGTATATTAACTTGGCCATTGAAGTGCTTCTTTCAGGAAAAGAATTTAGAATTATAATGAACTTTTAAGTTTACAAAAGATATTAAACAATATTGTAACTTGACACTTCATAATTTACTGCTCTTTATACAGCATGCGACATAAAGGAAATTTGCTACATCATGGCAAGTCTATTTCGATTCTCTGATTCATATGACTGATTCAATGCATTTGAATAGAAATCACCTCTTACAGAAACGGTTTCAATTTGCTTCTTGGGATTTAAATCTTCATATAAAATACTTCATTAACTTAAAAATTTTGGATTTTAATATCTTGAGATTAAATATTGTAAAATGCAAAAATGTTTCACTGAACTCCGTTACTAGAACTAGTTTCTCCACCACAAATTCATTAATCATTGTGATAGTAATCTACACTTAAATAAAATCCTGAATATAGTATTACTGATATGGTAATGAGGAGAAATAATCTTATATCCTAATTTGAAGACTAGGCAATCAAAACAACAACAATAGCATATATTTAAAGACTATTACAATGATTCAGCAGCTTCTTCACCTTCGGGAGGAGGAAGTGGCAGCAGTAGGCACACAAGGTGAAGAAGCTGCTGAAGCAGAAGATGAAGAAGGAGACGAAGAAGAAGAATTAGAATGTATTACAATGATTGTTTGACAAACAGAAATGATGAAATATAACTAAAATACGGCCTGCTACTTTATAAGTTGAGCTTAATTTAATCAAGTTAGAAAGTATTTCTGATAACAAATGTTTACCTGTAAACTAAATTTTAAGTAGTTTATATTTACAGAACTATTATGCCCAGCCTCAAAATAACTTATTAAATAAAATGTATGCAGGTATTTCAATGAAATCAAGGTCAATGAGGTAACATGAATTTACAAAAGCAGCACATACATCATGGTCAATACCCTCCACATTTTATGTAACAGCACATTAACAGATCTGTGGCAACTGTAGATTTTTCATTACAAATATCAAGTGAGAGACTAAAATAATCAACAACTCTATTTAAAAATAACCTAAGTTTAAGACTTACTATTGAACACTTAATAATCAAAAATGCATTGCAGATTGGCTTTTCTTATCACAAATTAACTTTTCCCCTAATAATGTGGTTCATTGCAAAGAAAGACCATTTAGCAGATTTGTCAAATTTTATATTCTGTGGTGAGTTGGTTTGAGGTTGCCGGAAGTGGCATGCAATAATCAACTGTTGTGGTATCTTATTCTTTTGTATCAACAAGTCTGATTAATAATATTGAAGCTGATATATTTTCTGGCTCACGTATGCTTTGTCAAACACTGATAAACTATTATCAACACCATTAATCAATAATACAAAATCTTATAAATTTTATTAACTGTCAATGCGTTTTTTTTTGTGTGGTAGTTATTCAAAATTTTGCTACACAACGAAAAAAAAAAAATAAAAGAATAAATAATTGCAAAACTGGAATAAAGTATTACTAGCTGAATAAGGAAATTCTATCCTAGTAATTGGAAATGTTTAATATCAGATGGACTGAGGAATTAAACTTAATAATTCCTGAAATGGAGAATGGATTCTTTCTGGGATTAAAGAATAAGGCTGGCCTCTCAACCCTAACTTCTTTCAGTTTATCTAGAATCAAAGGGAATCTATTTCCTCCTCTTAATGATCTGCAATAATGGGGTCCACTACTTTATTAAACTTTGATTATAATATATCTGTAAAGTCCTCCCGGCCTAATTTCAGCTGTGACCTTGAATATTGTTGATTATCAATCAATCATTTCAGGAACTATTGTTCATCTTATAGTTTCCATCATGACGGCCAAGACAGAACAACAGAAAGCTTTAAGAAGTCTAACAAAAGAAGCTAAAGTTAATGTAAGATCATATTTTCAGAAAGGGAATATTCCTGCCATTTGAAAAAGTTATGGAAAGAATATCTATTACCACGGGGATAGGATTAGCATCGGAGGTGGTAAGTGCACAAGAGGGCCATGCTTTCACGTCATCAGCATTCAAGAATAGTAATAAATATTATAAATCGTATCAATATAATTGACATTCAGTCATAAATAAAAACTGGAAAAAAAAAATATTTAAGTAAACATGAAGCTAAATCAGTTATTATTTTTTTTTTTCCAAACAAACTTCCATAAATGTAAACTTTTCTGCATTAAAGAATGGACTATACAAGCGATTCTAATTCTACCATTACTCCATCTGGTGCCCACAGTTGACGTTACACTGGATGCATTGTAATTGGCTGTAATTAATTATTCCTTTAACTAATCTATATGTTAAAAAATGGTTTCAGTTTGTGACAATAATGCCAATGATTTTTTCACTTTAGTGACAAAAATAAGAATTAACATTCAGAATTATATAAAATAAAAATTTTAAGTGTTCTGCTTATAACAGTTTAAGTATAAATTATTATAAAATCAAACAATATTTAAGAAGATACTTTTACAACTTCTTAAAAAAAAGCTTTGAATGAAATAATAAGATATATCGAAAATGAAATAAAACTTGTTCAAGTTCAAAAGAGAAATTGAATAGGGCAGAATGACGTAAGATATTTAATTTTTTAACTTTTTATAAATCTGAAAATGTCAAATATGAATCTAAGAAATTTATGTAATTATAATTTAACTGTAATAAAAAATTAAATTAAAGAAGTTATAAAATCCAAATATCTTTTTTAATTTTCGTTACTGTACAACTTGCAAAATTATTGAATTTCAAAGGAAAAAAAAAGAAAGAATGAAAAAAAATTATTAGAAAGCTTAAATTTAAGTTCATCTATCATAATATTCTTATTTTCAACAAATAAAAATGTCATTATTAGAATCTTTAAAAAATTTTTTTTATAAATTTCTATTCTTTACAGTTCTTGCCTTTTTAAAATCATTATTTGTTACAAATATAGTATCTCCAAGAGAAAATGGAATTTGTCATTTGATTATTTTCTTCAATAATTAGTATAACAACTAAATTTAGGATAGAATCCACAGAATATAAAAATTGGCATCATGTATCAACTAGGTCAAAATAATTTCTCAATGCAAAATGCCTACTACTGCATATAATCTGACACACATTTTTATCCATAGCTTTTATTTATACATGAAAAAAGGTTAAGCCAAGCCATAATAATTGAAACATTTTGCTCTTAAGAATGGAGCTTCATTGATCAAAATGTTGTATTAGTATGGTACTGTTGTAGCAGGAGAAAGATATGTTCACAATTTCTCTTGACATCTGTAAGAAATTTTTGACTCATTCTTTGGAATTTGGTTTGTGTTATATGTTCAGATAGTTTAATAGAGTCAATTTTTTCCTGGTTTTGTTTTCAAATATTTTTTTCATGTTATTTTCCTCTCAAGAGTATTTCAGAACATAGTACAAACAAAGAATGTAGTAGAATATATTGTTTAACTTGTGCAAGTTCCTGTTGTGTTTGTCTGAATTTTAATATTTGTTGCTTTTGCTGATTATTTTATATTCTAAAGGCATTAGTGTAAAGAGTAAAAATGTGCGTGTTATCTTGGTCACAGGTTAAGAATCCAAACACTACTTAATAATAAATTTGTTCCAACTTAATATTTCAGCAGTCAGGTTGAATCAATTCTAGTGATCTCCACAAATTCTTATTTCACCTTGTTTGGTGATTTTATATTGTCTTGACAAAGAGTGCTTTCTATGTTATTTCTTTCCATGGGTGTCAGATTACAGCACTTGATAAAAGAACTATGATAAAATCATAATTTGCAAAGCTTGACAAATCATGGACACTTCATTACTAAATGTAAAACATTTCCATTTAACTTTAATTCAATTAATTTAATAAAAATTATATAAATTTTGATTTTCAAAACAAAATTTATATAACTCCACTAATAACTCAGATAATTACTCTTAGCAATAAACTTGAATTCTTCTATCTTTGGACAGGCTTCAGACTGTTACTGAAATTTCAGTTTTTGATCATTTTTCATTATTCAGGACATCATTTTGTAATCGGTTATACAATCTAGTTAGCATTATATAACGTTCCTGTAATTAAGTTCCCATGGTCAAATTTTTAATTTGAGAATGTTGTTAAGTCTAATAAATATCTTTTTAAATTTGTCTGCTTGTTTGAAATATTTCAAAAATTACGAAAGCTACAAGCATGAAAGTCTTACAAGTTTTGTCAGTAGCTTAATAAAACACATTTTATGCTCCATCTATTGTATGATACCTAAATTATGATTTAATGTTAATTTTTTGAAGAAGCTTGAGTTTTCCTGAACAGCAGTCTGTGGATTCGGTGAAATCAATAAGAAGAAACATATAAAATATGAGACTTTATGAAATGCTTATTTTAACAATTTAATTTTTTGCCTACACAATGCCAGGTTCTATTTCATAGTTATTGGCAAGTATCAGAAAAAGTGACGTCTGTGATTAAGCTCATAAAAATCAATTAAATGGTGATAATAATTAAAACATTTTTTAATCTTATGATTTATCACAGACTTAATCTTAATATATGATGTGAAATTTAGAATCTCTTCATTTTAGGTTGGGTTCATTTGCAAAGTTCTGAGCAAATAGTTTTGTCCTAAGTAAACATCCCAAGAAACAGTTCACTTAGGATGTGAAATCAAAAGAGCTTATAAATGATGTCATTTATCAATGTTTGTATTTTCTTTGAAAGGAAAAATGAAATAGATATTGGCTAGCAGTGTAGACTGTTAAATCCATAAATGAATAGTTGCAGGATAAACACATTTAGAACCATTTTCTTTGTAAGTCAAGATTTGATTAAAGATGCCATAGATATCAACAGTCTGTTTCATTGAATTCATTATTTTAAGAAAACTTCAACGTTTTCAATGAACATCTCTAAAATGACAAGATGCATCCCTCAAGAACATTTACTGAAAATGACTAAGCATTACCCAGGAAGCCTGTTAAATTACGTCTGTACATACTCTGTTAATGCAAGTTTTTTCAAACATTTCTCTTGATGTTTAATTCTCAATTTTAAAAGAATTCTGAAGTGCAATGCTAAACTGCTCTCTCTTTTATTATTCCCTTCCCATAACTAAACATTTTTTACTATTGTCCTTCAATTATGATTAGTTTTCTTGTCAACTAATTCCATATGCACATTGGTAAGAGTTAATCGTCATTGTGGAATGTTTATTTTTTTTTACATTAAAAAAAACATCAAACGAACAAACTGCAATGAACAGCAGAGTAACCAATATTACCTAAACAATAAAATTAAATTTCTTACTACTAAAAAAATCGTAATAAATAAATAAAAACAAATACAATAAAAAAAAAAAAAAAGCTACATTATTTAGTTTATTATAATTACAAACTAATGTTGTAAGAATAAAACATGTTCATTAAATGCAAGAAATTTTCTTTAATTAATTCTAATCATCAATATTCCTAGCCAACATTCATAAATATAATTTTATTTATCCACTAACCAAATTGTATATATAATTATTGAATTAGAAACTACACATAATAAATTCTTAGAAATTGAGTAAAATATTTTACAGAAACCACTTTTGAAACTAAACAAAAAATGGATCTCTATATGTGATTTTGGAAGATATTTGTGAAAAGATTCTAAAGTTACTACTGAATACAGATGAAATTATGCAAGCTGTTGCAATTTATATCCTTTCTATTGTGAGCCAGTCATTAATAATTGAAAGGTATATTATCTTTAAATAATTTTCTTTCCTATAAATGTATTATTTGAAGATAATATACCTTCCTATAAGTATGTTATTTCATTTTTGAAAAGTTCAAGAAATTATGATTTTTTTCCCCCTCCATAAGCTTTACTGAAAAAACAAATTAATGCTTTATGACATTTAGAAAACTTTTTCAATAAACATACAATTTGCTCTAGATACTTTTATTTATTTTTAGTAAAGGTTTAAAATTTAAGATAATTTATGTGTGATGTATAACTTGCTTTCCATAGACCACAAGCTGATATGTGTTTGTGCAGACCTCCACCACAAGGTAGAAATTACTTTGATTCAGTTGTTTGACTGAAAAAAAAAAGGGGGAACTTAAGATCTGTAAAAGACACTATGGAAGCTGACAACCTAATATATGATGTAGCTGCTTCAAAAATCATGATGAAGTATGTAGCTCTAGCTGAAAGTAATTCCTAAGAGCTCCCACAATATTCACATTAGCTTTCTTCATGCTTATTCAACAGGCTGATTTTTTAAAGTTAACTATAGTGCTCTTTTAATTTTTTTAGATTTACTTTCTAATTTGCTTATAATTTTCCTTGCAAAACTTGTCAAGTAATCTTGTCAAACAACAAAAACAATGTATTTATAATGATCAAATGAATGTGTTGTTATATAAGCCTGTTTAATAGATATTTTTCATTCTTAAAATTTTTCTTTATTAACTGGATAAGATATTCAAATAAAAGCAAATAACCATTTCATGCTTGCATTTTATTATATAATTATCCACACTAAATACTAAATATGATGATATACGATATTTACTCAGAATTTTGAATGACCACAAATGTATGAGGCCCCAAGATTAGTACCTATAGTAAGTTTTGCCTCTTTAAGATGAGGCCAACCCTTCTGTAAACATGGAAAATGTTATACATACATTGAAGGTGCAAGAATTTCGAGGTTGATGGTTTCTCATTGTTGTTTCCAAATATTTATTTTGTATTAAGTAGCAACTTGAATTTAAAAGCTTTTGATAAAATAGTGCTGACTTCTATTAATTTTAATTATAATTAGAGTATAAAGAAAAATTAAAATTAAATTTATAATATATAATTACTTCTTCAGAAGAAACTAACAGCAATAGGTTTAAATTTTTAGACAATTTACTTGATTTTGTGATATTAAAACTCTTGACATATCTCGGTTACTTATTTAAATGGTAGCTGTTAAATAAGTTAGCTGTTAAAGTTTGTATTAAGCTAATAAAGGGTGAGACCAAGTTGTTTACTAAATGACATCCTAGTACAGCTATTTCACGCTAATATGGTGATCATCAGTAAACAACCAGGTCTCGGTACATAGGCCTAAATGAAATATTGTCGGAATCAATGTGGAGTATGAAAAGCTAAAATAATTTTCTTAAAAGTACTTTACAAAATATATTTCAAAAACATAAACAATATTTAAATTCATTCAGAAATCTTATTTATTTATTATTTTGATAAGATATTTGTATATTAACGTTAATTTTGACTATTACATTTTTTAATTAAAAGTAAAATGAAATTTCACTTGAAAAGGTATGTCTTTACAGTTACTTCAAAAGGTGTTTGTAAATTTAAAATACAATACGATACACTAAAACTTATGAAAGTATAAAAAATTAACTTTTTAATAAAGGTATATTGCAAAACTTAATAGTGTGTTTTTATATATATATACTTGTATATAAAATTTACTTTTTGTATGAGGAAAAAATTCACAATTTACTTTTTAACTAAGCACAGATTTATTTTTATCTTCATTAAAATAGTAATAAAAATAACACATGATTTCTATAAATGATAATTTTTTATTTCTTTAGAGCATTTCTTTAATATTGTTGTTTACCAAATTTAGTTTTAAATTTTACCATTTTATGAAATGGGAGAATCATGGTCCTTATTGTTTCATACTAATACATGTATTATCTGAATCAATCATAAAATATACATACAATTTGAAATGAATAGTTGTAAAAAGTAAACAACCTTATTACACAGAATACTTTATCAAAAGTGGCTGCAACAGATATTAAAGTAAAATTCAATGTAGAGTAAAAAGGAATCTCTTCTCTGAATTTATTATGTACAGCAAATTTTGTAATGGCATAATTAAGAGAATATTAATTCCTCAAAGACTAATGCAAATAATTTCGAAGTTTTTATTTTCTTAAAAAAAAAAAAAAAAAATTAAATAAATAAATAAATCCTTGACAAAAATTCTCTGTATTTTGTTCTCAATCGTTTCAGAAATATAAAACTGGACAATGACATTTAGCTTTAAATTTGTCACCTGTTGATGCATTCCATTTTATTTTTAATAATAAAATTAGTAATGGTTTAAGATTTTGGCAAAAATAAAATCAATTCAACAGGAGAATAAACAAGCTTACAAAAAAAAAGAAAAAGAAAAAAGATGTTTAAACTTCTGCAATAGCATTTTTTATGAGAACTTTACAATATCATCAGGTTATTGGAAACAACTACGCTAAAATTTAAAAACATAAATAATAATGCTGTGTATAAAAATAATGACGAACGATATATATATATATATATTTAAAATCGAATTCTAATTATTAATAACAGGTATCAAAATTTTTACTAAAAACAAACCTTATCTCTTTAATTACCAATATATCATAAAAGTAATATTTATAACTATGCATTTTGTTACGCTGATTCAAATAATAATATCCAAAGAATGACAGCGTATGAAGTTAGTCATTAAATATCTAATACCATTTAAATAAGTAACCGAGATATGTCAAGAGTTTTAATATCACAAAATCAAGTAAATTTATAATATTAACAAAAAAAAATATCAAATAAATTTCAAAGCCGATAAGGCAAGATGCAACTTGCACCAAAACTATTTGAAGGGTCAGTGACCATCGGTATCACCAGAACGCAATGTTAAGAGGGGAAACTGAATCATCTTGTCTTCAACTAGGAAACATTAAGTAATTTCTAAACTGATAAATAAATAACTGAAATAAGTAATTTCTAAACAGATAATGATGAATACGTGTTTTACAATACTTTCATATTATCTATAATATCCTCCAGATTACTAAAGATAAAAGAAATAAAAAGTTTGAAGCTATCTAGTACATCTACAGTATTACATATTCGCAAAATAAAACACATCTTGTTAAAGTAAACGTCATCACTTTATTTACACAGTTGGTATTTTCAAAAACTGAAAAGTTTAGTAATCTGTTCCTCTGACACGAGTTCAGAATCTTTTTATACAAAACGATTATAAAAACTTCGATTTCCGATGTTGAAGAAATGCACGACAACGTGATGAAGTTCGATGAAATTTCATTTAAATGTGACAAGAATTAGACATAAAGGGGCAGCAAATAAAATTTCGAATCAACCATAATTTGTTTTCAACACAGTAAAAAATGAGGTCACTTGTCAGATGGGTTCCGCACAAAATATTCCCACGAAATGGAGAAGATCTAGTTTGTTCAGAAAGAACAGAATCAAACAGTGCACTTAAAAATTATTCCACGAAAGATTCAGATATTATTATACTTTAGAATCGTGAAGATCAAAAACAAAGCATGAAAACTATTATAAATTTAAATAAGAAATGTAAAGTATCGATGTGGATAGTTTTAGGCCTAATAAGAAGAGAAAAAAAAAAAAAAGAAAAGAAAGAAAAAGAAACCACTAAAGCTTAACATTGGCAGCGTTATCATATAAAAGAAACTTTCAACAAATATATATAAATATTAAAGATTAATCCTTCCTTGCAAATTGAGTTTATATATAATTTGTCGGACAGAATAAATAATACTTCAATAACCAACCAAATGCAATAAACAATACGAAATTTTCAAAGGGTGCAAAAGGAAAAAATTAGGCCCGATACGAACTACAGAAGCAAGCAATCCACTCGTACCATTAGAAAACTCGTCTAATAATTGCGTTTGATTAATTTTCCAGCTTCAAAGAAATCATTATTTCTAATCACACAACAATTATTTTATTCGCTTAAAAACAAACCTAAGTTATAAAATTTACAGCGATCGCTAATGACTCAGACGACTGCAATTTCTGAATAATACATAAAACGAAGTAAAGAGGAGCAACTGGATATTGATGGTACAAAGGCCGTTAACATGATGTTCTTTAAGAAACTTACCGAAATACCGCCTCCTGCTCTCCAAATATGAACTAAGCAAAACTATAAAATTATAAAAATTGAAGTCGATTTACAATTTTGCACCCTCAGCACACAAACATGTATTCCACCATATAACTACTCAACAAATATTCACGCGCCCACTGTTAATCAGCTGGTGACAAACAATCTAGTTCCAAAAAAAAATTCAAAAATCTTAATCACAAAATTACTTCAGTAAATTCAAAAGCTTATGGTATCGAAAATATCAATTAATATATCGACCTAAACTTTAATATTTACCTCAATTCTTTGAAATTTAAAATTTTCATAAATTAGGTTTACGAAATGCGAACGAATACAATATACAAAACCGTCATCCCGCAATAGAAAAATAATAAAACATAATTCTTTTTCTTTCAATGTAAACTATTCAAAAAATATATATATCCTTTTTTTTTAATATGAATAATATTTTTCAGAATTCTAATGAAGTTATATATTTTCCTTTTCTATATTTCTGTGTTACTAAATTGCCCCAGTTGGCGGGATAGCGCGTCACTCTCAGATTGAAATTTACTTGATAACAGTAGACGTATTGTTAGTTGAGTATGGTCGTTGTTTACTTTAAACTGAATTGAACACTGAATGATATGGCAGTATAATTATAGAATATTTTCTTGTATATTCCTTGGACTTCTTATTTTTAAATAAGGAACTTGTAATTCCAAGTAGTATGGCAACTAAAGGATACTGTGAATGCCAATTATAATTGAACGATCTAAAATCATTGTTCAAATCATCATTAAATATGAAGCATTGTAATCTTGGAGTAGTTGTTTAAGAGATTTAATTATTTAATGAATTGGTATTCTATATGGAATAACCCTTACTGTAATTGATACGCTAGAATTTAGAAATGGCAGATAATCAAGGAGAACCATGTAAAAGTAAACTTGATGAATTACTTGGTGGTTCATCCACTGGTATCAAATCAGAAATAAAATCGCCCGATTCACAAATGGATAACGAATCCTCAAATACTAAATCGGAATTAAGTGCGAATGAACAACACAAACACAAAGAAGAAATAAATCCAGATCAGTCCGATTCGAATACTGCAGACGAACCGAAAAAAGAAGATGATCCAGTTCAGGCTCATAAAACTAAAAAAGAACTAGAAGAAGAAGAGAGAGAAAGAATGCAGTTAATATACAGATATTTATTATTTAAATTTTTGTTGTAGCATTCAATCAAAACTTAGTAATGTGAGGTAAATGTTAACGAGCACTTGCAGGCTAAACTGACAAAAGGCAAAGCATGTAATTTATGATTGTCAATATCCAGTATTAAATATAGTCATTATTCAAATGACAACGAAACATTGTTATGCCTAGTGTATTGTCAGTGATAAAAAAATCAAAACTACGATTTTTTTATTGTTTTCCGAAGACAATACCGAAATATATCAGTTTCCAAATAAAATCAAAGAGCACTATATTCCCTTAATTGGTAGTTTTAAAACAATTTAAATAAAAAAGTTCTAAATTTGAAAGTATTTTTTCCCTGTCAAATGAAATAACATACAGTTTCCCCAAAATACGTTTAATTATGGAAGACAACCCGAGTTTAATACGGAAAACCTTCCCTAAGTTTACTTACCAGGATGATGTATTGTTTTTTAAATAGCTTATAAAAATTGCTGCACACAACTGAGGAACCTTCGAATTAAAT
>JAFIDM010009631.1:132806529-132828018 GCA_023159025.1 Thereuonema tuberculata | reverse complement strand
TATATATATATATATATATATATATATATATATATATATATATATAAGAAGATATTTTAAAGGTTGTTCTATTAAAAATAACATTTTCTTGTTGATTTTTTTTAAAGGCCAAGGTTGAAGAGAAAAAAAGGTACAGCAAACATATAAAATATTTGAGAGACATCTTGCTCTGGTAGTCTGTTGTCATTGCCAGGAGACTTTTTGTATTCATTACAGTTTATAGAAAAATAATAATAATAATAAATCCTTTAAGATTTATTAAATTATAGGCTGTATGGTTTAAACTCTTTATTTATAGACTATATTTGACTGTACCTGTTCCCAAATATTGATAATGCATAAGTTTGTGTATTTATAATAAACATAGACAACTTATTTAGTTGTCCATCTGAACCAGTGATTCAAAATTCCTACAAGAAATAAAGTAAAAGTAAAATTCTGAATCATGCTGTTTTAATATCTAATTGTTGTAAGAAAATTAAAAGAAATAGGGCCTATGTATATGTGACTCAGATTCTGATCGCCATATGATAACGTCTATCTGACTGTATCAATATTAAGAATTTCAGATAATTCTTGATTTTATGTTTCAAGAATTTATAAATACATTTCCTTATTTCTTTTCTGTGATTTGGGTAATTGACTAAAAAATAATAATGAATTCATCATATTCCTCTGTTAATTCAAATTGTTATGACTGAAACTGACAAGTGATATCATATTGTTGTATGTTTTTCTTAGCTCTTTTCAGTTTATTTATTCATTAAATATTAAGAATTTATATTGTAATTAAAAACAAATATTAATATTTAATCTACTTGAAACAAAAGAAAGTTTAGAAGTACAATCAGAAGGGAACATGAGAGACAGAAACAGGTTGTGCCAAAGTATGTTTAGTTAACCCTTGATTTGGTTCTTTTTTTTATTGAAGTCTGCCATTGATTCTGAAATCTAAGGGACTGAAGCCCTCCCCAAAATTTAAATGAAGAAAAATCTCTCTTAGAGTTGAAATCAAAGGAACTAGTCACAATGTAAAATTTTTGTCTATTACGAAATCCACAAGAAGATAGGAAGTGTTGCTATTTTTACTATGGCTGACCACCACCACCATGGCACTTTTTCTAGGAATGAGCTCCCCCCCCCCCCTCCACAAAGAAAATTCTGGCTATGGGCCTTGATATGACATATTTCTTGCTATTAGGTTAACAAGGAATAATAATAATTAAAACCCATTGTTACAATTCTCTAAGAAAGAAGGCATTCATCAGTGTCATTGTTAAACATCTTAACAAAATCCACAGAAATCTGACAGACTGTAGATTATTAGGAAGTATGTAAAATCAAACAGACAGTCATACACCACTACTTTCCTCTGTTTCCTAACCCTTTAATTGTAATTCTCCTAATTTGCTTGATTTTACACATCACTTCAGCTATCTCATATATTGACCAAACTTTCAGCTTTCTAGGTTCATCAGAAATACACAGAATTGATTGGACATCCTTTGACCTTTTCTCCAATTTTCTAACCCTAGGGGATAGAATTCTTAGTTGCCTGTTTTATGCATATCAATTGAGTGGCATTTAAATAACAGGGTGTCGTCAGAACCGGGAAATCAGGGAAAACCGGGAATTGTCAGGGAATTTGTTATTCTGGAAAAAAATCAGGGAATTATCAGAGTATTTTTCAATTATTAATTAAAATCAGGGAAATTTATGATATTTTGCCAAGTGCAAGTGCCTGTCTTATGGGAGCATTCAAGGTCATGCATCACGATTGATCTCCTCTTTCCCTCCGGAAATAAAGTAAAATAATAATAATAAATTAATATTAATAGTAAAGTAAAATACTTTTTTTTAAGTATTTCATAAGTTCTGTTTTTATAGTAATAAACCAATCAAACGTAGTAAGTTGCAATAAATATTGAATTCAATTTCAGTGTGTGTAATATAGTATATGCAGCATATTTTGTAAAAGCTCATTAAAATATACTTTTATATCATTCATGAAATGTCAATATGTACAATTTGAATTTATTTCAGAATGCCTGTATTACTTTCTCAGTAGAATAGAATTTTTTGCTTATTCTTTTAGTATACATACAGAAAATAGTAAATATTTACCAAGTAGTTAAAATCATGGAATTTTTCTCTTCTGGTCAGGGAATTTTAAAAGAAATTGTTTGTGAAATCAGGGAATTTTTTTATTCAGATTTTGTAGACACCCTGAATAACATTCCCAAAAATTATAGCATTCTAAGTTATTAAGAAATATATAAATCAATCACTAATACATTATTAGCGTTTCTTTCATTTCAGGTGGACTGATTTTTTTTTTCTTTTTTCTTTTTTCAGTTATCTCAGTGTTCCTCTGTAAAATCCCCAATTTTTGAGTTGTTGAGAAGTAACAAAATTATTAGGCTTTTTATAAAAGCCACATTTCCTTGATTTTATTGATTGTTATAAAGAATAATGAACTGATTGTTTGGTCTTGAAGCCTTTATGAATAACACAGTTTTATATAATGAAAAGTTACATTATCAAAAGTGTTGTAATTGTGTCAAATGTAGAAAATGGCACCAATGTTTATAACAATATAATAAACATTAATGGTTTAATTATCTATCTGAGGTTTTGTACACTACATATACACTGCCTGCTCAATTGAAAGTGGACACCTGTTGTATGGAACAGACGCTTTATTTACAGCGTGTCTAATAGCGCCTAATGTGCCTTTTGCCCTAAGCACAGCATCCACAAGCCATGGCATGATCTCCACCAGTTTCTGAAGCAAGCAACTGGTATTTTTGCCCACTCCTCCTCCTAAACCTGCACAAGCTGGATGTATGTTTGCGGTCACTTCGGACGTGCACGAATCCGGCATTCAATTCAACCCACAGATGTTCAGTAGGGTTGAGGTCCGGACTCGGCGGGCCACTGAAGTTCCTGAACATTATTCTCCGGAAACCAGGCACTGACAACACGGGCCTTATGGCACGGCACACTGTCATGCTGGAACACAAATGGCCCTTCACCGAACTGCGACTACAACATAGGAAGCATGGAATTGTCTGGAACATCCAGATACTGTGTGGATGCCATTTTCCCCTTGATCACAACCAACGGACCATGTCCAAACCAGGAGAAACACGACCACACCATCACAACACCACTGCCAAACTTCACTGTTGGGATGACACACTCCGGTAGCAGCTGCTCCCCTGGCAAACGCCACACCCAAATGCGCCCATCTGATCGGTAGAGTGTGAAGCATGTTTCGTCGCTCCATATAATGCTCTTCCAGCGGTCCATCGACCAAGTCCATCGCTCTTTACACCAGGCCACACGACGCTAGGCATTTACAGGGGTGAAGTTAGGCTTGTGAGCAGCAGCCCGACCGGTGTACCTTAAGGCAAGAAGGTCCCAACGAATCGTCATGGTACTGATGGTTGTTCCCGTTGTCTGCTGGAAGTCCTGCCAACATTGTTCCACTGGATCAGCCCTGTTCTGCCGTACCAACCGCTTGAGGGCCCTCCGGTCTCTATTGGTCAGCATGCGAACTCGGCCACCTCCATGACATTGTGTTTCCACTCCTTCACGCTTCCACTTCGTGATAATAGCACCCACGGTCGACTTTGGCAGGTTGAGTGTCGCTCCTTTGGCTCACACACTTTGGCCACTAATGTGGCAGCCTATGACTACTCCACGTTGAAAATCGCTCAGCTACTTTGATGGTGGCATTTTATCTCAGCATGTGGTTAGACACCAAATGACTCCTACTACACACGATCATGTTGTTTTATAACGAATATATTAAAATTATTGCCCGAATTTGCATGGGTTGTTCCCCTCTGGCAGGTGTCCACTTTCAATTGAGCATTCTGTGTATAATGTACTTATGCCACTTACAAATATGAGGCGAGATTCCACAGCCAAATATTCTGTGTCCCCCCCCCCCCCTTTCAGGGCTCCCTAAATATCTACTATTAAAATTGATCTGGTCAGTAAAACAGAGGAAAGCCATTTATTTTTAGCAGTATATACTCGGAATATTTTTATTTGTTATATAAGTTCTTCAAATAGGAGTTAGTATGATTTCATATTCTGACGAGTAAGCATTGCATAAATTATTAATTGGGTCTTAAACAGTTTTGCAGCCATTAGTATACTTACAGGGTAGGGAGTTGTAACCCCCTTGTCACAATTGCATCTGAAAATGGAAAAATGTAGGATTTTGGACCTTTTTTTTTTTTAGTTGGAAAGTTTATTGCTTTGTTTGTAATCTGCCCCCTTCCCAGAAAGGACTTGACTTTTTTTTTTGGGGGGGGGGGGGAGTTGAATGGGTCCGATTATCAGACACCTCTTCTCTCTTCAAAAACCAGGATACATCTGTAATTGTAACACTTATTACCCTGGTTTCATGGGAGAAGAATTCGACATATATAACTAGTTCTGTGCTGTCACATTTTCCTTATGTGTACTTATTGCCTTTACTGATAATCCGTGAGATTATCAGTATTTGCTGCAATTATTATAAACACAAGTTTCTTCCGAGTTATCTTTTTCGGTTTCAATGTTACATAGACTATTGAATTATTCAAGCAGTAGACTTGTAGTAATATTTGTTCATCTGAACAATTAAATAAATATTTATTTATTATTATTATTAGTAAGAGTAAGTTAAAAAATAAGTGGCCAGTGGTCTACAATGTTGCAAGTTTCAGAATCTCTGTATAAAACTGTAATCAAATTGTAAGTTCAAAGCAACGTGTCTCATCTCAGTTTTATGTAACTTTTGATCCTTTTTTTTTTTTTTCTTTTTCAGTTTTTGAAATTGTCATTAATCAGAAAATTAATAATGAATGGAATTTATTTTCAAAGGGTATTGGTATCCAATTTTAGTGAAGAACAGTTGAATCGATATGAAATGTTTCGTCGTTCAGCATTTCCTAAGGCTGCCATTAAAAGGGTATGTTTTGTAAGCAGTTTTATAATTGCTGGCTATATTTTAAAATTTGAAATATATCATTTATTAATGACATAGCAAAATTAATAGTTATAATCTAACATCATAATAGATATGAGGGTCAGTCAAATGAACTGGAATCAATAACATGACAAACAAATGGCATTAAAGATTAAAAGTTACTACACTGATCCCACTGTGGAACCAGGTGATGGCTTCCACTTTCATAAAATATTGGCACTGCCTGGAACCATTGTTGGACATTCACTTACATTTTTCAATTCATTGTGAATTTCTTGCCTTTTAACAACTTGAGAGCATAAAGACATGAAAGTCATGATGCCAGATCTAGGCTATAAGCTGGATGTTGAAGCATGTCCACCCAAATTCCTGTAATTACCAAAGTGATTGCAAAACTTGTGTAATCATCAAAAAGCTGGATACTGATTTCCTAAAGCAAAGATTGCCATAAAAAGCAACTTCTCAATGGTGATATCTCCTCTATAGTTAGAAAATGAATGACAGTACTTTATTTGGACATTTCCATAGTTACATTGTTCTGAGAAATAATAATGTAGCTATTACAGAAGCACTAAATATGTGCCAAACACATGACATGCATGTCTACTCATACAAACTATGCATATCTAGATATGCAGCACCATCAAATGGTTACAGCCATCTGGATTTCATTTCATTGTCCCTCTGTAATTTTTGTTACTACTACTAAATTATTATGTTGACCTATGATGAGATGTTCTATAAAATTCAGCATTGCAAGGAACACCCTTCATGAGCCCGTTCTCTTTGCTTGCACATTAATTACATTGATATGTTTTTAAATTATTGTCTTCTTAAGTTCTACTCAAAAAAAAAAAAAAATATTGAGAAAGTTTTGACAAACTTTCTGTAGTTATTTTTTTTTTTTCTATATGTCATTCTGTGGTAATGTTTTTTAGTGACTATCATTTAGAATATATAAAATAAACAATGCAAATACATTTTCTATTTATAATTTCTGAAACTTATGTGCTTTCAACTCTCTACCGTTTCCACACATTCAGTAAAACTAACAGATTTGCCTTCATAAATGAAATTATTGGGGATTAGATTCTTTAACTCTCTCTTTCTGTTTCCCTTTCGCAAAGGAGATTGCATTGAGTCTGCAGAGTGATCTCTTGGGAAGCATCCTTTGTCTTATAAGCCTTACATTTTGAAAGATTCCAGGTGAACCTGGACTTTAATTGACTCCATTTACTTCAAAAAAAAAAAAAAATGCTAGGTTGACAAATTGTGAATTTGTTTCTGCACTGTATATTGTTCAGTAGCAGTTGGATGAATTTGTAAAGATTGCTTCATTGTTATAAACTTCCATCTCTGTCAAAAATTGAAGAAAAGCTGATTGGACTTTCTAGTTCTTATGTGATGAAATCTAGGTTTTAGAAATTAATGCATATTCTAAATTTGTGGAGAATTAAATAAATACTTCATACTGATATGCGATTTCACAACTATTGGCCCTCTTCATAATGCAAGTAAGATGCTCCTATAATTTCAGTAATGTAACTACAAGGAAATCATTCTAAGCATATAATCTATAAATTCCTGCTACTGTAGCTTTAAGAAATATAATCATGGAAATTCAGTCTTTATATTCTTTGATTCATTCTATTTGTTTACCTTACTATACAATATATGTAAAGAAGATTGTATTGTCAGAAGACATGCAGCAAAGAGGACTTCATTTGTGTGTGTGTGTGGGGGGGGGGGGTGTTCCATTGATTGTTGAACCTCATAATTTGTCTTTAACAAAGACTTAGGTAAAGTAATTGTCTGGAAATAATAGAAATTGACTTTTCTGAACTACAGAAAGATTTTTAAGTAAGTTCTGAATACTTTTTAGTAAAACCAAGTAAACAAATTTTCTTTATTGCAATGTTTTTCTCTCTTTCAGCTAATGCAGTCAATTACAGGTTGTTCTGTGTCTCAGAATGTTGTCATAGCAATGTCAGGAATTGCAAAAGTTTTTGTTGGAGAAGTTGTTGAAGAAGGTAAGTTTAGAAGGAAAAATAGTGACTAGCATTGAACTTTTTCAATATTCAAACATGTGAAATATTGAGTTGACAAAAAATTGTTGTTGAAAAAAATTAAATAAAAATAAAGTTGCTTGTAAACAATGCAATCCATTTATTTATTTATAAAAATATGAATTTTGTTAGATCATTAAAAAAAATGCATTAAAAAAAATGTATATGAATGCATTGTTTAGGGAAGAACAGCATATTTTTAGATCTATCCCAAAGACCAATTGTGATATAATCTGAAAATGAAAAACATTTGCTTTAATTTGGAAAACAAACATTGAAGAAACAGTTATAGAAGACCATGCAGAAATGCAGAGCATTTGCTACTGTGTATGTTTTTTGCCACTGAAAAAGCTATTTATATCTTGCTACTTCACAATTATAGTAGATTCTTTGCATATTACTCACTTGAAGAGAACTAATAAATGTTCCATGGAGAGCATCAACTGCTTTGAAGATATATCACAGGCCTCATCCTTCACTCATTTCATCTTTATTTCTTTATCAGTTTTTTTTTTTTTAATTATTGTTTATTGCAGTTATTTTTATTCCTTCATTTGAATTATCTGCAGATTGCCTGTAGGTTTAAAGCTTCCTGCTTTTCTGTAATAAAAAAAAAATCCTTTTTTTTTTCTTTGTCTCTTCTGAGATGTGTTAGGCTAACGCATTATGCATTTCATTGTCCAGGTACAAAAAGAAATACTTCTCTTCTAAGTTATTACTTTTAAGAAGGGACTATTTTAGCAACACCCTAATTAAAGAATTTTCTTGTGTTGTTTTATAATTGACTAGCTTAATTTTTTTTTTGCTTGATTTGTTATCCAATATAACTAATGATAGTGCTTGTCAATTTTTGCAAATTTTGATGCTAACAGAAATTCTTTCTCTCTGAAATAAAAATAGTAAGAAATTTTGGATCAATATCATTTTACAGCTTTTAAAATGACCTACTTTTTAAGTCATTATAACTTTTTACCTATTTTAAACCTAAGGGACTGAATGTAAGTCTGGAATTTACTGTTTTATTATAGAAATACAAAGTTTTTGCCATTAAATTGTGGCAAAGAAATAATTCTAAAATCTAAACTTTTGATGCAGTTTTCCCTACATCCAAAGAATAAGCCTGCAAAATTTCATACCTTAAAACTAAATCCTTGTTTTTTTAATAAGGTACTAAACATGGTTGTTATTGAAGTTTTTAAATATTTATGTCTTATCTCTGGTGGAGAAGTCAGCAAAAATCTGAAATATATTGTGTTGTACTAAAGCAATCTATAGTAAAAAAGAATTAGGCTTAAACTTAACAATTATAGTAATATAAAATGATGAAATAGTGATTAAAAATAAAATCAATTGTTGATGAATTGCTATCAATATTGTTATGTTTCATTGTAAATTTGCATTATATAACTGAAATTCAGTGCATAATTTTTCAATTATCTGATAGCTTCTGTCTGTAGGGTTGTGAATTCTATAGATGTAATTTTTCAAAAGATATTTGATAGTGATACCCAAGATTTGTCAGTCAAGATCTAAAGATGTTTTGGGGCCAGATGGTGGAAGGAATGTTACATACAGATCATTGTTTCCATAACTTACATTTTCAACCTGACCAAGCCCTCAGTCTCTATCATATACATATAATATTCTGGAAATTAAATATCCTGACATACCTTACAAAAGTTGCAGTAAGAGGTAAAAAAATTTCCTCTGGTTTGAGGTAATTTTTGAAACCATTGTTTTAAGACTTACTCATTAATCCGTGCGGCCTCTATAAAAATCGGAGATGTATGTAATACTTTTTATAACTTTTGAGCAGTAACTGTTTGGTAGTTAGATTGGTTTTTGTACATTTTTTTGTAATCTAACTTTTGTCGCTTCTCTTTTTGTCATTCCTCCTATCCCATTTTTTGCTGAGAAAGAAATTCCATTTTGTGTCCTGACCAAAACCAGAATTGTGGTTATAGATGTTTGCAAAGTTCTTTTTTGTTTTTGTATAAAATAAGTGAGTTTTTAGATTGACGATCTCCTTTGAGATGACTAATAAGGTATTTTTTTATATATGTGTGTATAATAACAGTATTATGTTTTAAATGATCATTTATGATAAATGCACTCTTCAATTTACCTTTTATTTTGAAATACTAGAATTCACTGAGAATGAATACAATTGCTCTTGTATCAAAATCATCCATAAAAATATAAATTTAAATGAAATATACATAGATCTATAATTTTGTGGAGATAAATTTTATTAATATGTAACACCATTTTGATACAGATTTCACATGTTGTTACTGTTATTTCAATATTAATATTTTGCTCATAAAACTATTTCCTCAGATATTTCAAATTCTTTTTAGCCTATCTCATGAATTGAAGGGCTTGGACCAACAAACGTGTATCCACCAATTTAGTGTTTTTAGATATTTAGGGTTAAAGTTTGAACCTGCCCGACCCCTACATAAGGCATAAATATATGTTTCATTATTTTTGTATGGAAGTTTAAATTCTAAATAATGTATTGATCCATTACAATGGATCATTGTTGTTTGTTATCTTAAAGAAATGTGCACTATAAGCAGTAATTTGGTGCTTACATGTTTGTTGCACAATGCTTAACTCAAGTTGTCAAGTCAACCTTCACAGCAACAACTGTGTATGTATTAAAATACCTCCTTTTTACCATTATAACTATTTATTGGGAATGAACACAATACACCTGTATATCAACAATACATTGCAATATTGTTAGGCATCTTCATCAACATCTGTGGCCATGGGAAGATTTGAATAAAAAGCTTGTCACTTTGCGGAATATAGTCTAATAGGTCTGTCAGATCTTTTTTCTTTTTTGGGGATATTCCACAAAACCCAGAATACTTGGGCTGTGGGTTGTTGGGCACGGCAACTCTTCGATTAGCACGCTGTGGAATGAGCCAAACCTTCTTCCAATCTTCCAGCTCATTGAGTATATACCAAAATTGGTAGCCATCGGCGTATTCACACGAATAACGAAATCAAGAAATGTCTATGAATTTTACTTTCTCACCACGTACATCCTGTTTACGATTGACAAGGTTGGATGCTAAGTTCTCAGCAGAAAGAAAATTGTGGGTGGCCATTGGTAAAATAAAAGGATTACGCAGCCTGGCTTTACGGACTAAATCATGGTAATCAGTTGGCAAGTAAATTGCTGTTTTCTTGCGTTTGCCTTTTTGATGAGTCCGAAGTCTCTATCGCACAGCAAGTAAGTATGTCCACATACAAGAAATTTATGGTCAATTACCTTGAAGCTCTTACTCTGAACAAGATAAAAAAGTAAGCAGTCATGTTTATGTTCTTATTTTGTCCTCCACAGTTGTCCGAATATAACGTTATATGGCTGGTGATAGCGTCGGTGTGATCGAAGTATCTTTGTAAACAACTAAGTATCTCATCAGATCCTCTTTTCGCTGTGGCTTCATCCCATATACACATATAGGAGTTATTTGTGGCACAGTTATGAATCCCTAGGTTATAAGTCCACATCTGACGTTTGTAGAATAGAATGCTGGTCCGATGAAACAACGATGCGGTGTCATCGTCTGAGCTTGATATATCGTCACTGCTGCTTAACTGCGCCACAAATTCCGATACTATAACACATAAAAAACACACATTAGTTTTGTATGGTACATTAAAATTACTAGACTGGTTGTTTACCAAGCGTAAAATATTATAATAAGTTTGAGAACAACTTTACCTTCTGCTTCCACCAATCTTTAATTCACAGCACGTTTCGGGCGTTCGTAGGTAACCATCTTGTTTGCCAACGTGGCATACATGTTTCTTGCACTAGAATATAAGCGGCTTGGCGCTTACACCAAACCGCACAGCAGCCAGATAGAACCACTGGTGCCATGTAGCACCACCAAGCTGAACTAAATGTATAGAAATGGGGTTTACACATTTGTTGCAGTAGAAAACTCGAAATCTTAAAAATGGTGGATACACGTTTGTTGCCCCAAGCCCTTCAATTTAAGGGAATTTCTAAAAAGAGCATAGATTCAGTTGTTTTCCTGGCAAAGTATTGTCTGTTTCTTTCATAAATTTTAGAAGTTTTTGGTTATAATTTGTGCTAATTCTGCCATTCCTGAAGACACTGTCTCAGTTTTGGTTTGTGTCAACAAACTGAAATATTGTTTTATAATAAGTGCATCTTTTTTTTAAATTTTTTATTTCAAAATAGTTTTTCTTAGTTATTATATACAAAGTTTTATATGGTTCTCATTGTTCATAGATTTGGTTTAATGTTCTGTTACAAATATGTTAGCTGTAATCTGATTCGCTGAAAAATATTATTTCACTTCCTAAGAATTTGTATAACTTTTTGAATTGGATAGTTTGGTTTCCATTAAATTAAAATTTAATTTTATAATTTATAAATTTATTTATTTATTTTTTTTGCTTTTTCAATTGAAATCCTTGAATTATTATTATTATGATAAAATGTTTACACAGTATACTCTCGATATCTCGAACTTTGATATGTCGAAAAATTATTTTTCCCCTTGATATTACATATTCATCTAATGTTAATTTTAATTCTTGAAGAGTTTTCACTCAAAACCTTGTTATGTCAAATATTTTTCGAAGTAAAAAATGAATTTTTCCGGAAAAATCGCCGTTCAGTTGTGTCGAAGCAAATACAGGTATTTTTTAAGAAAGCCTAGCAATGTAAGTTCATTGTATTTTACTAATTCGTTTCAATTTAATGTAATTATTTTCAACTACTTTTAAAAATTAAAATTATCATTGCTGTATTTACACTTATTGTTAACTATCATTACATATTTATGCTTATTTTCATCTATCAAGACTCTAATTTTTAGAATATTATTCTGTGTCTTGTGTTTTTACATGAATTTTTATGTTTTGGTTATGACCTTGTTATCTCGAATTTTTTTTAACATCCCTTCAACTTTGAGATATCGAGAGTATACTGTATTTCTTTTGTAATAATCCTGTTCTGATAATTTTTATAGGATTTGTTTATTTTTTTTCGCTTTTTTTTAATATGAAATACTTCTTCACTAAATCATAGGCATATATGCTTATCTTTAAATAATTATTTCTAATACTTCTTATTGCATACTTTGGTCCTTACTCTAAAATTGCTTTAAATATTGCTTTGGGCTGGGAAAAAAATGTCCTACTCATGAAGTATTAATTTAATATATAAAGAAATCATTTCCCAATTGAATCGGAAAGAAAAAGATAGATGGATGAATTCAACACTAATCAATAAAGCATTATTGTCATACGGATCTAAGAAGAATTTAGTCAACAAAATGTTGCACTAAAACTCGCTACATATTAAATTACTAAAACTAAATTGATTTCATCTTTTTGCAGTTAATAACTAATTAATGTAACTACCTATAATAATTTATATATTTTATGATTTTTATTTGAATATCTATCAGAATTGCAAAAATTTTGTAATGCCTCTTAATTTTTCTAACTCTCTTATAATATTTTTACTGTATCTTCAGCCCTTGATGTAATGGAAAAATGGGAAGAAAATGGACCGTTACAACCTAAACATCTTCGAGAAGCTGTAAGACGCCTGCGCCAGCGAAGTGCAATGCCTAATAATCGTCAAAAAAGACCTTTATTAAGCTGACATTCATAATTAAGAAATTTATTTTTAGTTATTACTCTGTTATATGTGTGGTAAATAAGCTGATAGTAAATGCTTTTTTTTAATCAATAAAATGGATGTATTGCAATTCAGTGTGTGAGAATTAGTTAAATTGTGCCTTAAGATAAAAGTATGTATTTTTAATTATTTATTTTTATTTTCTTTTATTTTTGTGCTGCCAAATTACAGTGCAGAATTTAAATTTATTCATTATTATTATTTGAAAGTTAATTAATATTTGTTTATGTTGAAAGAAAGCTAAGGGAAATTTTCGACTACTTTTCTTGGAACACTGTTTACAGAAATATTGATTACTGACATTAAAAAGTTGTTTGATCAGAGTGTTTCCTAGTATCTGAAGAGCACCAGGCTCTTAAAAATGAAATAATTGATAGATCTTAAAATGTGATATTTTAATTGAAAAATGAAAATAAATAGTTCTAAATAGATCATTCTTTTAAGTTGTCAAATATTTGAAAAGTAAAGTTTAAAATGCTTTTATTACTTGATATTGTTATGTAAATAGTAATGATTCCTAAGTTGTAAGTTTTCCATTTTTTGAAGAAACAGGAATTATGAAATTATCTATAGAATTAATAAAGTGGTTTAATGTTAGGGGTGGGCGAGTATTCGAGTTTTCGAGTATCTATCGAGTATTTTTTAATACTAGTAGTGAAGACTACTCGAAAATGCGAGTCGAGTAATTACAAAGTGTTGAAAATGCAAGTGGTCATAGTATCAGCTGATTCCTTTTGAATACATCGCGCTGTACTTGCCAGACTGAGTTAGTGTAACAGCCAGCCACCAGGATCGGTAGCATATCTTATGAAGGAATACTTCAAAGTTCAATTCCATTTTTACTGAGTTATAATTTACATGTTGCAATTGTAGTTTATTAGGGTACTATACTTACTTGATTAATTCTAAATGTAATATTAGAATTATATTTGGCCTGCTTAATACTTACCTGACCCTATTTTATTTACACTTGACCCTTTTTTTACTCTATTTGTATCTTGAAGTATGGTCATTTCAGGTAAATTCATTTACACATTTTAACATCAAAAGTAAAGTAAAAAAAAATTAAGTCAAAATTTTATAATTTTGAGTTTATACATTTGTAGGCCTATATAATTGTTTACTAATATCTTAGAGATAA
Organism: Thereuonema tuberculata; assembly: GCA_023159025.1. Lineage (NCBI taxonomy): Eukaryota > Metazoa > Arthropoda > Chilopoda > Scutigeromorpha > Scutigeridae > Thereuonema > Thereuonema tuberculata. The sequence continues at coordinate 132,814,123 of JAFIDM010009631.1, read as the reverse complement.
GGAACATTGTTTGTTTTAAATTTTATAATAAAAACTATTGGAAACAAAGTCTTTTACTTATAACCTGTACTACTCGACTCGATACTCGAGTAGTTGAGTCAACTACTCGACTTGAATCAAAAAATCACTACTCGCCCACCCCTATTTAACGTGCATTAAACCTTCTTTATTATTAAGTTTTCGACTTTTCGTTACGTCTTATGCCTTTATTAAATGCCTTTCGAGCTCAGCGCAAAGCTGGCCGAGGTAATTTTCCAGCGTTTTTTTCTTTAGTTGTTTGCTTTCAACCGGGTTCCACTTCCGAGAGCGGGAGACGGAATCGTAGGTACCGATGCATTCCGAGCTCCATTATCAAAGCTAAATCTGGCTCAAGAGTCCTAATAAGGACGAGACAGCTGTCCCAGATTGCTATTGATAATGGCTCAATGCTTCATATTCTATCTTGTACTCCTATTAAATTAAATTAAAAAACTCCATCTACGGATAAATTTCATTACTTCCAACATGAGAGAAACAGGAATGGAAGTTAATCTTTGTTATTTAAAAAAGGTTTGAAAAAGCGGAAAGATGGTATTCTCCGCGAAATATCACCATTAATAAAATGAAATTTATCCGTAGATGGAGTTTTTTAATGGCTCAATGCGTTAAAAGCAAACAATTCTAACGAATTTGTGCATTTTATATATTTTTTCTTTCCATGATGTCGCAATTTTCTTTTTGTTTAAAAAGTAGTTTTGTGAAGGGACTTTTAATTGCTATTTTACTTTTAAGATTGTTAACTGTACTGTTAACATTATTTTTAATTTCCTTGAAGGTATTGTTTGAAGGCTTTAAGAAATAAGTGAAATAAAAAGAGAAAAAATTAACAAAACAATCTCTGTCAAGTTTAATTTTAAAAACTATATTTTCCCTTGAATTTTAAGCAATATTTGACATTGTGAACCATTTTAAACTATAAAATTATTCCATAATTATTATTCGATTTAATTGTCTTCATTTACTGTTTTAATTTTTTTAATTAGAATCGAATGTTAATTATTTAAGAACCTTTAATACGTATTTTGATTGAAGCAGCTATTGTTTAGATAATTGATGTTTCATAAAACTAATTTGTTCTGAATACTTCCAAAAACTTATATTTAAACCTTAATAAAATACAGTGTCTGTTTGCTGATTAACAGTGTGTTTCAATTTATTGAAGTTGGCATTATAAACCATAACATTATCATTCATATAGTTAGTGTTTGATTTAAAGATTATTACAGGAATCATTTTTCTAGTTCTGATAGTTATTGCTCATGCCATATGACAGTAGCATAATTTGGATAATTGTTGGCAAAACAGTTATTTAAAATTACAATAATATCTTAAGTGTAATTCTTAACATGAATGAAAAGTTCATAATACAAAAAAAAAAAAAAAAAAGAAGATAACATTAGTGAACGTCATCATCTCCAGATTTCAAGAAAGCATAAAATACCACACTTCTTTAGTATATGTGGTTAGGTGTTTCTACAGATCTCTTCAAAGCTAAGAAATGAATTAGAATTCAAAGAAAAGACTGGACGGGACACCTCTCCAGGTGATTTCTTAGCTTTCGGTGAGATAGAGGGAGTTAAAAAAAATCTGTCTTAAACCATTGATTGAATATCATCAAATTACCAAGTCTGTGGTTAAATGACTGCTAAGTTGTTAAATTATAATGCACTCATTATAAAATGACTAGGATTGACAACATTTTGGTTATTGCATGACTTAATTTTTTTTAAAGTAAAAGTGAGCGTATTTAGTTAAAAACTACGTCTTCCTATATCTGTTTACATTATGATAGTAATTTATAAAGATCTGATAACTTAACAGTTCAAGAATATCTAGAATTTTTTTACTCCTGAATTCACATCTCTTGTCTTGTGCAGTTCATTCTTATAATAATGAGCACGTGATATTTACTTCCTGAGGATAGAGTAGATTTAACAATCAGAAACATCCTTCATGCAGCTCCTCAAATTTTACTAAAACTATTTTTTTTTTTTTTAAATGTATAATGGAAATCCTGATAATCAAAATGTTACTGTTATTCATTTATATGAAGTGAGGTTTATGTTTACTCTTTTCTGATAAGCCTTTAATATTTATTCACACTATAATTTCTTTTTACCATATCGTTTTTCTTTTTTTTTTTTATTCACCCTAATTAGTCAACCACCCTACATTGATAGATAAGGGTTGCAGTGTACAAGTTGTACAAGAAAAGAAAAAAAAAATGTAGGGCAGGCTTTCCAAAATTATTTATACTTTGAAGAGGTAGTGGTGAATCAACAAAGTAAATTTTACTTATCATTCCATAAATAAAATAAATCATGTTCCGTTACATGTTTCGAGGCTTCCTGGCCTCATCCTCAGAGGAAGAGAATATTATATTGAGAAAATGTTGGTATTTGAAAGTTCTACAGAACAATATATCAGTCATTCACAAAAGTTTCTGCATTTGGAAGATACATGCAAAAATGTGATTTTTCGCTTTACCCGCAATACATCTGAGTGATCCGGAGAAGCCACAACGGGTTGCGAAGTCATATATTCTCCGACGATATCAATATTAATTTGCTAAATAAATAGTTTGTTTTTTAATGCTATATATGCAAGGGTTCCGGAGTGAAGCGATGGTACCCAGCTATTATTATTATATATTATAAAAACGTTATTCTGTCTGTCATTCTGTAAGCAAAATGTTAAATTACAAATTACTAAAACATCAGAGCAAGGAAATCTTTTGGAAAATGATTCAAGAATTTTCACAAAACATTTTATTTATCATGAGGTTTTGTAATAAAACCTTATACGTTTTATTATCAAAAATGTGTTTTTGAAATCAAACACAGTATTAACATTTTAGCCATATATAAAACACAAAGAATGTGTTTGTATATAAGAATATACACAAAAACCACCAAACACAAAGAAAGGTAAATTTACTGAAGAATCTATTCATAAAAAATGAAAATATATTAAACAACTGTCCAACTATACTAATTGGCGACGTGAATGTAGATCTTTTCAAAATGAATAAAAACAATGCAGTACAGAAATATCTAAAACTTATGTGCAATAATGGTTTCAAAAATTGTCTTTATGGAACAACAAGAAACAACTGTACAATTCATGGAAATAAGAAAACAAATATAGATCATATTTTCATAGATAAGCATAACGAAACACCAGGAATAATATGTAAAGAACGAATATCGGATAAAAGAGTTGAAAATGAGAAAATAACAGATCCAAATATAATCTATAAAGAACTAATCAATGAGGTTAACAAAACAAAATTCATGAAAATCTACATATAGAAAAAGAAAAGTCCTGACTCATCAATGCCCACCCCAGATCCTTGGACCTAAAAAGCTGAAATTTTGCACAGAGGTTCCCTTTATGATGTAGACAAGGAATAAGGCCAGATTTTTCAAAATTCCTATGGGATAGGGAATAATCTGGCAAACTGATCATGAAATGTATGGCGACAACCTGCAATGCACCCGAGTTAAGCGGAGAAGGCCACAATGGGCTGGGATGTCGTATATTCTCCGATCTCAATATTAATTTGTTAAATAGATAGTTTTTTTTTTTTTTTTTTAATGCTATATATGCAAGGGTTCCAGAGCTAGTATATTACATATATGTGTAGCAGTGTTGTGTTGTTTATTAGCACATATACATGTATACCGGTATGTATATATGTGCTACACATATAAACGAGTCATTGCATTGATTTTGATAAACATATTGATATTATACCATCACAGTGATACATATTTAAGAAGATTTATTGAATCCTTCTGGATCATTAAAAATAGATCCTATAATACACAGGTATCCATCAAGGCAATACATGATTACAATTTGTCTTGTTAATTCTTAAAAAGTTTTTTTTTCTTCCTTCCCATCATGGTAATATGGTTCAACCATGGATTGATTGAATGTTGGTTAACCAATTAAAAAAATTATTATAAGCGGGCTTTTGATTGGTGCATGTATTATGGCAACTCCCTCATAAAAAAAGGGCGGCCACAAGTTGTTTCTCCAATACGTCTGACTATGACTTTTATAAATTAGTAGTCGAAACATGTAATAACGTTTCATGTTCTGTAAATATTTTTTAAAATGTTAAGTGTGTTGTAATGTTGTTTATTATTTTTTAAGTATCTTAATAACAGTTGCTGTGAAATATGTTAAAGTTGAGGAAAATTTGCAGTCATTTTAAGGGAAAAAAAAATGGTACTTTTTGATAAGTATTCTGCCTCTTTACAGTGTTCTCAGCAATTAGAAAGAGATAAATAAAATAAGATACATGCAAATGTTAAGATTAATTGAGTTGTAAAACTAATCTGATAATTTCTTGAACATAAATTTATAATGCAAAAGAAATATTTTCCTACAAAAGTAGTTTCTTTATGAAGAAGTTTTACTAGTAATATAAATGTGTACATAAATGTTGGACAACACAATAATTGAGTAAAAAAAAACCAAAAGCTAGCCAGTACCATTATACTGTAGAAGAGCATTTTCAAACTTTTGCTCATAAGTAAGGTTTTTTAGCAGTATTTTTTTTTTGGCACACACAATCAAATCTATACATAAATTAAAAGCGACAGTTTCTAAAGAAACACCATCTTGCCATTCGTTGTTGTTGCATGATGTAATGTAAAATAATTTATTATTTTAATGAAATAAATACACAGCATTTCATTTTCTTGTTTAAATTTTCTGAGGATTGCCAAAATGCTTTTTGATGGGGCTACATTTTAAGAAACTGATATAAAATAATACTTATAAGACATTTTAATTAATTTATTTATTTTATATCATAATTTAATTCATTACCCTATTCAACATAGCTTTTCAAGCACAAGGTTCAGACAAGTAACATAAACTTACAATAGCTCACATAAACTCTGTAACACTTCTATGAAATCAGTTAAATATTTTTTGAATTTCATTTAATATTTCACGGATCTTTATGAAATATTGTGTACAATATTACACAGGGTAGTGAACTTACACATACAATTTCATGACAACACACTTTATAAGTTTTCAGAAAAAAAAAATTTCATTTCTAGCCCTGTAAGACTGCCTTGGAATTACCTCCAAATTTCCTCAATAATAATGAAATAATAATAACTGTTACTTCATATAGTCTCCTTGTTTTGTAACTAGATCGAACCCATACTGAGGCATTGATTTTACTAAAGCTTCCATCTCAGAAATTTAAATTTCATCACAAGCATCTAGAATAGCCAGAGTTAAATTGATGATTTCTTCCATATACCTGGCATGCTAATTGAGCCCAAAGGTTCTCTATTGGATTCATATCAGGTGCAATGCTGGCCAATCCATCACATCAATTTTCTGATCTTCAAACCACTTAGTTGATTTTGAAACATGGCAGTAGCCATTGTCTTGCTGAAAAATCCAAGAGCTGCCACAAATCAATGGACCAATGGGAATATTATTATTGTACAATAATTCCTGGTACTTTTGAGAGTAAAGTCTTCTATCAATGAATGCAATGTCAGTCTTTCTCCGGCTCCAAATGCAGCCCAAGTCGTTACAGATCCACCACCAAAATTCCTACTGAGCTTAACCACCTTCTCTTTTAGTAGATCATGTCAATAGTAAGCATTCCTATCAGAGCCGTCGAGGTTGAACTTTTTTTTTCATCTGAAAACAGAAAACAACACGTGGTTCCATTGTTTGTCTCAGTTCATTACATTTCGAGCCCACTGTAGTCTTGCTGCTTTTTGAGCTTCAGTAAGCTATCATTGTTGTTTAGCTAATTTCATAGCTGCTACATTGGTATGGTTCTTCAAGCTTCTCCAGACTGTTTCATAGGACACTCTCTTTCTAAGTTTACTTGAATTTGTTGCATAGACTGTTCTTCTTTAGTGGAAAGGTGGAAAATGCACCGACAATCATTTCACTTAACACCTTTTTCCTAGGTTTTGTTTTAACTTTACCATATTCCTCTTCTTTTCATAACACATTATGTACAGCTTTTTTGTAAACACCAATTAGCTTAGAAATTTCTCTCTGTGACTTGCCTGGCCATGATAGAGGTACATTTTCCATATTTCTTTTTCTGACAATGTTTTATCACCTAGCACTTAGAGATGAGTAATAATCAGACCTGGTACACCTCTCACAAATTCAGTAACAAACGATCGTATGATTTTGATTTCTGTCATTTGAATACTTACCTCAGTTTATGCAAAATTGTGAGTGATTTTATAGCAGTGTTACAGAGCTAGAAATGAAATTTGTTTTCTGAAAACCAATAAAGTGTGTTGTCATGAAATTTTATGTGTAAGTACCACTACCCTGTGTATTATTGTATACTAGCAGCAAAGCCTGTCGGCTGACAGGCATAAAAACTTCCATATTTAGAAATTGGCCTAAGTATTATGAGTCTAAGAAATACATCAAAGCTATCTATTTTTTGAATCATGTGTTTATGATTTGAGATGGTTTGCCTTTAAAAACAAAGCAACAAACACAAAGGTTGTAATTCTGTATTTTATTTGAGATAAGATAGTTTTTCTCTGAATACAATATTGATAACACACTTTGAGATACAGATTCAAGGGAATACTACAACAGAATATTTAGACTACTGTCAATGTTAATAATACTTGTGTTGCAATTCAGAACTTTAACAGTAATGGTTTTTTTTAGCAATAAATATAACTGATCACTGAATAATTCACTTTCAGTAGAATTTTTCCTATAATGGAGACACACATTAGTATGGATGTTTTGTTCTAAAATTGACATGTTTACTGTAAAGTGTACAGTCATAAATGTTTCTTTTTTTGCAAATTCAGGTTCAGGAATATCTAAAACATTGAGAAAATGCACTGATTTCCATTAATTAAGTAAAAACAAAATTCACAATAACATTCATACATGATTAATTTGTATAAAAGTTGGTGAAAACCTGCAGCATATTGCAAGTTAGCTAACAACCCAAAACATTTTGTATGAAACACTGATTTTCTCCAACAATGAGCACATACAAAAGCAGGTCAAAAGTAAAGTGTCCAAATTAAATAACTAAATTACCTCAATTTAGGCTATGGTCACCCCCACAATGCAAGCCTCACAGTGATGTTTCATGTTGATGATGATGGTGTCTAGGAGCTCAGTAGGTAGCAATGACAATTGTTATTTTCAAGCTCTTTTAATCCCCGAGGTCTTATGAAGGGAGGCTGAGAGCAGGTCTCCCAAGAACATTTCAGACAAGCTCAATAGAATTAAGGTTAGGAGACCTGGCTGGCCAATCCATACATACACATGATCTCTTCTTAAAGATAAGGATCTACTTATCTACCTACCTAGCTTGGTGTGCATTATTGTCTTGTAGGAGAAACCAGTGCCTATTGCTCCTTCATAAAGGTCCTTCATAAACATAGGGGTCCAGGACACATCCTTATATTTAATATGTAAAGTTCCCATATTTCTTTAGTAGATCTTTTCTCCTAAAGCCTCTACTATTAAATATTTCTAACATCACACCAAAATTAAAATGCAAACTACA
>JAFIDM010009631.1:132752643-132806429 GCA_023159025.1 Thereuonema tuberculata | reverse complement strand
TGGTTATTTTAGGCTTGAAAAAGAAAAGACGTAATCTTTTCGAAAATTTGCTTTTTTTCATATTAAATGTAGTTTTGCATTTTAATTTTGGTGTGATGTTAGAAACATCCTTATATTGTCTAGCATGTTTCCTTTTGGAAGCATATACAGGTCTATGTGTTCACCTAACAGATGCCACCCCATATCATCATGCTATCTTCAGATTTATATAACAGATTTTAGGTGATAGCATATCCCTTGTTTTCTCCAGAACTTTCGGATAACTGCATAGCAGATATAGATACATCTGTGAATAGGAATGAACTCTATTAGTTTTCAGTCTAAATGATTTGAAGTCTTGCCCATTTCAAACATTCTTTGATGAGTGGTGATGGTAAGGTACACACACAATGCTGGTGTCTAGCATTAAGACCTACATCATGAAGACTTCTCTGCACATTGGATACCATTGTTCATACAGCCAAGGAAGGACAGATTGCAGCTGTGTCGGGGATAGCAGTGCTGTTCCTCCAGGCACATAATCAAAGTGTGTTCATCCACAGAAGTTGTAGCCCTAGGCCTTCCTTTGTTGTATCTTTGGGAAGTTGATTGTGCATTTTGAAATTAGTTCTACAGGCTGTGGACCACAGGACTTCATGTAGCCATCATGATACTTCCATCTGACTGGAATGCCTCAAAGCAATTGCAAAAAAATTTTTTTTTTGCCAAAAGACCTTTTAAAATGTTTTATCATTCCTTTTTTTTTTTTAAACTTGTGTCCACTAGTTCTAAATATCAAGACTGACTTTCAACATGAACATCAGTCAAAACTAAGTCTAAATATGCTCTAAGGATCAGAAAGATTAATTTCTGCTAAAAGAAGGATTTAAATAGTGTGTGTGATTATTGTACTGCCTTGTATAGCAATTTATAAAAATTAAACTAATTAAAAATAATAATATTGTATTTATATATTATCACATGATTACTACATAGACTTTCTGAGTCTAGTTGTTGATAGAATTTGAAAAAAAAATACCTATAATTCTTTTAAGTTTTATGACATCTAATATAGATTTATAACTCGTTTAAAAAATGTAGATGACGACTTCTCTTCAATTTTGCTAGTTCTTAAAATTAGATAAAATGTTAGTTGTAATGCTGTTATATCCTAAAAAATCTCAGAATATTAAACCTTACAATTTTTTTTAGTCTTTATTGTTTTTACTGGTGCTGGCAGTTTTATGGTTAAAATGAATTTATAATATTGTAAAGTCATTTCATTATATCCACGTGGTAAGCACTAAAGACTTATATAGGTTTGGTCTAACATTTATAATGCCCTTAATTTGCATTTACATCTACGTGGAGAGTTCTTTCACATAAACTTGGACTAATTTGAAATTGCACTGTGCATTAATTAAAAGGTCAAACCAAGTAGATTTTGCAAAGCTCATGCAAGTGTTCCAGATTATTTTTCACAGTTTTTGGCTTGTTAAGCCTAAACATGACTAAAATAATTAGGTGATTTTTGGAGTGAATATATAAAAGTCCTTTCAGACATTGGAAAGAGTGCTTCAATTAATTGAGCTGTTTATTTTGAAAGTGACCTAAGTCCATTTATGTTTAAATTGAGATATTTAAGAGTTTGCATTTCAATAAAATTAAAAATATACATATAGGATACCAATGTGCCACACTGCTTAAGTGCATCTAAGAGAGTTAAATTTACAATTCGTATTTAAATAATAGCAATTATTATGTGAAGAATATGTGTTTTTTTACCACAAATGGAGTTAGGCCACTTTCAGAAATAACAAATAACTTTTTATAAAATTTGGAAGCGCCCAAGTCCATTCGATGCAAGCTTCAAATTGAACAAACAAATTTCAATTTATTTTATATTTATTTATAATAATTCAAAAACACAATTTATGCAATAAAGGTATCTTTTAACTACATAAATTATATAACAATTTACTCCTCATCTACATTTTTTGTATGCGGGAGGAATTTGAAGAAGTCATGGTGCTCCGGTGGTATATATCGTAGTAAGTCCATCATGTCCCTTTATTTCGCTGTTGTAATTTGTCTTATATTTTTATAAAGTGATGTCAATACAATTTATTATTGTATTGAAAATCCGCACTTTTGGATATTATGAATAATGGATTGGACTTAGGCCACTTTTTCAGTATTGAAGTTACTGCAGTGATTTATGTGTCCGAAATTATCTTTTAATCTGAATATACTCAATCGCAAAATGTGGTCTATGACTGCTAATGTGGAATTTGCACACGTTATTACAGTTAACAAAAAAAATTGAAAAATGGACTTCGATCACTTTCAAAATAAACAGCTCAATTGTAGAACTTGGCAAAAGTAACAGGATTGATGTTTCAAAGTCAACAGTCTCCAATATAATTACTGAATTGAAGAAAAGTGTAGAAATTCAGAAAGCTTGAAATATTCATGAACTGCCATTGCATCTGTTAACAAATAGTTTTTGTTGAAAATCCACCAACAAAGAAGCATTGCCCCCAAGATTAGAACATCCACATCAATCATAAATAACATTATTTGCACCAACGTAGATTGAAAAGTGCCATAAAGATAGCATGTTCATGCCTTGATGATGATCATTTTGCAGAGTGCCAGATGCAAGCATGAAAACTCTATGAACTCCATTTAATGGGCAATAGTGGGAAAAAGTGTGGTTACTTTGGTTGAGGCCCTGGTTTACGTCATTGACTATGGGCAACCTTAGCCAATTTCCAAGAAACCAAACAATGAAAAAGGCCAAGTGAACTGGGTGTAATCCTGCAGAAAAAGCTTTCCAAAGTGCTTCATGATGTTAATTGGCTCCTATACGAAAGATCTTAAAATCTGAGAAATCAGTTTGAATGTAGTTTGTAGGGTCAGTGCAGCCTGCTATCAACAAAACATTTTGAAAGACTATCTATCAGGAAGAAATTCCATCATTGTATGTAACAGAAACAAATGAATATGGTTCCTTCACCAAGACAAGGGCACTGAATCATTCTGCTAAGTTTCCCCTAGCCTATTTCATATACAAGGTGTTCATAATTAAAGTTCACATTTCGAAAAGCTGTAACTGGAGAACCAATCAGCGGAATGACTTCATATTTCACATGAGGATGTCTGTGGCATGGAATTTTGTTTGGCATAAAAACAAAATTAGTTCCGAAGGTGGCTGCTAGGGTGTTATATGGCGCTGCAGTACCATAGTGGATAAGGTAAATTGACAGTTGCCACTCCATTCAGCAAAGGTCACCATTTGGTGTGGTGTCATATCCAATTCATTGTCGGACCTTTCTTTTTCGAAGAGCTCGGTCCTGAGGGTTCTGTCACTGCACAGTTACTGGCCAGCGTCATGCATCTCTTGTTAGCCAACCAGGTGATTCCCACACTTCAACAGCATCAACGTCTGGATGCAATGATTTTCTTGCAGGATGGTGCCCCACCTCATATCGCCATTCCTGTCAAACGGTTGTTTTGGTTGAGCATGCGATGTTGTGATTTCAATAGCCTACATTGCTAATACCAGGGAAACCATATCAAACATGTCCTTGTATAGCACAAAACGAATTGTGTATCCACTACAGTATTGCAGTGCCATATATCACCCCAGCGGCCACCTTCGGAACATTTTTTTTTGCGCCAAACAAAATTCCATCGCCACAGATGTCCTCATGGGAAATATGAAGTCATTCTGCTGATTGGTTCTCCAGTTATAGCCTTTTGAAATGTGAACTTTAATTATGGACACCTTGTACATGGAAGTGCGGAAAGGATTAGTATTATCTCATATTTGAATATTCCTGTTAAGTCTCTTGACACTTCATCTAAGGACTTGGGTTTGATCTGTTCAAAAGAGGCCTTGGTAACAAATGAACATATACTTTAAATGACCTTTGGTAGGCATGCCAGAAAGTATGGATAGCATTCCTCTTTGCCATTCTACAAGGTAGTTTGCTGCAGTGCAAATTTTGATGAAAGGTCCTTGCCAGATATCATGGCTGTCATGTAGAACAAAATCATTGATGGAAGGAGATTTGGTGAATTTAAATTTTGATCGGAATTCTTCCAAAAAACTGTAAGATTTGAAGAATTAAACTATTAAGTTTTTTGCTATTATTGGGTTGTGTGTCAATAATGATTTGACATTTAAGATTGTTAAATTTGAACTACATTACATGTTGTAAAGTATATTCATGTTCATGTCTAATGATTTGTTACCACCAGAAATTGTTTAGTTTTTGAATAAGCTTGAAAAAGGAAAGAAGATATTCTTTCCGAAAATTTGCTGTTATCAAATATATTGAATAAACATATTTTATTGAATATATTTTATTGGTGTGAAGATATAGTTGTTTTAATAATAATATGACAACTAGAAGAGAGGAAATTAGGAAGAAATATGAACTTAATATTTTGTTTTCCAAAATACATTTTGATTTTTTTTTAATTATAGATGTTAATTAGTCTTGAAAAAAGGATGCCAGATTGCAATTGAAACATGCCTTTATTTAAATTAAATTTAAAATTAAAGGAACAGATATCTTCAATTAAATATGATGTAACTGTAACAATTATTTCTATTAATCTTGTCATTTATTTATAAAACAATTGTCATTTGTAAATCACCGATCTTCAATAAGTGTATAGATCCTCTTATAATATTGAAATTAAATGAACTAAATCATTATCATAACTAAATGTATAATCTTATGTTTTGACTTAAAAAAAAAAACAACAAAACTTATGAGATTATGTATACAGTGAGCTGAAAGATAACTGTATTTTATTACTTATATGAGACAGAAGATGATGAAAAGATGAAATTTTTACCACCTCTGTATGACTTTTCTTCAAAATAATAATATAAAAATATACTTTCAGATATATTATTCAGTAACATCAAAGAAGTAATTCAAGATAATTTGAAAGAGGAAAATAAAACCTCTCATTGTTTATTTCAACCCAAAGAGAAATAAAAGTGCCAAACATGACAATTTACAATTTCTTTATTTTAATCTTAGGTTGTTTTGTTTTGTTTTTTAAAAAATTGCATGTAACATTTGTGAAATTACTAAACGTCAAACATCTTAATGCATTAAAAAGAAATGAGGTAACAATATATAAAATAGAACCCACATTTTAACTTGAAACTTAATTTTTGGAATGTTGTAACAAAAGCAGTGTCGAAATTAATAATATAAATGTACAAGAAACAAATCATCAGGAAAAAAGATGAGTTTTAAATATTTATAATTTTACATTCAAGTTAAATAGGGTTTGTCAAAATACTTTTATTACATTTACTACAACACACACACATTTATTATTACCAAATTGAATAACTGGTATTTATACAGGGTGATCCAATTAACTAGTAACATTAAAGTTTTAAATGGCAAAATATGATGTATGAATGCTATTGGATTAGTGCTAGATAACACAAAAAGTATATTAAAATTATGTTAAAGATCTAATACTTGTGGAAGACAGAATTTCAGAAATGCTTGCTTAATACTCTAATACTATTCAAAGAAGTCTCCCTTACTCACGGAAAGGTCTATTTAAAACCACTAGGAACCACTACATTACAAGAATCTATTGTGGGGGCAAAAAATGAAAATTTTCTTTCAACTGGAGATCACAGAACTATTAAGATACTTTAAAGTAATGGATATAGTGTCTGCTAAAATAAATAAATAAATAAATAAATGAATATCTTCATTTGCTAAATGATATGTGATGTGTTCTTCGATTATAACATTACTCTTCCCATTGAAACAAAAGATTACAGTTAGTATATTTCCTCACAATATCATTAATTTTATCAACTATAGAAGATTCATATATGATCCCTTGTAATAATTGAGCTGTAAACAGCTTAATTTATAAACTTTTGGATCACCCTGTATCCTCTGTCTTTGCATCTTAAGAAACCTTTTCGGTTTAAAAGAATTAACAAGCAAAAATGTTTATTATTATTTTTATATATATTGTAACAGTTGGACTTAACAACCAAACTGGCTCATTAAAAGTTAGTAGTAATAATCGGGAAATACTTTCTGCTTGTAATCAAATCCCTGCTGAATCAAAAATTGCAAATGCAGTTTTGAGAGGAGGGTAGGGTTTATAGATGCTTGGTTTATAATAAAGCTGCCGACTTAATATAGCCATAACAAATACCATAACAATACACCAAAGTGGATTGTTATGGTATTTGTTTAAAATATAAACTCAAAACTCTAAGCATATGAATCACATTTCAATTCTCAAACAAACTGGTCAACTGAAAATTCGTGTGAGAAATGTATTTTGTTACAAAAGGCTAATGTAAGATGGGAATTAGAAGGGTGCCTAAGATTAGTGTAGGTTCATTTCCATTTAAATAGTGATCTTAGTTTTAAAATTAACAAAGGTGCATTTACTGCCCAAATAACCAACACTATTCCCTACAGCTCCACTGAAAACTATTATTGTTTATTCAAGCTCATTGGTGAGCAAATTAATTTATTTAATTAAAACTCAATGTGAAAACTTGTTCCTGCCTCTAGCTTTCATTTAGAAATTATTACTTTCTACCCAACAGTAAAAGTTCTACATAAAATTAGCAGTTCCAGTAATGAGATTTCATTGCAGAGATGCAATTTTACAAAGTACGAACTTTTGAATTTATTGTAATTACATCTAAATTATGTCATAAATTTAAATAAATAATTATCGTAATGCCCAAGAAAAAAAAATGTATGTTCATTTACTGTATATTAAATTAGTAAAAATATCTGAAAATAATTTTTTTACAGTTTTAAAACATTTTGGCAGACTATAATCATTAATTTTAAATACATCCATTGCTTACATCAGTTTGATTACTCTAATCTATTCAACTGCTACAATTTGTTCTCTATATTGAAATAATGATTTTGTAGTATTTTGGACTCCTGTTCAATTGACAATTAGTATTCAATGATCTTATAGTTAAAAAACAAAAAGATTCAGATTCTACAGATTTTGTCTAAATGAATGTATATATAGTTTAAAAACCATCCGATTACTCTGTGATATATGTTAATAAATTCAGACGAGTGCAGAAAACTATTTAGAGAACTTTATTTTTAATTCTTCCTTCAAGAAAAAAAGCAAACAAAGGATATGTATGTGTGTCTTCAAAGAATTAAAATAGATCAATAATGAATGCCAAAGTTTATTTTTTTTTATTTAAAGGGTTGTCTAAGATAAATGTAAATCAATAGATCAAATTTCAGTATATTCAAATGTTTCAAAAAAACTTTTAAAAAAATTAATAGAAAGAAATAAGTAATATAAACATTCAATTTTAGGAAGAATTTAACTATTAAAATTTTGAATGATTCCTTGTTACTAAGATATAGTATTCTTAAACTGAATCTAATTTAATATTATGCTTATTATAACTAGAAAAAATAACATCAATTAGAGTTCAGTACTCACGATTTACTAAAAAAATATAATATAAAAATAATTTTAAATCAACTATAGCCAAATTAATAAAATAGATATATCTATTTTTTTTTCATGTACCACAACACTACCTGTGTTTGCTATTTTCCTTTTTTGTTAAGTAGATCAGATTTATTTTAATTTCTCAGAAAAGTATTGTCAAACAATAATAGATAATTATGTTTTCAAACATGAATTTAGGGTCAAAACCAAAGACTTGATAAATTGTATCAAGTGTTTTTGCAACTTGGAAGTTTGTCAAATGATACAACGAGTATCTTAAGCAAAATAATGTACAGAATATAAATTAACAACGAAAAACACTGAAAAAAACAAAACTATCTCTTTAGAACAATTCTAAAATAGATCTTAATTTGATTCAAATTTATTCTGACATGCCACCCCATCAAGAAAAACCATTTATTTATTTATCGAAATCTGCACAAATGAAAGATATTTATATATTTCAGAAGCCACTATTTACTATGAAGAAAACGTTCCATTCACATGTAAAGTGCAACTGTCACATGGATATCTGAATGTTAGTAATTTATTTTTTTATTTTCTTTTTAATAAAGAGATTTTTATAACAGAAATCTTCTTTACAAATACCACATTAGATTTTTATGCTAATGGATTCATGTAAAATATTACAGATTCATTAAGGGAAAATAAAATAAACTTTTTTTTTTGCTAACATTTGCTTAAATATAAGTGTAGTAAGAAAAAAATATCTTTTTTCATTTTAAAAATTCATTCAAGAATTAAAACCCAAAAAAATACAGTAGGTTAAATTATGTTTAATTTACCAGTGACAGGTTCCTTAAAAAAAAAAAAAATGTTCAATTGTAGTCTGCTTGTCTTTACAAAATATTGAGGATTTTTTTTGCATTTTCAGTCATGACAGACGATTTCAGTATCAAATGCCCTAGGTAAAAAAAGAAAAAAAAAAAAAAAAGCCCTTTATCATCATTATTTTTTTTTATTAGATTCTCAAAACAAACGTATATCTCATGTGCTGATGCACCAAATCTCAATCCAAAAATCATCATGTTCTTTTTTTCTAAGTGGAAGACACTGATTACACAATTGCATTCATACTTTCATAATTTACAAAATAGTTATTAAAAACTATGGCAAAATATTTAGATTGTTAATTTTTAAAATACAGAAACATTCTGGAAATATTCAGAATGGCAGTTTAGTAAGATTTATTTATACAATTTACAAATTATTTTATGATATCCTCCAAGAGGGTTATTTAAAAATCAAGTTTCCAGAAACTTTAATCATATATATGTATATATAGTAAAATTTTTATTTACTAATTACATTTTATTCTACCACAAGTTACTTTGAGAATTATGTAAATAACACCGGACCTTCTTAAGTTGCATTGTTATATAATAACAATAATAACAGAACTAAAATTTCATTGATGATCTGAAGTAAATATGAATAATCAAGATGATCTTTTAAGAATCTCTTCATATCTACACACTTAAGTAAATATCTGACAACAAAAGTATTTAGGTCTTAATTTACAATTATAACAATTTCCCTGTTAAAACTTGGTATAGTGAAGGTTGGGTAAGTGGGCCCCTATTTATAATATAGATTTTCTTCAACAATGAACTTTCAGTTATGATAGTATATATTAATATCTTTTTCTTTTATACTTATGAAATTCTTTAGGTGGTTAAATTTGTCAAGGTTAAAAATGTACTTTTATCAGGAGTGATTATGACAGATCAAATTTTCTAAAATTTTAATTTTTTTGCATTATATTGTAGTTTCTTTCTTTCTGTCTTTTCTTTTCTTTTAACAGCTATTTTACAGTTGTAAAAGTAAATATTTTATACAGCTATACATAAAATGCAGTGATAACAATGCTTACTGTGCCCAAATCTGTTACGGAAAAAGCAGTGATGACTTAATTCAGGCTAAGAGCCAATAATGGTGTGTGTGTGTGTGTGTGTGTGTGTGTGTGTGTGTGCATTATTTATTTAATTTTTTGTATAAATCTTTTTTAAATGATAAAATTTGTAAGCATATGATTTTCTTTATTTCCTTAACAGTAAGTAGTATCTAACAAGAATCGGGAAAGAGATTCAGAAATAATCCATAGGACATTTCCAAAACCAATAAGCAGACTTTCTGGTTCGGCCAGAAAACAATCACGCTCGTTTTATACACGATAGAAATGTCTTTCACCCACCTTTTTTTTTAAAGCAATTATTTCCAACAAGTAATATGTTAAAATGTTATGCAGCAAGTGATTTAGATTATTTACAGTGTTCTCAAAATTAACATTAAAAGTACTTATTAGATATATCTAATACTGTTTCCTCATTAACTACTTTTAAAAGTTAATATTAAACAAAAGTTGCTGTGATTCATTCACTTCTAAGTAATACTTATACTCCATATGGAATAACTGAGGAGAGAAAAGACCATAAATGGAGTGATGTTATTAATGTTATAAGCCAAAAATGTAATGTCTTGCTCAAAAATGAACATCTCTTGCATTATTTTCTAATGCATTCTATGCTAAAATCAATCAACATTTATAATTAAATTTTCCTTGAAATTTAAGGAAAAATTATGGATTCTTTGCACTTCCCCTTAATAAAAATGTTAGTCCTGAGAGAGAGAGAAAAAAAAACAAACAAACAAAAGAACCGCACTCAATTTTGATAAATACAGGTTTTGAAAACATTGCAAAAGAAATGATTAGACACAGAAAGCTAAGATCTATATACAGCAAATGATAATAATTTTGATGAGGAAAAAAAGAACAATAAAGACAGCAACTTGCTAATTATCATTTGACATTATGAAGTTAAAGAATTAGAAAAAAATAATTTTTAAAAGTCTATACTTAAATGATTGCCTTGATATAGGCAGAATGGTACAATTCAACATGTCCTCATAAAAATTTCATGATTGAGCCAATTTGACAATTATAAGCAAATACATTCCTTATTTCTCATGAAAACAAATGATAAATAGCTCTGTGAGACTTCTTTTCCTCTTCTTAAACTTTTAAAGTTTACCAAGTTTCAAACATTTTTATACTTTCGTTTCTTATTTTAAGGCTAATCATTTCTCATTAAGAATAACACAATAACTATACTATCAGTTAAACAATTCAAAACTCCTTGGCTGTCTATAGCTGTAACCACAAAAGAAGACTTCTTACTATATAAAACAAACAAACAAAATCAATCCCAAAGAAATAACATCATTATTGCAATTTTTAATATATGACAATTTTCAACATATTATGCCCGTTTGTTGGATTATCAGGAATGAATGTGAAATTAATTATTCTGGAGAATCAATATTTAACTGGTATTTTGTTTTTTATTTAATTTAAGCTTTATTTGAATTCATTTTTAATAGTGTATAGGTTAATTTAAGAATTCAAAGATGAATTCTAGCCTCTATCATTACAGTGATCATTTATCTGAAATATGTTAAAAGAAAACATTTCAGAAGTCAAAGAGAAAGAGGATACTAAGACTATTCAAGAATTTTTAAAAGTAATTTTTAATGTATTGAGAGGAACAATTAGGTGATTTCCTCAAAGTCTGTTTAAAAAAAAAGGGGGGGATGGGGGAAGAGAGAGAGAGCAACAAAGGTGCCCTAGTGTGATTTTACTATTTCTTTGAAACCAAGAAGTAAATGAACCAAGCACCCATAAAATTTATGAAGAATAGAATTCCAAAACCGGTCAAACTTACATTTATAAGTTAAAAGTTTATTTGAAAAATATTTCTTCAATCCCCTACAAAGTTGTTAAGATGGTCAGAGGCCCACTTAGTACGACAACCTTGTTACATATTATGCTTAAGTGAAATCTTCCACTGATATCTTTGAACATCTGTCTTTACTTCAAGACTTATGTACAAATTATGTAAAAATAATATATTCTTATTTCTACAAATGTCCATAAAGCTTATTTGTTTTATAAAAGAAAAAAAAATCAATTTAATAGAGACTTTGGTTAAGAATATTACGGATATTTATTTGTTTCCTGAATTAAGTTCAATTTTTAAAATTATGTCTTTTTCTTAATTAAACCTCTTAATAAGCAAAACAAGATACAAATTCATATTCACAGTTTATGAAAAATAACATAAAATATAAGAAAACAAGATACCAGGACAAAATAATTAGAAATATTAAATAGGATCAGACACTGTCTGTATAAATATTTAAATTAATAATATTATATTTAATAAATACATTGTTACTTTATCACTATACAAAACTTTTGTATTTATATTTATAGAAATGAGAAAACATTCAATCCTTTTAACTTTTTAAGGTAATAACAACAAAGACATGTTAAGATAGACATTTTAGAACTTTCGAAAGAAAGAAATTTACATCAATTTGAACATTAAGAAAAAGAATATTATTTTCTACTCAATAAATACAGGAAAAAAATGAGGGGTAAAAAAAAAGTAAAAAAAAAAAATCCAAGTCCAGCTTTTTATTTCTTTGGTTTCCAACAGTTTATTTAAATAAAAGTAACAGTTTAAAAATTACTGAAAATAAATGAACTTCTAGTGTGCAAGAAAAAAATCTATTAACATAAATACCGGTATCATTATAAATAGTATTAAATAAGTAAACAAAATCAACTTTATTTGGACTTGGTAAGTATTACACAACTGCAGCCACCATTTATAATACTGAAGATATTTTCCTAAACCAAATTATAATTCTTTAAATTTGTTATAAATAGTTCTCTTAAAATGTATATTTAAAATTGTATCTATATACAACAAGTTTAAAGAAGACCAGTCCCGGTACAATTTTATTTTTAATAAAAAACCCTGACATGATAGGAGTGATAAACTTTGAAATATCATCACTACAATGTAATTATGGTATTGGGATTGTGGTATGGATGGACTGGGATACGAGTGTTTGCTGAAGATCTTAATGATCAAAATAATAACAACAAGAATAAATTAAGAGAGGAATGAAATTTATCTGAAGATTTGAAAATAAATAGTGAATAAACATATTCAAACATAAAGTTTGGTCATAGAGAGTTTATTATAGTTCCAGTTCAATGAGATGGGACTGCTCGAGCAGCAACAGCAGATGCACGGCTGTCAACCACAGATAGAGCAATCCCTAATTGGGCAGCATAGTAAGTGACCATTATTAAAGTTTGATTGTAAGGAATTGGAGAATGAAAATGATGTAAGCCAATCAATAGATCTGAAATGGCAAACATAATACCACCAGCACAGCTACATAGTTTAGTCCAGGTCCACAACTCTTCAAAAAGCTGCACCCTTGCA
This sequence comes from Thereuonema tuberculata, assembly GCA_023159025.1. Lineage (NCBI taxonomy): Eukaryota > Metazoa > Arthropoda > Chilopoda > Scutigeromorpha > Scutigeridae > Thereuonema > Thereuonema tuberculata. The sequence goes on along the minus strand of JAFIDM010009631.1, from coordinate 132,793,611 downwards.
ATTGCTCTCCAAACCATTGTACCCAAAAGAATTAGATAGATGCCAACACATGGGGCTAGAAGTCCCTGCAGACCTGGAAGAAGAGCATGATAAGTAATTCCTCCTAGTACAGCACACACAGTTCCAGCATAAGGATTGATAGGGTGGAAACCAAATGCACTCGTGTACATAATCTAAATACATAAAAATAAAACAAATATTAATAAATCATAAAAAGAAACACATTTCTTAAAAACTCAATTTCTACACTGTAAAAGTATGAACTACAATTATTTCGTTTGAAAATACATAAAATATGATAAACTAAATTAATTTGTTGATTATTTTATTTTCACTTAAAAACACACTTAATTTTTTTAAAGAATCTGCTACTGGGCAGATTAAATTATGCTATTACCTACTAACTCAAACACAAAAAGATATTTGATATTATTTAGAAACAAGGATGCCCTTAAATTTTTAGTTAAAATTAATAAATCAAATATCTTTACTTAAAAATCTTACAATCAAGGCTCCCTTGCAATCAAAAGCTACAAACTGAGATTGGGTTGGAAACAATAACAATAAAATAAATGGTAAATAGATAATTCAGTAACTGTTCCATGCAACTCCTCATATGTTCATTTAACTCCATTTTAACATTGTGCATTTTACAGAAATTAACTGGTAGAATAAAAGAGGTGAGAGTGATGGGTCAAAGATATGTATAAAATTTAAGAAAGAAATGAAAGGAATTTGTGCTGTATAGCACTCACTGTTCCTGTGTCATTAAACTTAACCAATCAACAAGCAGAACTTTGTTTTACTAATTAATGCTAACAGTTTTAATTCATAACTTAAAGTACACAGTTCCACCAATTTTTAGCAAATCAACAGCAAGCAAAAACAAAAGGGAACCAACACACAATGAAAGTAACTACGAAATGGTGGTGGTGGTGTGCTGAGCAAATGACATAATATGCAGCATACATAAACATACCATTACAATAAAAAACATACACGCACATGAGTAAGGATGTTAAATTTGTTGTTATATACTGGGTGACCAAATTAAAGAGGAGATGTTTAGACCTCTCTACAGGAAAAACTACTGGATGAATCACAACCAAATTCCATACATCTACTGTCCTAAGTATGTGGTTTCAATTTCTGAAGAAAAAAAATAGTTCAAATTTCGGCTGCTATTTCGCACTCGGCTGCGGTGCTGCTGTCCCCGTAATATGCATATTGCAATGTAATCGAACAACCTCCACCTATAAAAGGAGTTACAAAGCATTTTTCATAAATCCATGTCTAGCTCAGTGTCATGAAGCTCACCTTAGCAGATCACGCATTACTTGTTAAAACTCTTCTATCAAAAAAACAGCAATGCTTTTGCTGCACTTAAGGCATTTCAGCAGTTAAAAGGTTTACGTAGAGATCCATTGACTATTACTAATCTTCGGAAAATAATTTTTTTTGTTTTGAAGAGACAGGAACTTTGCTGTAAAACCCAGATGAGGTCGCAAGCCATTGTGGACTGCAGAGAATAGACGAAGTTGCAAGTGCAGTAGTGGAGCAGGGAATTCCAAATACACATGATAGCAATAGTGCACATGGAATATCACGGGAATTGGATATGCCGTATACGACAGTGTGGAGAGTTCTGTGAAATGTCTTGAGGTTTTACCCGCATAAAATATCCCACAGTGAACAATTGGTTTCTGGTGATTATTATACGTGGACAGCATTTGCCTTGACATTTATTGCTTGGATGATGGTGGGTGATGCATGGCCTTGGCGAATACTGTGGAATGATGAGGCTCATTTCTATTTGAATGGTGCTGTAAACACTCATAACTGCCGTATTTGGTCAGACAGTAATCCATACATTCATCAAATTCCACTGCATTCACCAAAGGAAACAATTTGGTATGGCTTCACGGCATCCTTCATCATTGGTCCTTATTTCTTTGAAGAAAACACAGCATTGGGGGCCAGGGACATATACTGTAAATGGCTCCAGATATGCTGATATGCTCCGGAGCTTTGAAATTCCAGCACCTTAATAGATGAATTGTGTTGATACCACAATCTTCATGCAAGATGGTACACCCCCTCACATAACTTTAGCTGTGAAAGCCTTACTACAGTGAACATTTTCAAACGACAGAGTAATTAGCAGATCATTTTCCTCAGCATGGCAACACCAATCACAAGATCTGTGTTCACCTGTGATTTTCGGCTGTGGAGTTATTTAAAGAACCTCGTTTATCAAGATAATGTTCTGAACTTAGATGTGTTAAAAGACAGAATTTCGCAACATGTGACAACTCAATGCTGTCGAGTATGTTGTGCAGCGAATACAATTTGTACAGCAAGGAGACGGTGGGCAAGTGGAGCCGTATCTGTGATGTTAGTGTGATTCCACATGTGATTGCAGTCAAGGTATTGCACGTTAACTCTGTTTCTTTTGATATTTGTTAGATAAGTTAGGTAATATGCAAATTACAAGGACAGAAGTACCTCAGTTCACCCTTAGCTGCCGAAATTTGATTTTTTTTTTTCTTCTTCAGAAATCAAAACAGCATACTCAGGACAGTATATGTATGAAATTTTGTTGCGATTCGCCCAGTAGTTTTTCCTATAGAGAGGTCTAAACACCTCCTCTTTAATTTGGATCACATGGTACATAAACATACTTAAAGGTAGAAACAATGCTAACTGAATAAAATGTAGAGGCGTAGACACTGTTGTCCTTTTTATTCAAGAGTCAATATACAACTTTAAAAGACAAATGAATATGACCACAAATATATTACCTACAACCAATTCCTATGATGTTTTCATTGAGAAGCATAACCTTAGATATCCTACATAAAAACGATATTATAACCACATCAAAGAACCTGACCAGCAAACAATTCGTATATTCTAGATACAATAAAATTTAAACAAGCTAATAAAATCTCAACTTTTTTTTTTTTTTAAGGAAAAAAACAAAAATCTTAAGTAAAGCAAAGAACTGATAGGACTTGATGAATGATTAGATGTTGTGCACTGATGAACAGTCACACTGGAATTCATTTCAATGCAACAGGGCATTGTTGAGCTGATAGGATCCAAACTACATACAAGTAGCGATTCACTCCAATGCCTATTAGAAATGTCAGTTATAGAAATGCACCTACAACTTAGTCACAAAATCCATGAATTAATGGAATGGAGAGATGCTATAAGCAAAGCTTGGCATTCTAAGATGCAAGAAGAATTTGAGATAGTTCACAATCATTAGAGAGGCAGGCAGGCACTTATAAAGACAGTCTCACAAGTTTTGACATAAAGAAACAATATTTTTAAAGAAAGCAGGAAAACAAAATCAGCAACCTACAAAGGAGAGGCGATTATATACAGTAAACCTTAAATAGGGACTCAAGAGATTGTATAGAATATCTAAAAACAATAGTAAATAAAGCAGTTCCAGTCACAATGAAACACATTTTTGTATCCCATTTGCTGAAAAGAATTTATCATGAGATTAACAAATAATTCAAAGGCATCAAAAAAAAGTTTGGAGAAAAACACATACACACATAGAAACTTTAATAATTTTCTTGGACTGATCGAGTCTCAGGGAATGGGCATGAGTCGTACAAATGAAAGAAGGATATGCTAAAGAAGCATATCAGAGATCCAAGTGACAGTTGATTGGTGGTATATATGCAGGATGAATAGCGCTTTATGTAAGAGACTACAAAATTGCATACAGTGAACATACTCTCCAGAAAAGAAGTCTGATTCTTTGAAGATGATGATCATTTCAGGAATGGCACAAAGTCTTCAAATCTTCCATTTAGCCTTGAGGATATCCTAGTTGGAAGAATAGACAAAGCCAGTAATAGCTGAGGCAACCAACAAAGAAATAATCTTTAGCTGAAAATCCTCTAATAGGGAAGATTCAATGATAAAAAAAAGAGTTGAAGCTGGTGAACCTGAATGAAAAGATCCAGCATTCAAATACCATCCATAAATTAAACAATGCATCTGAAGGATTCAGATTTCCTTTGCAACTTGTTAAAACAGGGGGACAGTCATGCTTATAAATGCTATATGGTTGTAAATAGCAAAAGGCCATGCCATAAAGGTTAATCACCTTATAAATAATTAGTACTGCAATAAATTTGAAAAAGAAAATAAAAGTGAAATTTGATAATGTACACTCATGTTTGTGAAAAATGCAACACCATGAAGGAAACATGCAAATGAAGTGAAACCTACAGGAAATGTAAAGCAGGGTATGGTATGCAAATGATTAAAGTTTGAGAATGATTGTGCTGCTTGTGCTCCTAGACACAGCAGCGCCATCTGAACTGTCGTGTAAGAGCATATAAGTAGAGGACTGCAGTGGATCTAGACAAGTAGTTTTTTCATCATCAGTGAGCTGTACACTTGCCTACTGGAGTCAGTATGCCTCATCAATATCAAATGGCGCCTTATAAGCCAGCTACGGAGTTTGAACAGGGCCGAATGATCATCTTGCATGAAGGAGGATTTTTATACTTAAAAATTGCTGCTCTTATGGGACATAATGCAACGACAGTGATGTGAGTGTCGAAGCAGTGGACTGACGAGAACAGGACGAGTCGAAAATCCGGAAGTGGGACCATAAAATGTGACGACACCACGGGATGATAAGGCAGTGACGGACAATTCAACTTCTTCTGGAGTGTTAGCACAACGTTGAAACACTGCAACAGGCCTGATATTATCTGGTTCCACAGTTTGACAGCATCTTGCTGCGCAGAGGAGTGTGTGCATGCAATCCTTTGCAGAGGATTCCCTTGGATCTCAACCATTGACGCCTCAGGCTATAATGGGCTCACGAACACTCCCACTAGCATGCAGATTGGCACCAAGTTGTGTTTTCGGACAAGTCCCACTTCAACTTGGATTACAATGATCGCTGCATATGCATTAGACGATATCAAGGTGAGCACCATCTTCCAGACTGCATTGTCCAGTGTCATACTGCAGGAACGATAGGCGTCATGGTTTGGGGGAGCAATTAGGTATCATAGGCAATCTTGGCTGCTACAAATTGTGGACACTCTCAACAGCAACCACTACATCAGGGAAGTTGTGGAGGCTGAAGTTGTACCCTTCCTTCAGCACACTCCTGGAGCCATATTCCAACAAGACAACGCCCGACCACATGTTGCCAGATATGTCCAGGCCGTCTTTGAAGCAAGGCAGATACCCCTTCTTCCCTGGTCTGCATGTTCACTCAATATGTCACCTATTGAACATGTCTGGGATATGGTCACTCGCCAACTATCCCGTCACTGTCATCCAGCAGCCAATACCGATGAACTGTGGACTCGGATAGAAATAGCCTGGCAGGCGACACCCCAGGAATATATCCAAGGCCTGTTTGATTAAATGCCACGGCATATAGCAGCTCTTATTGCAGCTTGTGGAGGCTTTACACCACAGTGATTTTTCGCAAGTACTGCTCTTGCGTTGCTCTCTTAACTTTAATTGTTTGTTTGTATCACTATTAGTAATGTGTGTAATAAATTTCCTTCCATTCTGATGGTTCCTTCATGGTGCTGCAATTTTCACAACCATGAGTGTACATGAGCCAATGATAAGGTCTGGAAGTAGACAGTTAAGATACAATATGATCAAAAAATTCTTCAAGATCTTCGTAATTACTTCTAGAGGTAGAATCTTGTACTGCTATGTTGGGATAAATGTATGTTGAGTCATTTCTGGTTTTGATACAAGGATGCATATATCATCATGGACAAATATTAAATGAGCAGATATATGTAAAGCAAAAAGAAAGTGCCAGATTTTGAAATTTTAGTGTCTGCAGTTATGAAATTTACTAGATAACAAAAGCAGCTTTCACGAACAGCCAACTAATAAGGAATTAGCAGATTTTGAGTGGTTTTCCAAATTCAAAAGTGGAGTGACCTCCATCAGGATACTGAAATCAATGCACATTACAATTCAGAATGCATCCAATAAAATAGGAAAATCACCCTCAAGAAGATCATGTTGGGATTTCATTTTGGTCAGTTCAGAGCATTCTAAATAAATTTGAATCTACATTAAATTGCTGCCAAATTTCTATCCCATATTTTAAGTAAATTTCTGGCCAAAAACTCGTCACTTGTCTTACACCCTCCTTACCAATCTGATTTAGCACGTGACTGACGATGTTATTGAAGAAAACGAGATCAAGTTTCCAACCTTAAATAAAAAAAAAAGCTACAGAGTGCACTTGCAAGAGCATAGTTGCATAAATGCTTCCAGTTGAATGACTTCTAGGTTGAATTTAGTAACTCATAAGAAGACTATTGTGGCAAGCAGAACCTGTATTAGAAGACGAGTACTGATGTTAAAAAAATTCAATCCATAACCTTTTTTTTTTTATCATACCTAGTAATGAGCATGGGACGGGGAACAAATATTAGATAATTCTACAAAAGTGATACTTATGCTGAAACAATTTCTGAGAATGAAATAAGCAGACAAGGAGAGAATTTCCTTTAGAAAACACTTGAGTCTTTGGGCTATCAGTTACTGATGACAAGGAATGGCCAATGCTATTGTGGGATGAAGACATATTTATGAAATGAATTCAACCAGAATGAACTAGTGTTAATTATTCAATATTTTTGGTCATTTAATTAATATTGGAATAAGGCTTTAAAACAACTTCATTTCTTAAAACTTTATTTCTACATCTTAGTCAATAATGACTTTCCTTTTGCATTACGACTTAGGCAATATTTGATAATGTTCTTATTCGTCCAGCTCCCCAGGAAACAGAAAAAATATTGTCAAATGTAAAAATTTTATTTTACTTCGGAGAAGGGATTCAGATTTCCCTTATGACTTGCAAGGGAGGATATCAAAAATGTTACAAATGACATTATATGAGCCTAATGTAAGAATAAATGAAGGACTCAAAAAATCAAGAAGCAGAAAGTGGCAAGGAATACATTGCCAAATCAAGAGTTAAAGAACTACCTGTGAATTATCTATCTATCTGGAGATCTCTGAACTTAATGAAGTTGCCATAGAAAGGCAAATATATATACACTCATGGACAAAAAAATTAGCGCACCAAGAAGGAGTCGTCAAAATGAAACGAAAATTTACATACGTAATGACTACTTTGATATAAGTAAATGATAAGAAAATCAAAGAAAAAGGATAATTTATGTCAGAGAAAAAGGCAAAAGAACGGAGGAGTTAATACTCCGTTGGACCCCCTCTAGCGCGAATGCACGATGCGATACGATCGGGCATTGAGTCATACAAGTTCTGTATGATGTCTTGAGACATTTCGTTCCATATTTGCTGTAACCTTGCCTCTAGTTCGTTCAAACTCGTGGGATGCCCAACTCGTCGTCCCAAATGATCCCAGATATGCTCGATTGGAGACAAATCTGGGGATCGGGCAGGCCAAGGAAGGGTAGTAACAGTGCGGAGACAGTCTTGTGACACCCTTGCCGTATGAGGCCGAGCATTGTCTTGTTGAAAAATGGCTCCTGGGAGCCGTTGCATGAGTGGCAACACATGTGGTTGCAGGATTTCATGAACATACCGCTGGGCTGTCATGGTGCCACGGAACAATACTAGGGGTGACCGTGTATTGTAGGCAATGGCACCCCATACCATCACACCAGTTGTGGGAGCGGTGTGTCGCTGTACAGCAAAGGCAGAATTGAAGAGTTCACCAAGGGCTCTCCACACACGAACACGATTGTCATCACTGCCGAGATTGAATCTGGATTCGTCGCTAAAGACGACCTGGTTCCATTCCGCTGCAGTCCAGTTTCCTCGTGCGCGGCAAAACTCCAAACGGAGGCGTCGATGGGTGGGCGTCAAGGGCAGCACACGTAATGGGCGCTGCGATACCAACTGTCCTTCAGCCAGACGCCTTCGTATGGTTCGAGAAGACACAGCGGCCCCTAGTGAAGGTGCTACCTGTGCCTGGATGGCGGCCGATGAAGCAGTTGGCTGTACACGTGCATTTCTGACTATGTGGCGGTCTTCTCGACGACTGGTCTGTCGAGGGCGTCCTGAGCCTGGTCTTCGTGTACATGACATCTCTCGGGTCCACTGGTCCTCACAACACAATCAGAGCAGCCTAATTGACGAGCTACTCGCCTAGCTGACCACCCAGCTTCCATCATCCCGACGATTCTCCCTCTCTCAAACTGCGACAACTGCGTATACTGTCTTCGAACACGGTGTAATGGCATGTCTATCTCAGCTCTTCCTTTGTAAATGATTCAGCACACTCAAACAAGCTTTGGTTACCTGTTTTATACTCCACAGAGTACGATGTTCAACGCCCTCTACCGGCTATACGTAATGCGCAATCACGCTGCATTTCTTATCATTTGCATATCTCCCCGACATGTACCTTCATTGCAAGTTTCGTTACGATCCCGCAATTATTTCTTGGTGCGCTAATTTTTTTGTCCATGAGTGTATATTTTCATTACTGTTGTTGATGTAGTCACGGAGGCCACATTTTTCCTCTTCAACAGTTTGTTGTATCTGTAATAAACCACGACCTCCAATGGTGCGTGGTAAATAAAGTCTATCAATGTCACTCTTAGGGTGTAACGAGTGATGTATAGTTATGAGTTTTCGTGTTTTTTTATCAAGTGTCTCCGGTTCAGCAATTGTCCAGTCAATAATTCCCGCTGGATATCGAATTAGGGCACTGCCCATGTATTTATTGCACGAATAGTGTTTCCAGCATTGAGTTTAGATTTTAGGATATATAAAAATATATATAATCTGTGTCAATGACTTTTCCAATGTTAACAGAAGAGACTATGCCTACATTATCATAAGTAATTGTAGGCATCATCTTAATTAAAAAAATAGCTTGTTAGTAATATTTTATATACAAAACAACGTACTCTCCTACAAAAGAAAATGGAATGTGAATTGTTTTTCTTTAAATTGGAATAAATACTATTAACAATGCATTTTGAATAAAATCCATATAATAAAAATACAATTAGTCATTATCAAATGGGTCAAATTAAATTCTTATCTTAATGAGATCAATTAAGTAATGATATTTTAGCAATCAGACTGAATCAGTTTGATGATTTACACTATCATCCTCAGAAACAACTGTGGCAAAGGATACATTGTATTCAACACGGAGAATTATACTATATTATTTCCTGTCGTGGAAGCCAATTAAAGATTCAAGAATGCAGGTACTCAACATGGAACCATGATAATTTTACAAAGCTTGACAATTTATGGGAAATACTGAGACCTGAGACATCTTTATTAAATGTTAAGAGCTTTTTATATCAAAATTTTTGACCCAAAATTAAACTGGTTTTGATTTTTAAGATAAAATTTGCTTGACTCTGCTATACTTCAATGAATATTTTATTATTAGTAATTCTAAAATTCTCTCATCTATGGAAAGCAGACTATTATTAAAATTTCAATTTCTGACTTATTTTTTAAATCACACTGTTATTTTAACTCATTTTGTAACTTACATTTTTGTTAAAAAGATTAAAAAAAATTAGTATCACATTTAAAAATTATATTAGCAATAATTTAAAATTAAAAATTAATCACAAATTTTAAAAATACTTAAAATTCAGGACAGTTTCATTGTGTGAACTGCATCATCATCATCAGCTTCTCATAAAGAAGTTTACGATAATTATGATAGTCTTTTGCACAATGAAACTGTCCTGAATTTTAAGTATTTTTTTTTTTAATTTTTGATTGATTTTTAATTTTAAATTATTGCTAATACAATTTTTAAATGTGTGACTGATTTTTTTCAAAAATCTTTTTAACAATTAACCTCCCCTTTTTCACCATATTAAACTCGATCTAACTTATATTCTTGTGAAAACAACAAAGCTTTATCAAACTACCCCTTCTAAATCAGAGAAAAGTCATCCAGGAGAAATGTTTCCAGTTCACTAATGAAATTGATGTTAATAAGCAGCTGATAATTTACATTAAAGGTGAAGAGATACAGTACAGACGAAACCTAAACCATCTAAACATTCTTATAAAGTAATCCTATATGGAGGGGTTTTTTTTTCCCCTAAGAGAAAACACAGATGATATGAAAGATGGTCTGTTATCTGATTCAATGTCATATGCAGAAATTTTAAAGGTGGAATGTTGTTGTAAATGGAAAATGTATACTACGAAGTAAAGAAGATATATTCTACTGACCTATATGAAAAGATGCTGATCAGAAAGCTTAACTTATATCATATGACAGCCCACAGGTGGACTACAAGTAATAAATAATTATGGAAAATTCTCCACTGAGAATTCCCAACTTACAAAGAAATCAGCTGTTGAAGAAAATCAAATTGAATGGATGTCCAATAGCACAATACAGTTTAGAAGCAGCAGCAAGACTTTCATCATCCTAATAACAATTTGTGGGTCAAATTTATTTGCAGATCAGGAAAGTAAAGAAATTCAAAAATCATTAAATAGTAGATTGGTGAGTACACTTGATCAAATACTCACAGTGGAACAAATTAGAACAATGGAAATGAAGCATTGTAATTTTTTTTTCAGACTTGAGGGGCAAAGATTTCTAGATTTTTACTTCAGAAATAGCAATGAATGAAATGAAGAACTGGGTTTTTGTGGAAGAACAATGATTGTAAATTCAAAGCCTGAAGAAATCACTCCTCATCAAAGATATCATCAACAACAGAAATGGAAAGTTACAGTTACTTTTGTAATAACCAAGTTACTTAAATCAGTAACATAGTAATAAAAATGTGCTATTATATTATTATTTTTAACATCTTGTTACAGGCTACAAATATTTCACAAGGTTTGCAGCAATGGTTTTCTAGTGTCTCACATCCATCGGTCAGGGCATTCTAATAGTTCTCATTTGAAAAAACTGTGTATCAATCTTTTTTTTTTAGTTAAAAAATAAAAAAATAACAAACTATAACTCTTTTTTTTTTTTTGGACAGCAATGGTTACTGTAACTCATTTATTTTTTAAAAGTAACTTTTTCATCTCTAATAACAGACAAATGTGGATTCCTAGGAATAGACTAATGTTTTTATAATGCTGAAAACATTTTATCATAACAAGATCCTGGAAAGAAGTGTAAAAATGTACTAAGCCAATGACTGCAGAAATAGCTGCACAGGATGAACTACACAGGATTCACACTGAATCTAGATAAAATTAATCCAACTGATCAGCATAAGATTGACCCAAATGAAGAAGCTTACATTTTGATTTAATATTCACTCAACTGGGTACAATAATATCGTGATGAAAAGGTATAAGCTGATTAAAAAAAAATAACTGGGCTAAAATTTAATTGCCAAAAGCTATTATCTGTGGAATTAAAAAATGCACTTTAACAATATAAAAATATATTAAAAATAAAGACATAATGGACATTTTGGGATCTATTCACAGAACTCTGTCAATATAAATGCTAAGCTTTTCCAAAATTTCTACAAATGAAGTTAAATTTTACAATGAAGGGAGTTGTTGGAAAAGGTGATAAATTCTATAAGGGAATTTCTGTTGGTTTGTAGAAGGAGAGCTCTCGTTCTTCTACAGGAGTTACTATTATCTTATGACTTGGGCACCCTCAATGTAAGTGGGGCCAGTGTTAAACATATGTGGAGAAGGATAAACTAATGGTTAGGTTTTAGTAAATTAAAATAAATATTCAACTATAACTTACTTTTTTTAATCAAACTGAAAGTTATTGAATAATGACTTGTGAAGACAGCTTATTAAAGAAAAATCTCAAGTTTTAATATTGAAATGTTTAAATTAGCTTTAGAATTAGGAAAAGTTTGTTCAACTTTAAAGAAGCATAACATGATAATCCTTATTTTGCACACAATCAGATCTTCTTCACTACATGTCAGTTTAATCCTTGGGGGGGGGGAAAAAACTTCTATGAGCAAAGTATTAAACTTTACATTTTACCTTCTGTTCCCTTTTTTAAAACATTTTTTTTTCTATAACTTCTGCTGTACAAAAGCTTACATATTTTATTCATTTCAACAAAACAGCATTTTCAAAAATTCTCTATTCATTTAAATAAACATCCAAAAGCCAAGGAAAAAAAAACTTTTTGATTTTTTTTTTTCTTTCTTCCAGCTTGCACAGTATAACATAACATCAGTACCCACTCTACTGTGATAAAACAGTGATATGTCCTACTGCAATATAGTAAAATTTGTTTCTAAGATTAAAAGAATCTCAGTTTTTAATGGAAGACATGAGCACTCATGCATTTATTATAGTGTTATTTAATATAAGGCATGAGAGAAAAATTTAACAGTAACAGAATTACTGTACTCATGTTTAAACTTCGGCATCAACCTTTTTGCCTTAATGAGGACATTCAGATAGTTGCAATGATTCGTTGAAAGGTAGAATTTAATCAGAGGTAATTTGCTAATCTTTTAACAAAGGCTTCAGTTTATTACTTATCCCTTGAACCATTTTTGCACTCCGTGATGGGGGTGATATGCTACTGTCGTTTGGATAACAATCCAGAAGGAACAGTTAGATGACAGTCAGACTTTGCCTCCTTTTTGGAAGTGAAACAAACACTGAAGAAGAAAGAAACACCCAAGCCCCATGTCAGGATTTGAAGTCAGATTCAGACACACCAGTCTCATGGCAGGCCACAGCCTTGACCACAAGGCTTTGCCGGAATGGCAAGGCTTCAATAAACGAAACAATCACAAGCAGATGAGTTCTTGGGGTAACAAGATCCTTCTTAAAAGAAACTTAAAAGAAAATTTGGTAATTATTCTACTTATTACAACTTATTCAAATATTAAAAGTTTCATAAAAATTTAACAGTAGGCTCAATGCTTCCAATAAAATTTAATCTCACTCAGACCTGATTGCATCCCTATACAACAAATGTTGTAAAACAATTGTTACTGGAGCAAATATAAAATTCAAAATACAAGCATGAATTTATGAATTGTACTGTCAAAAGTAATTAAAATTAGGGTCTAAAATAACACTGAAGATTCACTCAAAGATCAAATTATCTGTTCTAAATGTGATTTGATTATGAAGTATAGCAACAAGAGAAAAATATCAGTATTCACAATAAAACCAATATATAAAAAAATAATCAGGGCAATGAATAAACAGACTATTTATTTAACATTTTTTAAATCTAATGAAGAAAAAAAAAGTGATTAATAAAATGGGGAAAAAAAAACCACACACATACCTGAGCAACAGCAAAACTTGCCATACCATGAATAAAATATGCAGGATAAATCAAGAAAGCATCCCCAATGCAAGAGAATATGAGACCAGTAAGTATTCTTCTTGAGAATGCATATTCATCACTTAAGCTCATACCATGGAGCAAAACAAAGATGCAAAGAGAAATGATGGGCAAGCATTTCACAAGAACAGCCAATGAAGAAGGGCTTGTATTGGGGATAAACAGCACAAAGTAAATAGCAACTGTCTTGAAAAACGGCACCAACTTTGGACCAACGCTTTTGAGCTAAAAAAAAATAAATAAATAAATAAATAAATAAATAAGGTAAAATAAAAAAAAAATGATATTTGTATTATTTCTACATTTGTTATAAACGTCATTAATCTGAAATTCTTAAAATAATAATAATAATAATATCAACACATGAGATTTAATCCAAAATTACTCAAAAAATAAAATAAATAAAATAAAACAAATTTAAAAGGCGTAACCATAAGCATTCAGATAGACATAATAACAGAATTTTTGAAAGTCAGTTTTTATTTTAGTAGCCAGAATATAATTAAAAACTCGGGTGTCAGGTAAAAACTTTTAGATGTCATGGCAACTAGACACCTTGGATTTATGAACGTCTGCAAAAGCTTCAGTAAATCTACTGAAAGCGCAAGGTGAAAATTCAAAAATATACTGAATCTTCCTATAAATAACATGGAAAATACTTTGTTAAACCAATAGCAATATAAATCAATGTTCACCAGCTCCAGAAATCTCAGAAACTCAACAGACTCCACATAAAATATTTATTTATTTATTTTCATTTATGCAGAAAACAGCTCTCATAGAAATAGCCCACATAATATAAATATACTTTTATCTCATAAAAAATCAACTATGTGCTGATCTAAAAAGGATCATGGAGTAGAAAAGCAACCATGGAAATTAAAATACAGAACTACTTAAGTATGGTTTCTTATAGCTTAACATAAAAATTCTAAAAGCTTCAGAAGTTATTGGAATTTACTGCAGGAGTCTCCTATTGACTGTAGTATTCAACTGACTAAGAAAAAAACAAAATGATACTCTTGACTTCAGGATTTTTAACTAACTACTTCTTCTGATAGTGATAAAAAAATAAGTTGTATTGTCATTTGATGTAAAAAAACAAAGCTTCCTAAAAAATAGATAATAATAAAAAAAAAAAAAAACTTGATTGAATATCAGTAGCATCAAGTGAACTATTTCTAATCATTACAAATACAAAATAATTTCTATTCCATGAGAAAATTAAAAATTTCACTCCAATAAACAAGAGGCATAAGGAGAAATAGCAATACTAACTAAAAAAGGATTCAATTTTAATCAGCCTAATGTAACAAACATCAATAATAATTATAACATAGAATGATTCAGAAACTTTTAATACAAATAAATAAATCAACATACCTGTATCTGTTATAAAAAAAAATGGGTATCATAAAGAATAAATATTCAAAATTTATTTTTTCTATATCAAGTGGTCAACTAAAATGCTACCGAAATTTTGAAGATGTCAGTGTAATTTTACAAAGCATTTTCTTTTACTCAATAAATCAGAAGTTCTTTCACTTCACAAGCAATCAGTAAAATATCTGAAATTGACTAATACTTTAATAAATTAACTAAAAACAGCAACTAAGAACTAATTTTCTACATGGAAACCTCTAGACGAGAGATCATTACTGTGTGATCTCATGGTGAAGATTAATAATTAATTTTAAGTTTAATCCTTCATGCAAAAAAAGTTATAATGAATTCCATTCTGTTCAGACAAAAATCTGCAAGTGAACAAGAAGTAATTCATTTATTAACTATAGCTTTTTTTTTTTTAAATCACAAAATACAAACCTCTATGGACAGCAACATGTAAGTATTTTAAAACACTAAAATAATAACTGTAATTATATTTATATGGTATCTTATATACCGGAGGAAATGAATCACAGAGGAAGTAATGAAAACCCAGAACAACGTAATTCTCATTTCCTGTACGCAGATAAAAAAAGTGGTTATGAACTGAATTTCTGAGTAGTGAATTTGTAAATACAGGAATTTTTCTATTAATTCCACATAATAAAATGGGCCTACATTAGAAACCAATAAAAGAATTTCAAAATTTGTTCAATGATGATACCTGAAACCTTAGAAAGAAATTATTTAGCGTATTTATGCAATAGTCTTGTTTTGGATATTGCAATTTTTATGCTCATTTCTTTACACATTGTAAAATGTTATCAAATTTGCTTTAAAATTTAAGTTTCATTTAAAAAACAGAAAAAGAAAGAAAACATGTTCATATATATATTTTTATTTCTTATTAAGACAGATAATTAGCTTACTATGAGGATGATGGATTATATAAATATACAGGGTGATTCAAAATTCCTTTAAAGATAGGTTAGGATTACAAAAATAAATTGTATTCATAGTGGAACATATGTTCGCAAATGCCACCTGAATATGCTAGAAGATGCTGTTTAGCAGCACATTATTAATTGGGCAGTGTGAGCCATCGTCATTTGAGACACTTACTTTGTACGAGTAGGATGTATTGCTTCACTAAATCTGAGGGCAGATATGCACCTAGCCTTTGAGGCAGCGAATGGAAATGGACGAACTGCTATATGATTGTATCATGAACAGTTCCCAACATATTAGTCAATCCATGCATTGACGTTGTGAGGCATGTATTACTATTAGTCGAAGGAATTTTATGTACCTACTGTGAACCTATCTATACTGTCATATTGTAAACATAGGGCTAATAAACAAATTGTCTACCTTCTAGCACTTTTGAGTGGTAGTGTTTGCGGGCATATGTGTGTGTGTGTGTGTGTATATATATATATATATATACATTGGTAGTTGGTGAAAAGTCCAATGGTAGTTAAATTATTGTTATATTCCTATTTTGTAACTCGATAAGACATAGATATGAAATTAATATCGAGATCAGAGAATATAAGACTTCCCACCCCTCTCTGCCCTTCTCACTTCAAATCTTCCCCAGCTGGTAAAGAATCACTTGATGATTACAAAATAATGTTATATTCTGTTTTGTAACCTGAAAACCCTGTAATGTACTCTTCAATAAAGTTTGTAATCCCTCCCCTCCCTTGGGGCAACATTTCAAATGAATGAAATGTGTTCCAGATGCAATGGAGGAGGTCGTCCTCGCTCTATAACTACACATGAAGACCGATATTTAGTAGTAATAGTTAAATGCAATTGATGTCAGACAGCCAGTCAGCTTGCGAGTCACCTCCATTTCAGCACTAGAATGAGGATATCCTGCAAACTGTGGCTCAACGGCTGCGACATGTAGGGCTATATGCTCGAAGGCCAGTCATCTGTGTGTAACTATCCAGAGAGCACCATTGTAGGTGTTTGCAGTGGTGTCAGATCCACCGAAATGGAACTATGGATTAATGGGTCAATGCATTGTTTCCTGCACATTTTCCTGCTGGTATGCCATATCTCTTACATGCCAGATGAACTACATCTGGAATCCGATTGCAGACCGAATTGACTCTTGTTGGAGAACAACACATTGGCCCATTGATCCATATTCCAATTTCTGTAAATCTGACACCACTGCAAATGCCTTCGATGGTGCTCTCTGGATAGCGGCACATAGATGACCGGCCTTTGAGCATATACCCCTACATGTCGCAGCCATCGAGTCACAGTTTGGTGGGATATCCTCATTCCAGTGCTGAATAGAGGCGACTTGCAAGCTGACTGGCTGTCTGACACCGATTGTGTTTAGCTGTTACCGCTAAATATCGGTCTCCGTGTGCAGTAGTAAAGCAAGGGCAACCTACTCCAGTGCGCCTGGAACAAATTCCAGTCGTTTGAAATGTTGCCCAGAGCCTGGAGACAACACTATGTGTAATTGTCTGGCAACATCGGTGATTGTGTGGCCTTTTTCCAATTTTCTGATAATCCTTCCCAGGGTGAAATCATCGAGATAATTTCTTCAAGACATGATAAAAAGTTCACCTTGTAGAGTTAGTCCTTCATGTCCAGAATTGCAGACGAAGACAATTCCCCAGCTGTGTCAATTTCCTTTTTATCTGCTTTTGAGCTACCACGTGACCCCTAAACGCGTGTTTTAAAAATTTGCATGTGGACCTGTTTTCTACTGAACATCTATAGTTATGCAAATCGCCACAAGCTGTTTTGTCGGATTCTGTGGTTGTAACCCTTAAGAATATTACCCAATCCTTAGGTTTTGGACAAATGTATACCTTCTAAAAAAATATATATATATATATATAAATAAAGAAGGATGTTTAGCCGTTCCGGCATGGTCGAGCGGTCTAGACGGTGGTCTGCCGTGTGGCCATTGTCGGAACCTGGGTTCAAGTCCCGGTATTGGCATGGCTGTTTCTTTCTTCTTCTGTGTTTCGTCCGTCTCTCCCTGGGACTTACTATCTCAGGGTTATCCTGGACGGGATGTGAATCTCGTCCCCCTTCTTGACTTTCACTAGCTTTGCCCTGACGTTGTCAGGTTGAACTAGTTCCATGGTCCCTAGTCGGCCAAATTCGATAAAGGACGGAAAGAAGGATGTTTAATAGTTTGTGGCTTTGTTTGTTTATTTGTTTCTTCGCTATTTACACTCCTAGGGCTGTTGATCGATCTGGACCAAACTTTGCAGAATTACTCTTTAGGATCCTGCGGAAATAACAAGATACAATTTAAACCTGGACACATATCCCTCCCCCTAATTTAATCCCCTCACACTTTTGTATAATTTTCAAATATGGTTTATTACCTCACTTTTGCGTTTGTAATATAGACGTTACTATGGAGCAGCAGTTAAATGGCTGGCCGTCGAAGCATTGGTTATTTGGTTCACATCATGTTGTCGTAACAATATTTTGTTTATTTTTTTTTTATTTTTTTCTTCTGTTTTTTTTTTTCTTTTTTTTCAATTTTTTTTTTTTAATTAAATGTTCTTATTTTAAGAACAAAGAAAACTTGGAATCGGATTAAGGGATGTAAACGTGGGGGCAAACTTTCTTGAAGGGTACACATATCTCTGAAATCGCTTTTGTTGGTAACATGAAATTTTACATGCATGTTCTTTGTCAATACCAAAAAGATACGTATTCAATGAATTTTTAATAGTCGGGTCCCAAAGGGTGTAAACGGCAAACTTTCTTTAAGGTATGCGATTCTCTGAAGCTGCTTTAATGAATTTTCTTTTCTTTTTTATTATTATTTTAAATAAATAATATTCCTTTTAATTTTTTTTTAATTAAATGTTGTTAATTTAAGATCATGAAAACACGGATCCGGACTAAGGGTGTAAACAGGGGGACAAACTTTCTTGAAGGGTAAGCATATCTCCGAAACTGCTTTATTTGGAAATATGAAATTTTGCATGAGTGTTCTTTGTCAAAATCTAAAACATACTATAGAGGAATTTTCGATATTTGCATCCTAAGGGGTGTAAACAGGTGAGGGGGGGATATAAACTTTATTGAAAAGTACATTGCGGGGTTTTCAGGTTACAAAATAATATAATTATATTATTTTATAATTATCAAGTGATAATTTTTTACCAACTGGGAAAAGTTTGAAGTGATAGGGGTGTGGAGAAGGGCAAAGGGGTGGGAAGTCTTATATTCTCCGATCTCGATATTAATTTCATATCTATATCTTATCAAGTTACAAAATAGGAATATAACATTAATTTGTAACTACCATTGGACTTTACTACGATAAAAAACTATGTTCTGTAGCTTCAACATCCTGTGACACTCTAGTAAAGCTTTCTTAAACTCGACAAAAACATTTCATTACCATAATTTATTGTACAATCTATGCAGGAACTGTACATTTAATCGAAAATAAAAAGCGAATGTTTGGCATACATACAGTTATGTTCTTGTTATCATAGTTAAAATTATTATCTATAGGAACATTACATAAAAAAACAAATGTCTACAAATCTGATCCGGATTATATGGAGATCCGGATCAACGAGGGTCGGATAAACGAGGTTGTAGTGTATTTTACTGTTCCAATCGATTAGAATCTAATCAGTTGTAAATTTCAAATTATGACCGTTAATGATCTTTCATGTTTTGAATTTCATCGGCTGGTGGTTCCCATAATTCCATGTAATTTAAAATCTTCAGTTAATTTCAGTTATTAATCACGGACTCAACTCCACACGGACGCTTCGAACTATGGGATTGGAGCAGTGTTAGTACAGATTATGGATGGTAAACAGCATGTTGTAGTGTATGCCAGTAGGACTCTGACGAAAGCCAAAGAAACTTATGCAACCACCCACAAAGAATGCTTGGCAGTCGTATGGGCAGTCACCAAATTCCATCCTTACTTATATGGCAATGAATTCACCGTAGTGACCGATCATCATGTTCTATGTTGATTAGTTAATCTGAAAGACCCCACTGGCAGATTGGCAAGATGGTCCCTTCAATTACAAGAATACAATATGCACAATATGTACAAATCAGGAATAAAACACCTTGACGCTGACTGTCTATCCAGATATCCAGTTCAAGCAACAGAACAACAATCGAACTCCATTAATGCAATCCAGCTCCTGGAGGAAGCAGTCGATGTCACAGCCGAGCAACACAAAGATCCTACTTTACTTCGACGCATCGAAGCTCTACAAACATCCCAACAACCGGACAAACAGGCTACGAACTAAAAAGCAATATCCTGTACAAGAGAAGCTACGAACCAACCTCCGACCTGCTGTTCCTTGTCATTCCGAGCCGTCTCTGACGAATTGTGATCGAAACCTGCCACTCTGAGCCAACTGCCGCACACCTGGGCATGGTGAAGACCTTCACTAGGGTCTGCCAAAAATACTTTTGGCCGAGCCAGAGCAAGGCTGTACGTCGCTTCGTCACCCGATGCATCACTTGTCAGTACCGGAAGAGCCCATCACAACTCCCGCCTGGAAACCTCCAGCCCTTACCTGTAGCGGAAACACCCTTCTACAGGGTAGGCATCGATTTGTTGGGCCGCTTCCCGAATTCCAACTCTGGCAACAAGTGGATCGTCATGGCGATTGATCATTTCACGAAGTACGCGGTCACCCGAGCCAACCTAATGCAACTGCAGCTGAAGTGGCTAAGTTCTTTGTGGAAGAAATCCTGCTGAAACACGGAGCACCACAGATCCTCTTATCCAAACGAGGCTCACAGTTCATGTCATCAACACTCGCCAAAACGCTTGAGATGTGCCGCATGATTCATCATAGGACCTCGAGCTACCATCTGCAGACCAATGGACTATGTGAAAAGCTTAACCAAACCTTGGCGGATATGATTTCATTGTACGTCGACGGCGACCATACCAACTGGGATGCCATATTGTCTTTCGTGACGTTTGCGTATAACACCGCACTACAGCAGACTACAGGGTACACCCCATTCTACCTACTACACGGACGAAACCCCCATACTATGATAGACACCTTGCTACCGACACAGATCGAACTGCAACAAGAATACCCCATACTTCTTAAAGTATCACTCGACGAAGCATACCAATTGGCATTATTATCCGAGACGCTCAACAGACCAACAAGCGACACTATGACGCAGATCACCGCCCATTAGCTTTTCGTCCGGCTGAACTCGTATGGGTTCATATACCTATTCGACCTGGTCAAGAAGTTACTTCACTCGTGGTTTGGTCTCTTCAGAGTGATTCGACAAATTTCACCTGTGACATATGAAGTGACAGCTGCTCCCGGATGTATGATTAAATGTCCTCATCCGGAAGTAATCCATATAGACAGTCTTAAACCTTACTATAGTGCCGATGAAGCAGAGATGACAGCAGAACCGCAAAGTGATCCATTACCTCCCGACGGAATTACCTTGCGTTCAGATAGTGTTACCATGAACAAATCAGTGCCTAGGATTATTCGAGGATTATCCAGTGACATTTTTTACCCTAATGAACTTTAATGAACATTTCTGCACGTTAATAAACATTAGTGAACATAAGTGAACAGTTGTGAACACTTCAAGAACAAATTGGAGAATTTTTTTTTTCTCTCAGTGCTAGCAAGGATTCGACGTTACAAGTAATTCTGTTTTGTGTGCACACTTCTCATTGTAAATAGTTGTTAATAGTTTTATTTTTTTGCTGAGCTCAGTAATTTTTTTATGGCCATACATCATTTTATTTTAGTACATATATTATTTATTTCTTGTATATATACTATTGTTGTTTTCGGGATGAAAAAGCTTGGAAGGGGGAAATTTGTGATGAGTTTTTATAACTATGTTTAGAATTATTTTGCTTATTCTATTTTATCTTATTTACTTTTATATGTATTTTACTGTTCCAATCAATTAGAATCTAATCAGTTGTAAATTTCAAATTATGACAGTTAACGATCTTTTATGTTTTGAATTTCAACGGCAGAGGGTTCCTGTAATTCCATGTAATTTAAAATCTTCAGTTAATTTCAGTTATTAATCATGTGTTATTTTAAATCACTCAATGAACTGATAAAGCCCTCAGCCAATGACCGATCATTGTAAATACCCTATAAAAGCCCTTGCTCTCCCAGAATAAACAGAACCCAGTTAGATCCAACTTCAGTCTAATCTACTTCTTTCACAAGCCAGGGACACCAACAAAAATCACCACAATGTTATGGTTTGAGCATGTTTTTCTGACAATGTTTGGGCCCTTTAATTCATGTGGAGCATGTCTAACTGTGAAAGGTTATTTAAATATTGTCACAGACCAAGTACATTCAGTTATGTTAATGGTTTACCCCACTGGCGATAGATACTTCCTGCAGGACAATGCTCCAAGTCATAAAGTTCAAACTGTCTCCAATTGTTTTGAAGAGCATGACAAAGACTTCACCTTGCTTAGTTGGCCTCCACAGTCACCGGATCTCAATCCAATTGAACAATTGTGGGATGAGGTTGAAAAGGGCATCAGGCAGCTGGATCCAGAACCATCAAATATTAAAGACCTAGAAAGTGCAGTTTACTGGATATGGTCTCAGATTCCACAACATCAACATCTTAGAGTCCATGCCAAAGCAAATTGAAGCAATATTGAGGAAAAGGTGGCCCTATGAAGTACTGAGTAGGGTGGTCATAATAAATTGGCCACTCACTGTATCTATATACACTGCTGGACAATTGCTAAGGACAGATCACAAATTGCAATGTATCATAACATTATGTGGGGATGGAGGCCTAGCAGGATACAATATTGTTGCCACACTGTTCGGACATTAGAATAAAGATAATTTATTGTTCTGTAAAATACAGAAGGTTGTGAAACAGCTGAAAGGACAAAAGTGTTCATTTGATGCTGTGTATGGAGAAATGGAAAAATGTATATGAATGACAGCAGGTACCTTTGAGAATGGTGTCAGTATGGGATATGTCCACCATGGAGGGCGATGCAACATTCCACACGTGTCATGCTTTGCACAACATTATCCAGCAGCTGTTGAGGCAAGTTATTCCACTCTTCTGTCAGTGCACGGATGAAGGTGCTTTTGTTTGTTGGAGGATATTGTCGGCCAGCAAGGCACCTCCCCAAAGTATCCCAAACATTTTCAATGGGGTTTAGATCTGGAGAACGTGCTGGTCATACAACATGTTGAATACCCTCACTGTCTAGACAATCCTGAACAGAGAGTGTTCGATGACATGGTGCATTGTCGTCTACGAACAGAAATGTATCACCGATAGCACCACGGAAAAGGCGAACATGAGGCAGTAGAACTGTATCATTGGCTGGTCATAGTCCCAGTTGCAACCACATGTAGGGGCAAGCGGCCATTGATCATGATACCAGTCCATACCATGATACTGCAAGTCAGATATCGGTCCCTTTCCTGGATATTTTCTGGACGATATGCAGTATCACTCTCAGGCCAGACCAGTTGGTGTCTACAATCCGATGACAGACTGAACCTACTCTCATCTGAGAATAGTACGGAAGCCCATTCCTCTTCAGTACAATTGCGATACTCAACAACATTGCAAACAGTCTGGACAATGGGACACACACAACAGGTCTGTGGGCATATAGTCCTCCTTGTCCCAAATGTCTGGCTACAGTTTTTCTGGAGATCTGCTTTCCTGTGGCAGCAAGAAACTCATCTGCCACTTGCTGAGCTGTGGTGCGACAGTTCCGTTTTGCCGTTAGGGCAATGTACCTGTCTTCTGCAGTAGTCGTACTTCTAACAAGACCTCCCCTGTGACGCCTGCTACACATTCGAGTTGTTATAAATGCTTTCCACAGCCATGAAACAATGCTGAGGGCGATGCCAAACTCCCTGGCAACATCTGTTATTTGTCGCCGTTTTTCGATCTTTCCAATAATATGGCCACGCATAAAATCATCTAAGTGACATCGGGAAGACATGCCAAAAATTTCAAGTTCGTCAATTAACGTTTTCCAGTAAAACTTTCCCTTCGAACAACAACTGTCCACATGCGTCCAATCCTTCAAATCTCTTATCAGCACTGTCAGGTGACGCACAGGCGTGGCAATGCAAAATTTGCATATGCACTCCTCTTCTTACTGTATCCAGCACTTATTCCAATGGTTGACATGTGGGTTCCTTCCATTTTGTGGTCGCTAGGGGTGATAGTGTCATCTGTCCTTAGCAATTGTCCATTAGTGTATATTTATATGTCCTCATAACATCAAATATGCACTAAGCCAGTTACAAACCTTCTAGTTGACATTAACAAAGTCATTAGCACAATCCCAACAGTGAAGAGACTAACCAGCTAATGTACAGTGCAGCATACATTGCAACTCTGGAATTAGGGTATAAATTACCCAAACAGTACAAACCACGAGACCCTCCAAAATGGAGAATCAGACTTGAGAATAAAATTGAGAAAATGCATTCAGACATCTCATGTCTGGAGTCACTAAGAAAAGGAAAGTTGAAAAATGAAAAAATAAAAATTGGCCTCTACAGGAAGTATGATCTTGAGTGCAAAACACAAACAATAGCCGTAATAATTTAAGAACTAAAGCAACGTGTTGTTGGAACCTATATCAAAAATATGATATAATGCAAAAATTCAAAAATTTGTTCAAAATACACAACTTAGCAAGAACCAGCGTAACTTTTACAACTCACTACATGGACAATGTAATGAAGGACAAGAGAAGCAGGAGACTCTGGCTTTTTTGGAAAGCTATCTGGGAAAACCCAGAGAACCACAATGTAGAGGCCTCCTGGATTAAGAACATTAATAAGAACAAGAAAGACAGAAAAATGGAAAACATTGTGATAACTGAAGAAATGGTCCAAAAGCATGTAAAAATGGTAAAAAACTGGAGCTTGCCAGGGCCTGATGAACTACAGGGGTTTGGGCTAAAATACTTGACAAGTTTACACCACCGAATTGCCATGTAGTACAATAGAATGCTCCATAACTCCATGACTGAAGATTGGCTGACAAAAGGACGAACATTCTTCATAAAAAAGGACTTGAACAACAGCAATGAGCCCAGCAACTACAACCCAATCACCTGCCTCCCAACTACTTTTAAATTATTCACTAAAATTTTGGCCACAACAATCTATAACCATCTAACAACAAATGCCCTTTATCCAGTCAAACAAAAAGGAAACTTTAAAAAATCAAGAGGCACGAAAGATCAACTGCTAATTGATAAAATGATACTTAAAAATAGTAAACGTCGCCAAATATGGCTTGGATTGACTACAAAAAGGCCTTCGACTTACTACCACATTATTGGATTAACAATTGTTTGGAGATTTATGGAATAAGTGACAACATCAGGAAGTTTGTTAAAAATAGCAAGAGGCAGTGGTCGACGACACTTATGACGAACAGCACTGAACTAGGCCAAGTGCAAATATGATGGGTTTTCTTCCAGGGAGACTCACTATCTCCCTTGCTGTTTAATATCTCCCTAATACCACTGACTTTGATTTTGAACAAAACTGGACTTGGCTACCAAATTTCTTCTCAAGTGGGAAAGATTAATCATTTACTTTTCATGGATGATCTCAAACTTTATGCCAAAAGCCAAACTGAGCCAAAGTCTTTGCTGAACACTGTGTGAATT
The DNA here is from genome assembly GCA_023159025.1 of Thereuonema tuberculata. Lineage (NCBI taxonomy): Eukaryota > Metazoa > Arthropoda > Chilopoda > Scutigeromorpha > Scutigeridae > Thereuonema > Thereuonema tuberculata. The sequence continues at coordinate 132,768,208 of JAFIDM010009631.1, read as the reverse complement.
TTCAGTGTTGATATAAAAATGATATTCGGGTTAGATAAATGCCCCAAGTTGTCAATGCAGAGAGGAAAAGTTCAGATGATTGAGGGCATCGAGCTTGCAAATGGTGATATTATACGCTCACTACACAATGAAGACTCATACAAGTACCTGAGTATACTTGAAATGGACACTATTTTGCACAATAGGGTTAAAAATCTGACCAGAAAGGAGTACTTAAAAAGGGTTCGAAAGATTTTAAAATCAAAGCTAAATGCTGGGAACACAATTCACGCAATAAATACATAGGCTGTGCCTTTAATTAGGTACCCATCAGGCATTATTGACTGGACAATGGTTGAACTGGAATCATTGGATCAAAGAAAGCAAAGTTAATGATCATGCACCACACATTGCATCCCAAAAGTGATGTCGACAGGCTCTATTCACCATGCAGTATTGGAGGCCGTCGACTTTTGCAAGTATAACAAACAATGGAAGAAGAGAAATGTGGCCTTCATGAGTAAATCAGCAAAAGCTCAGAAAAACTGTTAAAAGCAGTAAGAACAGAAAATTTTCTGCAAGTGACCAAAAACAAAAGTGAGTTCAAGAAAAATCGGTACAAGACCCGACTAGAGAAGTGGAAAGCTAAGCCCCTACATGGGGCTTTCTTTAAAGGAATTGAAAACAAACACAACAAGGACCTTTCCTGGACATGGCTCAAGAATGGCAAACTACGTAAAGAGACTGAGGGTCTGCTCTTTGCTGCCCTTCAGAGAAATGTCATGAAAGTCCGAATTCAAGGAACAACTGAAAATAGTCTTTGTCGACTTTGTAATAACCATGAGGAGACAGTTAATCACTTAATTTGTGAATGCTCAGTCATTGCCCACACGGAGTACAAAAAGCGGCCTGATGATGTGGCCCACAAGATTCACTGGGCACTCTGCAAAAAATATGACTCCCAACCTTGGAAAAACCCTGGCAACATTGTGTAGACAAAGTCCTGGATAATGGCAGACAAAAATTTTATGGGACTTGAGAATACAAACTGACCAACATATTGCTGCCAACACACCTGATATAACTGTGATTGAACATCAACAAGTAACTTTAATTGACATAGCCATCCCTGGAGACTGCAGAATAGAGGATAAAGAAAAAGAAATGATCGAAAAATATAGGAATTTGGCATTGGAAACTACCTGAATTTGGAAAAAACAACCTAAATAGTGCCTATTATCATCGGTGTACTTGGAACTATTTCACCTAAGTTTATGGACTATTACACCCTACTAGAAATTACAGCAATAACACCAGCTGAGTTTCAAAAATCTGCAGTCATTGGGACTGCAGCAACAATTCGCCGATACTTAAGCAATACCTAGGCCTCTGGTTGAGGCCCATATCGCCTAAGAACAACCAGTGATAAAACGTGATTTTTTTTTCTGTTGTTCATGTGAACGTTTACACAGTGTATCTTTTTGAAAGAATAAAATTTGTTATATATATATATATACACACACACACATGTTTGTGATAATTGCAACTTTGTGCTAACATTCAAGAAGAAGCTCAATGGTCCGTCACTGCCGTGCAGATGAGGTTTTTTTCTATCCTGAAGCCATCATTCAAAGCTATATCTTAGAACTAAGGATTTTATATCTATTTTTGGAAAAAAAAAGTATAAAAGATACAAAGTATGGAAAACTATGGAAAAGTAAATAAAATTTACTTGCTATTAATTTCATCATGAATGTTATGGAAATGGAGTCTATGTGTACCCATTCACAGCAGAGATAAACATTTCAAAATATTGAGATAATTTTTTTTTTAATAATTTTTTAATGTTATAAGGAAATCCCACTCAGTGACTTATATTCCTTAGTTAATCAGAAAGGTTTCTATACATGAGTCTTTAAAGAGAAAATTTCTGTTTCCTCTCTGCAAAATGAAGAATTCTTTAGATTTAAGTCTCATTAAACTTGATTACTGAAGAATTCTTTGGGAAACTTGGCTTGGATCAAATAACAGCAAGCAGCAATTGATTTGTGACTTTGATATTCTCAGGTAATTTCACATTTACTCTAATTAAAATATATTCCTTTATTACAATTTCAAAATTAATGTTGTTCACAGTGGTGAAATTTACGAGAAAAATAAATGAAATTTATGAGAAATTTATGGGAACAGCATTTGTAAAATCACTTTCTATTTGTTCTAGTAATTTGGGGTAACTTTTGAAGCCTTTGTTCAACACGGAATATTTTAATTTGAATTTCTTTTGTAACTATGTTTAGACAGAAGTTCATCAGATCTTTAAGATTAGCAGTAACTATTCTTGCTATATATTTAAAGCCTACTGAATTTTTACTAGCAGGTATTATTTATGAATTTATTAAGACCTAGAGTATATTGTAAAATGAAATTTCATTTATAGTTTGTAAATAAAAATGTAATGTTTGATATTACTGAATAAAATTTAAAATATAATTAGCGACCCATTTGGAAGCTATTGTGATAGCGACCAAATTCAGTAGCTTTTCATTTGGCCTATCTATCCATCTGTCCGTTCGTATCTGTCTACCCCTAACAACTTCCGAACAGAAGGTCGGATCGTGCTCACTTGTTAGAGGCCCAAACAACGTTGAAATAGGGTATTTTCAAGCCCCCCCCCCCCCCCGATGTTGGAGATATTTGACATTATCTTCATTGGATTTCCCCTATTTGCTTAAATATTAGAAATGTAACCATCTCATTTCAGTTGTCAGCTATAGCTTGATGCTTAAGGTCTCGGACTCATGTTCTGAAGGTTGTCAGTTCAAATCCGTCTTATCTAGTTTTTTTTTGTTTTTTTTCCTCTTAATCTTTTTTTCTCAATGTACACATGGCTTTTTTTTGTTTTTCTTATTTTCTTACTAACTTTTTTAAAAATTTTTCTTACATTAATGTACTTCCTTTTTTTTATTATTATTATTTTTTTTTTAATATTATTATGGGTCGCCCTTAAATTTATGCTTTAGCACAAAATTATATTCACTTGTTTTATGTTTTTTTTCATTACTCTACTGGATAGTTTTGTGCATTTTCAAACTTTAGTATATTTTAACTACTGTTGCATTCAAAACTTTGTTTGTTTTAAACTATAATAATCAGTTTGAATTTTGTAACTATATTATTATTATTCCTACTATTTGATGAAAATGGTGTAGTTTCATTACATCAAGAAAATAAGAATATTGTACATTTGCCAAAGCTTGTATAAGTTGCTTAAAAAAAAAAAGAATAAGAAAAATAGCGAACACCATTGCTTAATGAAAAGAATGTAACAATATAAATTCAGATTAAATACATTCCTTTAAATATTTCAATGTCTATAAAAAACATTAGTCACTTCTAATAAGTATTTTAATAGAAAACAGTTTACAAACTAATGTTTCAAACTTCCCACTGTTCTAATTAAAAAAAAATTATAAACAACTATGATGAAATGTTAAAAGAATAGAATACTACAAATAGCCTATCACTATCACTGGAAATGATATAAGGACTTATACAATATAAAATCCTGCTTTCGGTCCCTCCTTTCAATTTAGTTTGGCTGAGAATTGGATTTCCACATTTCTATTATTTTCTGAAGAGCTTCCTTCATATTCAGTTTGCAGAAAAATCAATTAGTTTGGAGGGACCGACATTGTGATGTACTTTTTGCTCAACCTTGTTTTCCTTACTTTTGTTCTTTTGATATGAAAAACTACTACTCGGGAACATAGATTAAAGGTCTATGGCCCTACTAAAAAACTGAATTAAAAGTAGTGTTGAAAGAAAGCAAAGAGAGAAGGTTTGGCAAGTGACAGCAAAGGATCTGCATTATACCAATGAAAAATGCTAGAACAAAACCAGATAGATCCAGGAAATAAACTCTACATCAAAGTTTACCAAGGCAAAATGACATCATGAGCACTTGGATAAGGTCAGAATCATGTCAGGATTCTGATGAACTACAAAGGAGGCAGAGAAAGTCAATGTACTAGTAGTATTAGGGGTTTTCTGCAAAATGAGTAACATTGGGGACAATTATTTAGCATAGTGTTGGGTTGTCTGGAAAGTTCTGAGTGTTTTTGACAGGTGTATGTTTGAGTGTTCTGTATGCAGCCTTACTATTTGAAAATACATGTTATGAAGGCATAACATGCAAGGTGGCATGTGACTCTCAGTAAAGGTTGGTCACAATCAGCATAAGCTGTGTGTTTTTATTGAGTTTCGAATATGGATGAGCAAAAGTTGCATTTTCAGCATGTGATGCTATTCTTCTATAGGAAAGGGAAAAATGCCATACAGACGTGTTAAAACTTGGAGAGGGTGCTGTTGGTGAATTAACGGTTTGGAGGTGGTTTGCAAAATTCAAAGCAAAGGATTTCAGCTTAGAAGATGTGGATTGCCCTAGAAGACCTTCAGCAGTGGACAACGATCACATCTTGTACATCTGGAGTCCAACCCAAAATTAATGACTCAGAAGTTAGCAGATATTCTGAAAATTCCCAAGGACTGTTCATGAACATTTGGTGAAGCTTGGGTACACTTACTCGTTATGATGTTTGGGTCCTACACAACCTGTCTGAGAAAAACTGCATCAACCGGTATTCCATCTGCAGCATGCTCTGGAACGCAATAAAATGGACCCTTTTTTGAAATGAATAGTGACTAGAGATGAAAAATGGATTGTCTACAACAATGTAGTGCAAAAACGATCCTGGTGTCAGGCTAACTAACCACCAAAACATATGTCGAAGTGGAATATTCATGCAAAGAAGGTTATGCTGTGTCGGTGGGATTTCAAAGGCATTCTTTACTATGAGCCACTCCCACACAATCAGATGATCAATTCAGATGTATACTTTTAGCTAGTTGGAGAAACTGAATCACAACAATTAACAGAAGAGGCCAGAACTAGCAAACAGAAAGGGTGTTCTGTTCCAGCAAAGCAAGACAACATGAGGCCTCGTGTGTCTTTAGTTACCCACAAAATGTTGCATTGACTGAGATGTCTTACTCACCTATTCACCGGCCATTGCACCATCCGACTTCCACTTGTTTCGGTCCCTGCAGAATGTTTTGAATGGAAAATCATTCATTGATTTCAAAGCTGTCAAAAAGCACTTGGAAAAAAGGAATAATTGCTGCAATGGGAAGGACTTGATTGCAGCTGAAGATAAATAGGAATAAAAAAAAGGGGGGGGGGAAGAATAATAACTAAATGGTTAAGTAATGCAAATGTTAACTAAAAATAGAAAACAACACAAGAATTTCAGAGAGGAAAATTTTAAACACTTCTTGAAGAACTGAACAGCAAGGGATACTAATGAAATGTATGGATATAAGACTTTATAGCAGTGATTTATAAACATTTGATTGATTGGCTGAATAGGAAACAAAGTACTGGAGACCAAATGTGATAGGGAGGGGATTTCCCTGTTCAAATTGGGAAATCCCAGCAATTTAATACATTCTGTTATGATTTAAGATATCGTAGATAGACAATTACTGACAAGCCACTCACTTATCCATGCTTTGATTTTCTTTTAAGACATAAATTATAAAAGTAAAACAAACCATACTTTTTATTTTGCCTTGTTAATTAAAAAAAAGAAAAGAATCATGGAAATTTATTATTTTCAGTGACAATTCAAAGGAAATTACATATTCCATCTATTGTTGCTTCTAAATTATTATCACTTTCACTTCATAAATTTCTTTTACTTATCATTTACAAAAAAATATTAAGATTTTGAAAATTATTGCAATTTAGTAATAAATCAGTACAAAACAATATCTTTATATAGAAAGGCTTATTTCAAATGCTGTTTTATTTAAAAACTATGAGATTATTAAAACCAACAATTTATTACATTTATATATTTTGTATTGGGGAAAGGGATAACTTTGTAGTAAACAAGAGGAGGAAAAACAGCCTTTTTTTTCTTTTTCAGAATGCGATTGGTCAATTTTTCATAAAAATAAAAGAGAAACCAATTCCAAGGCTGAAATAAAACAACCTTTTAGGAATGAATCTACCTTGCTCAATTATTGGCATTTGTCCAAAAGCATGTGACCAAGTGCAAGAGAACTCGAGTTTCTGATGAGGACAATGCCATCTCCAAAAAATGTTTAATTGTTTAATGTTTATTATTATTATCATTATTATTACTACTACTACTAGTACTGTAAAAGGATTTGGAGGAATTAAACTGCAGTTTCTTTTTTTTTTCACTAAAATATAAGGTTATTTAAAATAAATTTATTTATTTTAGTAGTTTAATTCCAAATTTCTAAATAACTCACTTTAATTTTCTATATATTTTTTAAGAATGTCTAATATATTTCTTTCAATAATGTCCCTTACATCAGGCAGGTTTTATGCTTTAAACATATATTTTGAAAAAACTGGTTTTAAAAAAAAAATAAATACTAATTAAATATATTTTGTTGTTCTTTTTTAAATTTTCAATCTGTCATCTTAATTTTTTTTCAATTGGTTTGAAGGCTGAAGGATGATGATAATACATAACAAAAAGTTTAGCTTGTGTAAAGTAAGATGGAACATGTACATACTAATTATTAAATTATCTTAAATCTGGTATGTTCATGCTGTAAAACAGTTTTCATTTATGTTTCCAATTTATTTTAGTATTTATAAGGCATCTAGCTAACAACCTACCTCACATTTCAACAGAGTGATAGAATGGAGATTAATGCTAATGTAAACAAACTTTTACATATCTTGGTTTTGAAAACTTGTTAATTAAACTTTCAAAAATTAAATAAATAATTAAATAAATAACAAATACTGGCCATGTTAGTCTTAATGCCTGGTCACATAGGTCTTTGCTTTGGAAAATGCATTTTTTTACACTATATACTGTTACCAATTCTCTTTTTTTTTTTTTTTTTTTCTTTAAAGTATTTCAATTTTCTGCAGAGAATAATCTTAGCACAGGGATCATAAATCTTAACCAAGGGATCATACTATTCAATTTAATAAACTTGATGCAATTCAAATGAATGTTTTACTGATTTTTTTTTGTTACAATCTTGCTTGACCTAAGACTGATTAGTTATTCTCTAATGGCAGAAATGCAAAGCAAAATATAAAGAAAAACTACTAAGAATCAGAACACAGAAATCATAATGTGTGATATGTGTAAAAGAATTTGTCATTATAAATGAACCATATCAACAGATATCGCAGTGTTTCAGAAGTAATTAATGTTCTGCTGCAATTGCTGAAAGCTTCTGATAAGATATGAGTGGATGGCCCCAGTCTTAAAAATAAAGAGGTGGAATAGGAGAGTCAATTATTCTTTGCATTCTAATGAGACTTGGTATTATACATATTATTATTCTAAGACCTTTTCCAGTTAAATTCATGCTTGTTTATATATAGATAGATAGTTTCAAGTATTTTAGCGTGTCCTTTTAGATTGGTGGTGTTGACCTTTTACACCTACTAAATGGAATAGCCTGTTTCTAAACATCCATAATCTGGATCTGTTTACTGACAGATATTCACTAATCATGCTCAACTGTATTTTCCTAATGCAACTATGATTGACTGATTCTCATTTTTCACTGTTGTTTTATGTGATTAGAGGTCCATTGTCTAATTGTATAGGGACTAGAGGAGCTAGCTTCAATCTGTGGCAGGGATTTTTTCCGCACATTATTTCTCCTCTAAAGAGGCTCTAAGGTTCACTCAGTCCTCTGTAAAATGGGGACTGAGATTCTTTCCTTGAGCTTGAAAGTGGACGAGCTTCAGGCTGACACCAAATCTCAATTTGTCCCGATTGGTGAAAGTGATGCCAGAATCTATACCTTCGATTTACCCTCTATCCTAAAAGGTAGAAGAGGGAAGGAAAGTCAAGTGTTCTCTGATTGAGAGCAATATACATTTTATTCATATTCAGTATATCTTTATGATATCTGAATATAAAGCAAAATGTATTGTTTGTTGCTAAATAAGTATTATGAGAGAACTTTTTATTCAGTCTTCACAAATATAATAATTGGCACAAAAATAAATAAATTATAAAATAATAATAAATATTTTTTTCACATTTATAGATATGCTTGAAAATTATAATTAGGACGATTGATTACTGTTTCTTAAACTTCATACTTATTTTCCAATTGGTAATTTCATTTTATTTCTAATAAATGTTATTTCTAACATTTAATACAATTATTAATTGAAAAGGAGTTAAACATATTCAATATAATATAAATTTATTATTATTATTATTATTACTTAGGGATTCATAACATTAAGAGAATACAAATAGGATTTTATTTTGGAAAGGGGGGAGTTACAGACCTCCTCCTCTCCTATGCTCAAGAGAGAATATGAGACAACACTCAACATCAATATAAGAAATATACATTTAATAAAAAAAAAAAAAAATTATTACTATACTATGATAGGAATATATTTAAAAAAATTCAATTTTAAAAGTTGGCTAGTAAAGTTTTCGACTTTATAAACATTAGTCATGTTTGCAGCATTAAAAAGGATTTGCTAAGAATAGTCAGTAAATGAAAAGCAGAACTATCCTCTTATTTTTTATAATATAATGTTATGTATATTGTCTCTGAAGACAAAAATAAAAGAATTGAAATGGCTGGATAAAAAAAAAAATTAAGGAAAACTTAAAAATTAGTCCTTAGAATTTATCAAAATGAACATAATCTCCGAAATGCAGTTAACAACTAAATGCAACTAAAAATTCATCTGTAAATGCGATTGCCAACGTTTCCCAAACTATCACAAGCTATTTTGAATGTAATTGAATAAACTTTGAGCAAAAAGGATGAAAAGCCGGTTGAAATTAAATAATGTTGCAAAATTTTAATAAAATTAGAAATTTATTAAAATGTTGTACCAGTCCTTCCTGAATCTGTTGGAAGGATTGGTGCAGAAGTTTCTTAATGAACCTGAAAACATCATTTCAGCAAACACATCACATTAAAGTTTCAAAAACATCGGAAATCGATCAGTAACAAATAGATTTAAAATTAGCCTAGTTGTACTGCAGGAACCGTATTTTTAATATTAACTTTTTAAGTCCTCGTGTCGTAATTCATTCTAATTTACATAATTCATCGCTAATCATCAGCTGATTTGATCAAGATAAAACTTGAGCGATAAGTTTCTCAAGATGTTATTTATGCACAAGTATATCTAACAACATTGACGTCATCACGGTAGATCGCGATTACAGATTATAATTATTACTTTGTGATTACCGATGATTTAAAATAGTCCTGTAACGCTTTAATAATGGAGTGAGCCAAAGGAGCCGAGATATAACTTAATTATAAATCAAGCTTCCGCATGATTTTAAATTTCGGGCAGAATATTGCTTAGACGAACATCATCATAACTCGGATGTTTTAAAACTTAATGATAGATTCTGTTGAAAGTTCTAATGTTCGCTTTGATTTAGATGCGTTCCTAAATAATTTAATATTTAAATTATTATTATTAATATTTCCCATTGATAACCATCGCTTAAATATTACCAGACACTGCTATTTAATTAAAACTAGTGACTTTAAATCAAATTTGTTCCTTAACTTAATTCTAATCAATATTCCCTTCACAAACCTTTCATATAAAATACCATTATACATGTGTAGAAGACAGACGAGGGTCTTATTTGTCTCGTAGGCAATTAAAAAGTTTAACAACCAAAATAGTTAAACTGGCTTTATTTTCAGTAATGACCAGAGTACCAGTTATCTCAAGAAGTTCATATTAAAAATTGAAAATAAACAATAATTAAAATTTGCATCTTTCATTCTGAACAAGGGTTAATAAAAATTTTGTATTATAACAGTAGTAATGCATTAAATTATTTATTTCCGAAAACACGAAGGCTTTCAATAGAAAATAAATCGTGAACATGTGAATTCAAGCAACTGACAAATTACATTTTCTACGAATACCTCCTGACAATTATTAAAATGAAAAGAAAAAACAAACGTGAAATTCTTAATTTCCAAAATAATTCATTCGGTTAATGGATTCGGGAAAATTTCCAATCTTTTGTTGTTGTAATTAAGTATAACATTTCATAGCAATAACTTTCATCAAATGTCATTAGGCATCAAATACGATCTTGACCACTATATTAATGCAGGGCTTCCTTAAAGCCATGAATAAAGTCAGTTTGCAACATTATTTTTTTTTAATCTACTGCAGCAAAAGATCACAAACTCAATCTTTCAGAACACTTTACGTTGCAAGTTTCAATAAAAACTAAGAAAACAATTCTGTTTATCAATACACAAGATCAATTACTGTGCAAATCGATTCAATTATTCATCATTTCTTTCCATTTCATTCCTTCTTTAGCTATAGCTCAACGTGCAACGTAGAATTTACACACACAATCGAACCCCAACGTGGAAGTAAAAAGGAAAAACAAAGTGAAGTCTAGGCCTTCACATGACTTTGTTTACAAGCAATGGAGGTCGATCTATGACTGAAAAACAGAGACGTTCGATTAATAACACAAAGAATTCCGCAACCGTAAGGTTTTTCTTCCAACACTAGGAATAAAGTACTCACCACTGCTTTCGGGCTTGTCATCTTGAAGAAACTGTTGAAATAATCTGTCAATTCTGAGATATTCGTATTTCTTAAACAGCTGGAAGACAGCTGGATAGTCTGCTTTATTTCATGACGTCATTAGTGATGTCATAAACTCTGCAACAAATCGGTATCAGTTGGCGGGAAGACTGTTAGAAAAACTTTGGAAAATGGCAGGGATATCAGTAATTGTTAGTTTATCAGAAATAAACCGTAGCACTACGATGAGAGATAATGTGAGCAATTCTACACGTAATCTTATAGTAAGTGGATGCTGCTGGCAAAGCAGCCAAGTGATATAAATTAGAATTCGGGAGACGCTTCATTTAAAGTGAATCTCCATTATAAACAATAAACTGTTTCTTTTCAGAAGAATTAAAGATTCAGAATCTAATAATTACAGCCACTGATCTTCTTGCTTACTCACAAACAACATCCGTAAACCTTCAGTTCTCTCGTATACTTGAATCCAAACAAGTCGCTGCGCCATCTGGTTCAAATGCGCAATTGGCGACTAAATGTTGCAACATCGATTTATTAGAGCAGAAACTCATTATTGTCAATTGTTAATTTTTTCTGAGGTTTTTATAGAGCAATTATTACATTTAAAGAAGTTAAATTAAAGTTCATAATAGCAAAAATCTTCTATATGAAATTTCAGACAACAGAAAATTGATCCGTCGATAGCTCAGTTGGTAGAGCGGTGGACTGTAGTAGTTACTAAAATCTGATATCCATAGGTCGGTGGTTCAAATCCGCCTCGACGGAAGTCCAATATTTTTGTTGAATATATTCGTTTGTTTTAAGATGATAACTCTATTCTTTTTTTTTTTTATTTTCTATAAATGTTTATTATTTATGATTTCTTAGTAGTACTACTTATTTCCTAAATGTAATAAACCATACTCCATTATCGTGTGAATTGAGAGTTGGTAAATCTACAGATAAATTTATAGAAAATATAAATGTAGAACAAAAACATTAAAAAAAATGCTATTTATTTATTTATTTATTTATTTATTTATTTATTTATTTATTTATATATTTATTCTTGATATGCAAAAGATGTTAAGTAATACATATGATCAAATGAATCTGAAGATTAATAATAATAATAATAATAATAATAATAATAATAATAATACTGGTCCTCACACATTGCACCACAGTCTCAGCACACTAGGACTTCATAAAAACACTTATGCACAACTCCAGAAGGCTGTGGTACTCAACACAACAAGCATAGTTAGGAAATTTATGGACAAGCACCCATCCCTAACTATTCTTCCAAACATTTTTTTTTTTTTTTTTTTTTTTACACTTGGCAATATGTGCTTTGGTCCTTGACCCGCCATATTGTCTTAGCTGGGGAAACCCATGGTTTGAAACTTTTTCGAGATAATAATAATAATAATTATTATTATTTTTATAATTTTTATTATAATTATGCAGTATGTTTGCTGCTTGATATTGATATATGGTCGAAATGACAGAGACTAACATCGGGGTTTAGTCTAAGGCACACACACTTTATTTACAATTATTTACAGTTTTATATACATATTGGACTGGTTTCCGAGAATCAAAATAGAGCTTTCTTTCTGATCTGTCAGTGGCTCGCTCGAGGCTCTCTGTGCTGTCCCACTTGGAGAGAGAGCTCGTACGTAGCCGATTGACCTCCCGATTCAGCCAATCATAGGGCAGTTTAATTGACCAATCGGGAAGGCTTCTCGACTTTGCATCAATATCTCTTTATCATACTGTAAAATGAATTTTATATACAGGTTAAATCTTTATAAATGGGCTTTATTTAATAAAGAATGGGTTTGAAATACAGTAGAACTCCGCTATTCCGAACTAATTGGGACCGAACACTGTTCGATTTAGCGGGAATTCGTAATAGGCGGATTTCATGAATAAAATCAACGTATTGACTTGTTAAGGCGTAAATTAAGTGCGGTGACATCTGATAGTGTCGGCTCTATACAGCGTTGATCGACTCGTGGGAACAAATTCAGTGAAAGTCGGAAGGGAAGGGCAGTGACCTTCGACGACTCATCATCCCTCCCGCGATCCAAGAATTACTACCGGGTTACTGCATTTCCGCTGTTAAACATTAAACATGGCAAGTAAACGAAGTCGTTCCTCGTGTACTTTAAAAGAAAAACTTGAAGTGTTAAAAAGACTAGATAAGGGAGAAAGTGCTACTAAATTATCACTCGAATATGGTGTCGGAAAAGCAACGATTAGTGACTGGAAAAAGAATCGCGTTAAAATTGAGCAGTTTTGTTCTGCTTTAAGTGAAAAAACTCTTGAAAAACGGCAAAAAACTATGTATGTCTCTATTTAACTTCTTTGTATAACAATAAATGTACGTTTTTTTTACGAACGTCTTTTTAATTTCTCCTATTTTTAAGTTAAAAAAAAAAAAAAATCGGTATTTTTTCTGAACTCTGTTCGGAATAGCGGGGTTCTACTGTAATTAAATATTAATCATTAAATAATCAATTTTTTTTTTTTTTTTTTTTTTGATAAATGAAGAAAATTTTAGGAAATTGTGCTATAATTATTTAAATACTGTATTACGACTGTCACTAAGCTTAATTTTCATGACTGTTGTTAATAAATAGTAAAAAGTATTCCTATATAGGATTCTGGACATGTACGGAAATCTTGGCAAGGCCAAGAAATACCATAAAAGTTCAAATATGTTACGCAAACTTAAACTTAACTTTTTTGAAAAGCAAAACAAAACAAGAAAGCTGTAAATGCTAACTCGCACAAACAAAAAAAAAAGGAAAACTATTTATGCGTAGCTGTTTAAGTTGTATTCAGTTGCAAAATATTAGAAAAAGTTCTATTGTTCAGCGGAAATAGATTCTTCAAAATTTGTATTCAAGTCACTTCTAGTTTCTAAAAAGAAAGAAAAGGCAACCTGACTAAACTTGTTGAAATATAAGTAATTCTTTATTGAACAATGATTTTGGAATATTTTACCATAACTGCTCAAAAGCTAAATGACCTTTTTCAATTATTATTTTTTTTACCTAGCAGCAGAAATGCTATCTATTTAATATTGAACTTTGATTAAAAGTGTTGAAAGGATTTTTAGATAAAAATCTGAAACATTTGTAAACTCTCTTTTTAATCAGAAATTATCAAGTTCCTTAAATTGTTTTTGTAATGATGTCATATAAATTATCAGTTTTTGTGATATTTTATCAGTAGATAGCCATGATTACACTATCAATAACGTTGAAAAAGTTATGACGATAATTTAATTTGTAGATGTAAAGAAAGAAGATTTAAGCTGGTAGTACAATAGGCAAAATCTAGATTTCAACTTTTAATATTTATTGAAAAAAAAAAGAATAGTAAGACAGAAAAAGATATAAATCACATGATTATATCAATTAGGCCCTCGCATGTCTATTAGCCACTCGTGTACGAAACTTTTTTCGTAGTCCCCATCCTCAAACTCCTTTCCTAATAGCACGGACTAGAAAATCCGATCGAGCATTTTTTAGCATATCGATTAACTCATGTAAAATCTGGGTGTTAAGGCGCCAGTCTTATTGACCAGTATGCCAGTGAGGCCTTCCACATCCAACAACTGGTCCCGATACCAAATACAGATGCGATTCAACCGGATAAAAAATCGTATTTGTAAAGGTGGGGCCAGACCAAGTTCCAATGCAAACGAACGCCAACTCTACCGAATGTGTTTGGTGTGGTTAGGGTTGGAAACGATTGGAAAGGATTGTGATGTTGATAAAATGTTGTTGTCCACATTGGATTTAGTTTTGAATTGGAAACCGTTGGTTGTGGTTCGGTCATTTTACGCAGCAAGGTATCTGGGGGCACGGCAGTGCCCCCGCCAAGACGAGCCGAAGGCAGGAAGGGCACTACGTACCTTTTCTGGAAGTGTTTCGTCGTATTTTCGAACCCTCATAGCTTCGGCCTAGATAATACTAGAGAGCTCAAATTTTCAGGATATGATGCAGTTACCAGACTAATGAAATACGCTAAGTTTCATTTATTTAGCTTTTATACTTTGGATTTTATTAATACCTAAAATACGTCGATTCCGTCACTGACTGACTCACTGACTCATGATCATCAAAACCTCTAGGGTACTTCCTGAAGTCCTAGAAAGCTGAAATTTGGTATGCAGGTTAGGATTAGCACACAAACAACAAAAAAATTAAGAAATCCGTAACTTTCACCCTCCAACCCCTCATAAAGGGGGGGGGGGGGGTCTGGTGATGTATTATCGAACCCTCATAGATTCGGCCTGGATAATACTAGAGAGCTCAAATTTTCAGGATAAGATGCAGTTACCATACTAATGAAATACGCTAAGTTTCATTTATCTAGCTTTTATACTTTGGATTTTATTAAGATCTGAAATACGTCGTACCCTCAATGCTTCGGCCTAAATAATACTGTGTAATAATGTGATTTCTTACAAAAGTGCAAAAAGCTTGTATATACAAGTTGATCAATAGAAAAACAGAAAAGTAGGGTATTGAAAAAAAATCCATTTTCTAAATAATCTTAAAACTAAATTTAGTTGTAATAGATAATCCCACCCAAAACAGTTCATGTAAAATAAGTTGCCAAGACTCACATGCTCATAACGCTTTCACTGTTAAAAAGTTATCAGATCTCATCTTACAAAAAGAAATGAAATCCCACCCAAAACATTTCATGTAAAATAAGGGGTTGCCAAGACTCGGATGCTCATAATGCTTTCACTGTTAAAAAGATATGAGATCTCATGTAGAGCCAAGCCCCTAACTCTACGAGGCCTAACTCTACAAGCCCTAACTCTAAAAACCCTATATCTTGGTCAAAAAGTATGGCTTGGCCGTTTCAAGGAACTATTTCATCTCACCCAAAACATTTCATGTAAAATACGTTGCCAAGATGCTCATAACG
>JAFIDM010009631.1:132730696-132745486 GCA_023159025.1 Thereuonema tuberculata | reverse complement strand
AACAAAAAAAAAAAAAAAAAAAGGAAATTCTTCTTGGGTGGATGGGGCCCCTAGGCTGACTGGTGGGGCCCCCTAGGTTTGCTTTTACAACCAAAAAAAAAAATAATAAAAAGAATCTTGCTTTTACAACCAAAATAAAATAATTTGTTTTTATTTTGAGAGCTAAATTTTGAGGCCCCCTTGATTTATGAGGCCCGTGGCGCGCGCCTCCTGCGCCTATGCGGAAATCCGCCACTGCTGCCGAGAGAGTTATGGCTAGTAGCCTCACACAGGCTCGTGCAAAGCTGGTAATAGGCGTTGGCCAGATTATCCATTTACAGTAATTAAAGTTTGTAGGTCCCATTTCAGACTTTAATTCAAACAATATTCTTTACCAAAGAGTCCCCCTTTGCCTCAACCAGGCCCCCTCAAAATCGTAGGCTCAATGCCAACCGGCCCACCTGGCCCCACCTCTGCACGGTCTCTGCCTGGCCTTACCCCCTCCCCATTGCATCCGAAAAAGAAAGAAAAGTTTTTTTTTGGCTTATAGAGCATCCGGAAAAAGAACGCACATTTTTTGTTTTTGGTTGAATGACGACAGCTATCATAACTCCCCCCCCCCCACACACACACACATACACACATTCCCAATTCCTGGCACGCCTCTAAACACATTATGCTCATCTCCCATGGGCATAAAAAAAAAAAAATAACAAGTGCACACATGGTGATAATTCTAAGCAGTTTTTCTCATTAATTATCTTTATTTATCAACTGGATGTTCTGCTTTTGCAGCTCTTCAAGAAATCGTCAACTTCTTTTTGAGTGGACGTGGGCCCTCAATTACTCGTCTCCAACTATTTTCCAATCCTTGATCCCAGCCTCCACAGGTCATTGGCGCTACCGTTCCTTCTTCCATCTCAGTCGTACGTCTCTTATTATCGAGTGTTACTCTGAACATCGGTATCTGTTCCTCCGATGTTCGTTCAATATTACTTAGCCATCGTTTTCTCTAGGCCTTCACGAATCTAAGACTTTATCTCAATCAGCTTGTTCTGCTCAGCATGGAATGTCATTCTCAAGCCATCACCTTCCCTGGCAGATACAAAGATTTTTGCCAGAATATTCGTTCAAAGAATATGAGGCCATTTTTATCCGAAATTATCAGTGTCCACGTTTCAAATCCATATGTGACAACTGTCCGCATTAGAGCCTTATAAATCTACCTTTGTATCAGTGGTAATCAGTCAGTCTCTTTTATAGTTTTCCAGATCTGTCTGTGTTTAACCCACTTCCTCTATGTTTGGAAAATAATTTCCCTTACTAATACGTCCGCGATAGGAATCGAAACTGCAATGTTCTTATCCTAATTCAGAAGAAATCCATTAGGCCACGGGGACTACATTCCAATTATTGTTGTTAAATATCTCTTATTACTTCCTCTGTGTGTGTGTGTGTGTGACGCAATGCGTAAGAGCCAGAAAAAAAAACCCTCATTAATTTTACCCTTCTTGATTATAATTCGAATTTCAATGTTCATTTTTTTTATCCTACTACAAGCGCAGGCCAGACGAGCATTAGATGCAGAAGCTCTCCCTCAGCGACAACTGAAGAGTCGTTGAGACATTTCTCGACATGAATGAAGAAATTAAAAATAATATTTTAACACAGAAAAAACTTCTACTTAAAATACTCTATCTCAACTAAAAGCCGTCATTACTGACTGAAAACGCTAGTTCTTAAAATAGTTGTCGAGTTACAAAGTACAGTCAGACCTCGATGTAAGGTCACCCGCATATAAGGACACCCCGCATATAAGATCACTTTTCTGAAGTCCCGGCTCATTGAATAGGAATTCTATGATATGGATTATCGGATATATGGTCAGGTCTTAAATACCGTAATCGCATATAAGGTCACTTTTGTTTGTGATTTCGAAATTTTCAGGTGTCTGTGTTAGATGCAATTTTTTGTATTCATAAAAAAAGTTGGAACTTGGTGTCAAACACATGCATTTCAAATTGCTTTCGACATGCTGGTTTTCAATTTTCTACAAATAGTGTGGATGAAATAACAGATGAAGATGATGAAGACGATATTCCTTTAGCTGTGTTAATACAAGATCTCAGAAATCGCGGCTGTGCTATAGAAGGGGTAAGTGAATACGTGAGAATTGATGATGAAATTGCTACCACTTCTCAAGCTTCGATTTCCGAAATTATTTCGCAAGTTTTAGATTCCAATGCAGTAGAAAGTGAAGATAACGACAGTGATACTGAAAGTGAAGCGGTGACACAAGCAGAAGCGCTCAGAGCATTAAATGTCTTAAGACATTTTTTATGAGCCATGAGGAAGCTGAAGAACATTTTCAGAAACTACAAAACTTAGAAAACATTGTACAAAAGATGAAACCAAAACCGCGACAGCCCTGTACTATGGATTATTTTAAGTAAGGTCAGTTGTACATCAGTACTTTGCTTGAGCATACTAGTACTATTTGTATACAACTTCATTCCGAATTAAATTTTTTAGAAAAAAATTTCTTTCTGATTCCATTAATTTTAATTGGTTCAACTAAATTAAAAAATTATAACCTAATAAACTGATATTTTCGTACGTATGAAATTTTACAAAGAATCATACTGTATTTATATAATGCTTATTTATTAACAAATGCGTATGAATCGGTTATAAGGTCACTCCGCTTGTAAGGTCACTTTCGCGAGGTCCCAAGGGGTGACCTTATATCGAGGTCCGACTGTATGTTCGATTATTAATCTGTCATTAATGAATCCCTTCCCTTATGTCAGTATTAATGTTAAATGCTAACACACAGCAAATCCAAGCAGTGCAGCCATTCAAATCGTCTTTCTCTAACAGCAGCACCTGAAGTATTTTTCTAGTATCAAAAATAACCATTTGACGTTGTTTAAACTGATCCCCATTTTAATGTAAGTTACGTATATATTTTTTTTTCATTGCTTCAAGTACTTGTTTCATTCTCGTGATAGTTTGATTAGAATAAGATTAGCGTTAAAAAGATCGAGATTTGGTTGATTTGACATGGAATGACGCAAAAGAAAATATTTTTCAAGATGAAAATAGAATTCAAAGAGCATGAAGATAATGGTTTCTCGTAAGGCAGTAAATGATAAATTTAATTCTTGTTCCTGTCACAATCTTAATCTAGCTGAGTTTGAGATATTCCAGAATAGCACTAAAGTCTGACAAACTCTCCCTTTACTGTGTTCTAAGAAGGATGCAGTTCAGAGTTGCTGCAGGGATTCTCCCTTTATTATTTTGCCACTAAAATCTGACAAATTAGTCTCGACAAAAATCATCTTGAAGCGAAATCTGCGATGCATATTGAATGTCTATTTTTTGTCACACTCAAAAAAAAAAATAATAACGCAATAACAGATCCTCATTTAATCTGTTATTAAACAGATAAAATTAAAATTCGTTACTAAAGGACGGCTAAATAAAGAAATCAAAAAGCAAATACGTAAACAGCCATTTCACTAATAGTCTGTGTACCGAGATAATTTCGAATAACTACTAGCAATTCGCTAAAGCGTAAAATTAAGGGCAACCAATTTAAATCTAAACTTCATCTAAGGAGAGTTGGAGAGTTATCCACCGCGCAACGACAACCGACTGTCCACAGGAAAAAAGTGAAGTTTGGGAATTTGGATATGCTTTAGTTGAGAGTATTTACTACACAATGAACACTTTTATTTCTGCCTATCTGGTAAAATGTGGACACACTCGACTGTGACGCAAACTGTTATAGATTAGGCCGAATAAAAATACAGATTGTACAGTAGACACTGTAAACTAAACATATCCAAATTTCAAGTCGATCGGGTCAGTAGAAAATCCCCAAACTTTCGGAAACATACAGTCGACTCTGTTCGCAATTTTCCGGGTATGCAGAAATAAATACGCCATTCCTACGGTGTCTGGGCCTCTCAATACGATGGTGAAGTCTGTTCGTCGAGTTCTTAGGGGAGAACAGATACGGACGAACGGATAAATGCAATTGCTCCGAAATGGGTTGTTAATAATTTTTTTCATTGAGTTATTATCGGGTCGGCAAATTTTGTTTTACAATAAAAATTAATTGACTTTTAGTGTTAAAAAATTTTAACTTGTGGAAATAAAACAAATTTTACATTAATGATGAGATATTCCAGATCCTTGGATTCTCCACAGTCTTTGCTTTGCAACTTTGAATTTATCCTAATTCTGTATCTGGGCTTATATCTATATCCGAGAGTCTTCTACTGACACCCGCCAAAAGAAAGTGACATAGCAATAGCAATAGCATAGCATAGCAATTTATCGACAAAACTGACTTAAGCCAATCGGCTTAAAATATTATTAAGTTTATCTTTATTTCTTTACATCGAACAAGGGATTATTTGCTGTCGATCTGTAAATTTCGATTTATAGATTTTACTTAAAAATATAATTTTAATAGTAGAAGATTTACAATTTAAAAGAAATTAGACAAATCATAAATTTTATCGGCTGATACAGTGTTGTTCGTAAATAAAAAGTTACTATTAAAAAAAAAAAAAAAAACAACTCAGGAAAGAAAACAGATAGCCATGCCTGTCATAAAATTCATCGCAGGTTCAGACATAACAGCGATGTCATTAGATCACAGCCTTAACCAGTCGGTTATGCCTGAACGGCCAAACAGTCCTGGGTGTGAATAAGTATCATACTTCCATTTAAAAAATTCATTAAAAAAATGCAGATTTAAATTTAATATAAATTTAATATCTTATTTTGCCTTTGCTTTAAATCTGCATTTTTTAATGAAATGTAAAATTTTCTGTTTGAGTGATAAAAGTCATAGTACTATATCCTTTGAAGAGGCTACAATTGAGAGGGTCAGCGCAACAATGGTCTAAACCAGCGGTTCCCAACCTTTTTCAGCTGGCGACCCACCTTTCCTTATCGGTATACCTCCACATACATAGGAATAGAAGAATATAGAATAAAACCATATTTGTATTGTATCTCTTCCTTATATATGATCGATTTTCGATTTTTTTGATCTTTTCTGCTGGTTTATTCGATGGTTTCTGATAGCTTTAGGATCAAGTCGCGACCCACCTGTAACCCTTACGCGACCCACCGGTTGGGAAACGCTGGTCTAAACCATTTTTCTTAAAAATGTGGTAACAGCTTGTTAAAGTTTTACAAATGTGGTTTTTCTTAAAATGTGTAAAACGCTATTTTATTGGTAGAGATGTATTTAGTGATGCGTTGATAACTTAAATACAATATTACATGGTTTATGATGAACAAGTTTTAGAGATATTACAATTTTTATAAGGATATTGCAGCACTTTATATCGGTTAGATCACTGTTGCACTGAACCGTTGTCTGCTTACAAGAAAGGAGAATAAATGTATTTGAATAAATATTGGACGTTTTAAATATGATGAAACATTGCTTTACTATTAACAATGTTTCATTGTTTATTAGAATTTTGTACAAGTTTTACTACGCTGTTTTAATGATTACACAATATTATACATCGTCAGGAATGCCAAAAAGATCTTCTTCATGCACCCTATTTTTTATCTGACTATCCTCAGTTCTATTTTCAAAAATCAGAGTATTGTAAAATGAATGGTAAATAGATGGTACATATTGAAAAGGATTACTGATATCCTATTTTTTTTTTTATCTATTGATCTTGGTTTGGAATATTTTGGGATAAGGTTACAATTTTTTCAGATCAAGTGTATATTTATCCCTTCTCTTTTTTCCTTTAACAAAATTCACATAGTTACTTCACTCTACATCTGAACAGTAGTATTTAACACTGAATTTCCATGGATGCTCAACAGAGAGCTTCAATATTGTAATGCAGCTGAAAAGCAACAGGGTCCTTATCCTCAGTGTATTTAGGATTAGTTATTTTGTCAACTAATGGCTGTGCACTCACAAAATCGGTCTGTTGCATTTCAGTAACATGAAATCTTTTTTTACCTGTCCTGCTATTTTTAATTAGTCCTACCTACTCAGCAAAATCCCTATCACATGGTAAATAACTATGTCCAGAAACTAGGTACTTGTATTCTATTTCTTTAACATATTCTTTGTGAATCATTTGTAATCAAAGGTCAATAATGACACATTCTTGTTTTGTGCAAAGCAATTGTCAGAATACACAAGTAATTTATCAATATTTTGAAGATTGTTAGAAGTGTATTTAACTAAACATGATACTGCTTAATCAGTACCACGCCCTGCATTATTTTCAGACCATCCACACATATACACTTCATCTGATGTGCAGTCGTGAACACAAAAATTGTATGTCCACAGTTGTCTTTTTAAAAGTTTCACTTTGCACATGAGGAGTCGACAGCGCTTGTTGCAAATCAAACGCTATTACTTTCACAGAATTATTATAGTCTTTATAAAAAGCATTTCTAAATTGTGATTTGCCTTCTGAGCCTTATCAAATGTAATTCTTGTAGCAGTTCTTTTTCAACATCGTCCTCGGCAGCTGAACTTTTTAGATGCTTTTTATATGAATCACAAATCTTAGGCCTACATGTGTCCGAAGATGGCGTGGAAAAAGAAAGATTAAATTTTTATATTGAAAATTTCCCTGTAAATGTACACACTAACAATATTATTTGAATAGTGTTCTTTTTTCATCCAACTAACAAAGTTTGTACATAATGGATTTATTGAGACTTTCAGGTAAATATTTTCTGTTCGGTGCTGAAGATCTGGAATAGTGACGGGCCTGAAAGCAGAATGTTTTTTATCTTTCTGCGACGATTGATGCTAAGACGAAAAACTTTCTGCAGGTGCAAAAAACGAATCTTCAAATCGACAACCAAAAAAAAAGGAATCTCCGAATCGACAACCAAAAAAAAAACCGACCCCCCCCCCCCAAATAATGAAGGTATGTCCTCCCAACGTTTTTTTTTTGGTTGAACGGATAGGTTTCCATGGGGTGTCTACTTAAAATTACTTAACTTAACCTTACATTAATCTTGGCCCCCCCCCCCCCCCCCGAAAATATATTCTATATTCGCCACTGAGTGACTCCAAAATGAAGTAAAAAATGTGAATTTGCCTAACCCACTCCGTCAAAAGGGAACTGATGGCTTCAATATCCAATTTTTCATATGGGGGAGGGTTAGAGCACTGTTGCGATGACCCCCTCAATTGAAATTGATAGCCTACTTTATATGATTCTTTAAGAAACTACAGTATATATTCGTAAAGATAAATAAACTCCCGATTATCCGCGGAATTGGGTACCGCGGCAACCACGGATAAGCGAATTCCGCGGATAATCCGAAATAGGACGAAAATCAACACAAAAATGCTTTAAACATGTTTTATTTACATTAAAATGGCAGTACATACATTATAAACAATTATTTTATTTTATTTTATTTTCTTTTCTTACTTTTTAACAAAAAAAAAAAAAAAAATCGGTCTTGATTTTTCTTGTCGAAACACCAAAACCCCTACTTGAACGTCGCTAAATGTGGATGCTGCACTGCCGATCGTGACTCTTTTTCAATACAGTCGGACACCGATTTAACGAATTCATCGAGACCGAAAATTTTATTCGTTAAATCGGGGGTTAATCGTAATATCGGGGTCCAAAACAAAAAAAATAAAAAATTTCTGCACTTACCTTATGGAACAGCCATAAGGTAATATAATAAGCAACTACACAAAAATATCCATAATTAGAAATTGTACACTTTTTTATTCAGCAGCTAATAATACAGCGAATATTTAAGCACTAGGTAATTTGAAATTTTAAAGTATATACTGAGTAATTAAAAGAGGTTTAACGTGCCCTGAATAATTCAAAATAGACATCAATCGCAAGAAGGCACCAAAGTTGCGATTGATGTCTATTTTGAATTATTCAGGGCACGTTAAACCTCTTTTAATCATAAGCATTTGGCTTTTTTACTTAGTTGATGCAGCCGTTAAATTCCTTTTGTGCTTGCTTTTACGCAGGACAAGGAAGTTTTTTTTTTTTGCCCCTTTTTTAATTTTTGGTTAGGATTTCTCCGGTGGGAGATCCCATTCTCGGATGCGAGAGTCGGGATACTAACACCGTGCGCACTTTCTGAGTTGTCATCGGAGGAGTTTGGCTGGCTGAGGAGTCCTAATGAGGACGAAACGGTCCGTCCCAGCCTCTTCCCGATGACAACTCAAGGTGCGAATCCTAACTTTAGCTTTGGTGCCTTCTTGCGATTGATGTATTTTTTTTTTTATACTGAGTAATGTTTGACAATTTCCTTGATTCCTGACTCTAAAAAATTATTTTTCGACTTTATGGAGAGAAGAAAATACAGCGTCATTTATATCCAGCTGTATTAGGTATGTTTACCCAATCTAACAAAAAAAAAAAATTTTTTTTTTCGGCTTTTGAAATAATTCGTTAATTCGGGGTTTCTTATTCGTTAAATAGGGGTTCGTTAAATCGGGATCCGACTATATATATAAAAATATGTTCCCTAATTTACTGTACAGTAAAAAAATGGAAACAGGAGAGGTGCGCGGATAATCGGGAGTTTACTGTATTTCACAAACAAATAGCCTATACACATAAGTGGAGAATGGCTACCCATGTGTGAATAAGTAGTAGAACTGATCCTTATGAAAGCGTTTCTCTAATCTTTTGAGATTCTATTCACTCACAATGCATTTGTACTCTGCATTTTGAAAGAATACCCTCCCTTTCACGTAATCCATCTGAAGAAGTAAAACATATGTGGTTATTGTTATAAAGCAGGCAGACAGGTAGCGATGGATTCAGTAATTGCTCGATTTATCATAAGAATATATAAAACGAGTGATCTATGCAATTTTGAGCACGATATGATCGTTTGGGTCAAGCCTCGTCTGTTTCGGTATTTTAGAAACACCAAATGTTTCTAAAACCTTTTTTTTGACCCTGTTCACACTCAACACAATCTAGGGTTTACCGGAATTGCCACAATACACACATGCATTCAATCTACTCATTTATTCTCATATAAGCAAAAATTACTCGTTGATGACAGATTGAAGGAAAAAGGCAGTAGTGTCCAGGAATTTTGGGTATAAGGGTGGGAGAGGAGGTCCCTTCAATCAACCATTCGACCAAAATAAAAACAAAACAAAACGAAAAGAAATAGGGTCTACTCTACACATTTTGAGATTTCATACGGCCTTTCATACGGCGAGAAGAGCGGCCGCTTCAGGCGCCGGATCAGGGGGGAGGGCGGGAGCACCAAAATTCATGATAGACATGTTGCAGACATTCATGATAGACATGGTCGTGCGGTCTCGGCGGCGGCCAGCCGTGGCGTCCAGTGCGCCAGTACCTGGGTTCGAATCCCGGTCGTGGCATGGTTGTTTCTTTCGTCTTCTTCTGTGTGTTGTGTCCGCTGGGGACCCGAAATCTGCTCTGTAGGTAGTGGTCCCCATTTGTCTTCTATATGTTACAGGCTATAGACATGTTGCAATACAATTTATATAATAATTTTATATAATTTTGTATCTTAGATTTTGTATAATGTACATTATGTATATTTTGTTCTAATGTATATATAGTATATACTTGTGCTGAGGTTGTTTTTTTTTTTGATTAAGGGGCACCAATATAAGATCTCGCCCCACCTTGAAATTACGCTGGGGCCGCCACTGGAAACAGGCCCCCATTGGCCTTCCGCTCATATGCACATAGGGGATAAGTTGCAACAGCAGCAGCAGACGACCAACAGTGGAGAAGTGTAGTCTACCTCACAAAATGATAACTGAGTGCATATTTGAAGATGGTATTTTTTTTTAATTTAATAGATATTAAATGAATGATAATTTTTTTATCACTTGGTCCTTTTACGGAAAGGATAAATTTTGTGATGATTTCGACATCCCTTTCAAGATGCGATGATTGCGATACATCCTGACCGATATCAAAATTGTCGTTTGATTGATAATTGTTAAGATTGAAATCAATAACAACTTTATCTCATATTTAAAATTAAAGATAAAAAAAAAAAATCATGAAGTACAAAGATCTTTCGAATTGATATTTTGATAATATTGATTTCACAACAGATAATGAGTTTTTTAGTTAATTATTATCTCATTTTTATGAAAAGATAGGCTTATAAAGATAGGCTTAATCAGTATGTCCCTGTAATAACTTTGACTCAGTAAGTAGATGTTCTTGAAATTTGGCATATACATTTACGGACAAGAGATCTATCCTTTGTCATTGATTTTTTTTTTTTTCCTGTGGACCACTGTATAAAAATTTGAGCGTTAAGTTGACAAAATTTCTCTTAGGGAACCTTTAGAAGCGATGTAAATTAACTCTTACTCACAGGCAACAACCAATTTTTGCCAACATCCAATATTGAAATAAAAGATTTAACTGGGTCATGATCATGGCACATGCTAATCTATTTTGTTTGCGTGTGCTTTGATTGATTAAAATTAATTAGATTTAAGCTAGAAGGGCATTCAAATGAAAACGAGTCGAAGGACATAGTAAAATGCCAAATGGGGGTAACTTCCAATTTTATGTTCGTAAAATCATTAGATTTGCCTGGTATTATTAACATAATGGTAAGTGTAATTTCATTAATGCGAGGCAGATAATGTGAATAGAACAATTATCTAGTAAAAAGTAAAATGCTTATTTAAAAATGATTTTGCACGATCTTTTACTAGAAAAACTAACCCTCATCTGGCTAACTGCGATCTTCAGATAACAGTAAGCACCAACGGCCGCCGACCATTGGGGTACCATGTTATCTCAAGATCGCAGTTAGCCAGATGAGGGTTAGTTTTTCTAGTAAAAATCATGCAAAACCATTTTGAAATAAGCATTCTACTTTTTACTAGTTAATTGTTCGTTTCACATTATCTGCCTGGCATTAACAAGATTACGCTTATAATTCTGTTAACAATAGATTGCCAGGCGAAACTAATGAATTTACGAACATAAAATAGGAAATAACCTGGATGGGTTTATTGCGGGATTTTCGACACCGAACATAGATGGCGCCACTATAGTTTACGACGCAGTGATCACGTGACAAACAGTAGCAATCTGCTTTTGTTCAGGACGTCGTGCTAGTATATAAGGTCAAAGAACGTATAAGGAGGATATACGCTCTTATACGTTCTTTGATAAGGTACCCCATACCTTCCAGAAACTCATGTTTAAAGTCAGTGGCGAATATAGAATATATATATTTTTTTTGGGGGGGGGGGGGTGGCAAGATTAATGTAAGGTTAGGTTAAGTAATTTTAAGTAGATACCCCATGATACTTTATATCAGTTTTGCTGCTCATATTCAGAGGATAATTTGCGATGTATGCCCTGAATGCTGAATTCATTGCATAAATGCATGATTCATTAAAATAATTCAGATTACGGTACTTATTTTTTTCTTTATATTCATTATTTCGGGAGGGGTCCGCCCCCCCCCCCCCCTTATATCCACCCTTGTTTTAAGTAAAGAACGTTGAACAGCGAACGTCCCCAGCCAGCCGAGAGGCCTCGCCGTATTGGATTTTTTTTTTTGGTTGTTAAAATAGGAATGTCATTTTTTTTTTGGTTGTAGATTTTTGGGATGCTGGTGGGGGCCGCAAATATTAAGTGCCTAGGGGCCCTGGGTGTTTCAGTCCGGCCCTGATCGCCGCATGAGTAACATGGACCAAAAATGCAAGTCTTTGTCACCTGTTAAAGAATGGAGTAAGTGGTACCGGTCATCGCCGACTGACGATTCGAGGTCAGCTCAAGCGCACCGTGCGATCAACGATATGCTTCAATAGCGGAAGATGACAGTCTCATTCGGGAAGACAGAAGAGTCACGTCTTCTGGTAGTACTTGCCAACAAAGTTGGAATAAGTGTTGGGATTGTGTGCACACCATTATCAAGGATTGTCTGCAATACCAACAGATTTGTGTGCAGTGGTTGCCACATAACTTGGATTCTGCACAGAAAGACATTCGCATTAGTCTTTACCTGGTACATCTGCTCGATATCAAAAGGAAGGTCTCCATCGACAAAATCATTGCGGAGATTAAACTTATCTTGCTAAGAAGCCCTTTGGCTCCTTTTCATTTGAATGATCCCTATACTTAATGTAAAACTTTCAGATTTAATAAACTTTCAGTAAATTAAAAATATGAAGGTAAAAAGTTTGCATTCGGTTGATATAATTTACACAGACTCTCTTCTTTTGTAATGTTTTTATGATTTTAACAAACAAAGAAGAAAAAAATAAAAAAAAAAAAACCTCTACATTTTAAGAAAAATAGGTTTTAAAACGGAATATAATACTGCATTTATAATCAAGAGTGTTAAAATACTTTTAAATTGAGCAGTATAAACTAATCTTCTGGTGACCATTTTCAAGGTAAAGCCGACAAAAATGGAGAACAAAAACATTAACTGCATAAAAAGAGGAAAAAGGAATTGTGATTGCGAAAATTTACAGTTGGTATTGAATGAAAGATGGGGACTGAAGGACATAGAATCTATAATTGGTGGAGAAAAGAAAAAAAATCAGAAGAAATAATGAGTAGCCTAATTGGAAAAGAATATAATTTTGATTTGTAACTGTCATAATACTGGCTATAGACTTACATAGGATTTGTTTTTCCGGGAATGAATGGGCCGAAGTCCCCACAACTGATCTTTCTACAAAAAAAAAAAAAAAAAAGTGTTATCCTTACATATCGTGGAAGGGGCCACGCACCCTATTGTTGGCTTATCGAGAGGGAGAACTATAGTAACTTCTCCATTGCATCCGAAAATGGAAAAAAAAAATCTAGAACTTTGAACTTTATTTTTGGGGGTGGGGGGGGAAATGCCCCCCCCCCCCCTCTCATTCCAAAATCTTGAGTACGCCGATCCTTCCCATATACGTTTATGATAATGGTAGTATTGTAGTCAGATCGAAATTTAACAAAAAAGAAATAAATGAAAACACGTTGATTTCTGTTGTAATGGTAATGGGAAGATTAATACTTTCTTAAGGTTAAGTCTTCATTTAAAATTTGCCTGTTTATTATTCAACTTTATATTCTCTAAAAATATCATGGGCTTATCAATCTTTCAGGAATTTGTTTTTTCTTTTACGAAGGAGCTGCATCCAAACATTTATTGTTTTTTTTTCAATCACCAATTCCTAAACAACAGTTCGTAACCAACAATAAATGAAAAGCTTATATTTAAATGAGATATAACTGTAAGTACTATTTTTTTTTAGCCTACATTGAGCAAACATTTCTCTAAGGAAACAGTCTTCTTATAAGATACGAGCGTCCATCAGAAACAATGTTTACAACCGCTAGAAAGTAAATTGATGAGTTTGTCAGCAGTTGCTGAAATATCCGTTAGATGGCTGTATTACTCAGTACCACGTGATCTTTGTCGTGTGTCATCGGAGGTGCACACTGTCATTTCAAAATGGCGATTCATTTGGCTGACTGGTCTCCTATTGAAACCTTAAAGAAATAACATCAGGAAGAAACGTCCTGGTCTTCTGAACAACGGTGTGATCCTTCTTCATGACAAAGCCCGATCAAACATTGCACAGAACACACACAACTTGCTGCATGGTTTCCACTGGGACATTTTGGGACACATCCGCTATATAGTCCGGATTTGGCTCCAGTGATTTTCATCTGTTCGCTGCCTTAAAAGAGCACATGTCAGGTCGATGAACATGCAATGAAGAAACCTAACATGATGAAAAAAGGGACTACAACAGCAGGGTCCTGACTAACACGGCTGGGATGACAAACTGATTAAACATTGTGACAAATGCCCCAATCATCAAGGTGACTTTATAGAACAATAGTGTATCTCTGCCACTTTAAGGGCACCACCTCTATTAGAAGAGAATAAGATTGGCTTTTCGTATACAAACATTGTAAACTTTTTTTTTTCTAACCGACCTCTGCAATCGTTTTAGCGTACGCTTACGAGTGTTTTGCCCCCTAACATCTTTCAAACTAGTGAACGGATCTTTTTGAAATCTTGTCTACATGTTTATGGACAAGAGATATCTCTCCCATGCATTTTAAAAATATTGCCTTTTCGAGAATTTCAGTATGGCGGCGAGATGAAATCGCGATTTAGTGTGTGTGTGTTAATTTAATCTTAAACTGTGAATTGGAATAAGAAACCTTGTACACCGTTAGGTCTTACAAAACCATTAAACTTATATATAAAACCTTTTCTTTAAACATTCAAATGAATTCCTTTCGAAGTTAACTTCAATTTTAGTTTATGCAAATTTTCAAACAAAGAAAATTAGAAAGGAATAAATAAATAATGATTACCGTATTTACTCGCATAATTTCCCCCATCGCGTATTTTCCCCACCCCAGTTTTTGTGGATTACAAAATTCAATTTTTATTTTTATCGCATAATTTCCCCACCTCTACTTCAACGCGTTTCCAAACATGACCTTGACTGGCGGTCAACTCACGACGACGCGACAATGTACCGTTACTATCGCATTTCTCTATCCCACGCTACTTTAGGGGAAGATTCCACCCCCACCCCGGTCAATACAAGAGCAGACTCCTTCTGAATCAGTACAACAATTTCGAGTGTTTTGTGAAAACGTGAAGTTCGCGAATAAAGTTAAGTTCTCTATTAGCAGGCAGCTGATGCTGACGTCATGCGGTGAGCATCTATAAAGATGGCGGGCTGCGCTGCGTGAGTTACGAAATAACGTCACAGTCGCACACACACTTCCGTGCATGCCTATTGCTTAACTG
>JAFIDM010009631.1:132702631-132720829 GCA_023159025.1 Thereuonema tuberculata | reverse complement strand
TTTTTTTTTTTTTTATGACTGAAAATCAGGCTGCTCTAGATCTGAAAAGGCTTAAGATAGAGGTCTGAAATTTTAAACTAGTCATTATATATGTATGTTTATGTAGTGAATGTGGGTGGCAGAGAAGCCAAGCACTGTGACCGGAGGTCTATTGTACTAACCCACGGAAATAAGGACAGATGTAGAGAAAGACTGAGAAAGGATGGTGGAGAAATGCAGGGGAAATGGGAGAACCCCGAGAAAACCTGCCCAGCGCGGATCGTCTACCATCACGAAACCCACATGAGAACCGAACCCGGTACTCAGAGGAGAGAGGCCGATGTCATAGCGACAACACCAACCGCGCGGCCCATTATATATGTAAACAAACCATGGTAATAATTTCATAAAAATCCGAGTAGGTGGATTGCATTTTGCCATTTTTCTGGTTCATTTGAGATGGAATGGCCCAGTTCAGAGTTGCTGCAGGGATTCTTCCTTTATTATTTTGTCACTAAAATCTGACAAATTAGTCTCGACAAAAATCATCTTGAAGCGAAATCTGCGATGCATATTGAATGTCTATTTTTTATCCCACTCAAAAAAAAAAAAAAATAACGCAATAATGCACAATTCCTCATTTAATCTGTTATTAAACAGATAAAATTAAAATTCGTTACTAAAGGAAGGCTAAATAACGAAATCAAAAAGCAAATACGTAAACAGCCATTTCACTAATAGTCTGTGTACCGAGATAATTTCGAATTACTAAAAGCAGTTCGCTAAAGCGTAAAATTAAGGGCAACCAATTTAAATCTAAACTTCACCTAAGGAGAGTTGGAGAGTTATCCGCCGCGCAACGACAACCGACTGTCCACAGGAAAAAAGTGAAGTTTGGGAATTTTTCCTGAACAACAAGGCCTACTGACTCAACCGACTTGAAATTTGGATATGCTTTAGTTGAGAGTATCTACTATACGATGAACACTTTTATTTCTGCCTATCTGGTAAAATGTGGACACAGTCGACTGTGACGCAAACTGTTATAGATTAGGCCGAATAAAATACAGATTGTATAGTAGACACTCTAAACTAAAGCATATCCAAATTTCAAGTCGATCGGGTCAGTAGTTGTTGAGCAACAAAATCCCCAAACTTTCGGAAACAAACAGTAGACTCTGTCCGCATTTTTCCAGGTAGGCAGAAATAAATACCCCATTCCTACGGTGTCTGGGCCTCTGAATACGGTGGTGAAGTCTGTTCGCCGAGTTGTTAGGGGAGAATAGACACGGACGGATGGACGTACAGGACAAATGCAATTGCTCCCAAATGGGTCATTAATAATTTTTTTCATTGAGTTATTATCAGTTTGGCAAATTTTGTTTTAAAATAAAATTAATTGACTTTTAGTGTTAAAAAATTTTAACTTGTGGAAAAAAACAAATTTTACAGTAATGAAGAGATATCCCAGATCCTTGGATTCTCCACAGTCTTTGCTTTGCAAATTTGAATTTATCCTAATTCTGTATCTGGGCTTATATCTATATCCGTAAGTCTTCTACTGACACTCCCCCAAAAAAATAGCATAGCTATAATTCTCTGTCTATTAAATTACTGACGAAAGTATATCTTGGAAATGGAGAACTTAAATATTTATCGACAAAACTGACTTAAGCCAATCGGCTTAAAATATTATTAAGTTTATCTCGTTTATTTACATCGAACAAGACATTATTTGATGTCGATCTGTAAATTTTGATTTATAGATTTTACTTAAAAATATAATTTTAATAGTAGAAGATTTACAATTTAAAAGAAATTAGACAAATCATAAATTTTATTGGCTGATAGTGTTTTCCTCGTAAATAAAAAGTTACTATTAAAAAAAAAAACTCAGGAAAGAAAACAGATAGCCATGCCTGTAATAAAATTCGAACACAGGTTCAGATATAACAGCGATGTCATTAGATCACAGCCTTAACGAGTCAGTTATGTCTGGACGGCCAAACAGTCCTGGGTGTGAGTAAGTATCATACTTCCATTTAAAAAATTCATTAAAAAAAAAATGCAGATTTAAATTTAATATATGTTGCCGTTGCTTTAAATCTGCATTTTTTAATGAATTGTAAAATTGTCTGTTTGAGTGATGAAAGTCATAGTACTACATCCTTTGAAGAGGCTACAATTGAGGGGGTCAGTGCAACAATGGTCTAAACCATTTTTCTTAAAATTGTGGTATGTTACGTTATGTAGTGAATGTGGGTGGCAGAGAAGCCAAGCACTGCGACCGGAGGTCTATTGTACTATCCCACAGGAAATAAGGACAGATGGAGAGAAAGACTGAGAAAGTATGATGGGAGAAGTGCAGGGGAAACGGGAGAACCCCGAGAAAACCTGCCCAGCACGGATCGTCCACCATCACGAAACCCACATGAGAACCGAACCCCGGTACTCAAGAGGTGAGAGGCCGAAGTCATAGCGACAACGCCAACCGAGCGGCCTAAAAATGTGGTAACAGCTTGTTAAAGTTTTACAAATGTGGTTTTTCTTAAAATGTGTAAAACACTATTTTATTGGTAGAGATGTATTTAGTGATGCGTTTATAACTTAAATACAATATTACATGGTTTATGATGAACAAGTTTTAGAGATATTACAATTTTTATAAGGATATTGCAGCACTTTACATCGGTTACACCACTGTTGCACTGAACCGTTGTCTGCACACAAGAAAGGACAAAGGAGAATAAATGTATTTGAATAAATATTGGACGTTTTAAATATGATGAAACATTGCTTTACTATTAACAATGTTTCATTGTTTATTAGAATTTTGTACAAGTTTTACTACGCTGTTTTAATGATTACACAATATTATACATCGTCAGGAATGCCAAAAAGATCTTCTTCATGCACCCTATTTTTTATCTGACTATCCTCAGTTCTATTTTCAAAAATCAGAGTATTGTAAAATGAATGGTAAATAGATGGTACATATTGAAAAGGATTACTGATATCCTATTTTTTTTTTTATCTATTGATCTTGGTTTGGAATATTTTGGGATAAGATTACAATTTTTTCAGATCAAGTGTATATTTATCCCTTCTCTTTTTTCCTTTAACAAAATTCACATAGTTACTTCACTCTACATCTGAACAGTAGTATTTAACACTGAATTTCCATGGATGCTCAACAGAGAGCTTCAATATTGTAATGCAGCTGAAAAGCAACAGGGTCCTTATCCTCAGTGTATTTATGATTAGTTATTTTGTCAACTAATGGCTGTGCACTCACAAAATCGGTCTGTTGCATTTCAGTAACATGAAATCTTTTTTTACCTGTCCTGCTATTTTTAATTAGTCCTACCTACTCAGCAAAATCCCTATCACATGGTAAATAACTATGTCCAGAAACTAGGTACTTGTATTCTATTTCTTTAACATATTCTTTGTGAATCATTTGTAATCAAAGGTCAATAATGACACATTCTTGTTTTGTGCAAAGCAATTGTCAGAATACACAAGTAATTTATCAATATTTTGAAGATTGTTAGAAGTGTATTTAACTAAACATGATACTGCTTAATCAGTACCACGCCCTGTATTATTTTCAGACCATCCACACATATACACTTCATCTGATGTGCAGTCGTGAACACAAAAATTGTATGTCCACAGTTGTCTTTTTAAAAGTTTCACTTTGCACATGAGGAGTCGACAGCGCTTGTTGCAAATCAAACGCTATTACTTTCACAGAATTATTATAGTCTTTATAAAAAGCATTTCTAAATTGTGATTTGCCTTCTGAGCCTTATCAAATGTAATTCTTGTAGCAGTTCTTTTTCAACATCGTCCTCGGCAGCTGAACTTTTTAGATGCTTTTTATATGAATCACAAATCTTAGGCCTACATGTGTCCGAAGATGGCGTGGAAAAAGAAAGATTAAATTTTTATATTGAAAATTTCCCTGTAAATGTACACACTAACAATATTATTTGAATAGTGTTCTTTTTTCATCCAACTAACAAACTTTGTACATAATGGATTTATTGAGACTTTCAGGTAAATATTTTCTGTTCGGTGCTGAAGATCTGGAATCAGGGGCGTATATAAGGGGGGGGGGAAATAATGAAGATATGTCCTCTCAACGGTTTTTTTGGTTGAACAGATAGGTTTTCATTGTTGTTTTTTTTGGTTGAATAGATTTTTTGGGCCCCCCCCCCACCCCGGAAATAAAGAAGGTATGTCCTCCCAAGGTTTTTTTTTGGTTGAACAGATAGGTTTCCATCGGTTTTTTTTTTTTTTTTGGTTGAACAGATGGCCCCCACCCGAAAATATATTCTATATACGCCACTGTCTGGAATAGTGACCGGAAGGGCAATGGGTAACTATTTGTGTGATTTGTAACTAAATTGGTTTGATGATCAGTAGTTTTACTGGGTCTATTTATGGTATTCCTTCAGTCTGTTTCTTTTCAACTGCTCTCGAAAGTCTGCCATTACTAATGCCTAGGAACGATATAAAAGGCCTGTCTTGCATACCCTTTTGTCGCACCCCTCTCCTCAAATGTAGTACTCACGAGTATGTTGTCTTCTGCTTTCCTTTCCGTTAGGACCATACCTTTTCACTTTGTTTACTTTCACATACTCGCTAATATATGCATTTTCACAAATCTTCCAAAATCGTTGGAACACCACGTCACGATGCTCTTTACTAAAAGAGTCCTAACACTCACGCACATATTTGCATGGTGAACTAGCTCGTTTACATTGTTGGACGTTCTTTCCTGTTCTCCCTACATATTCTTCTTCGAAGTTTCATTTCCTCTTAATGTTTCGGGCCCATGAATTAATTTTTTTTGTCCTTTTTCTTCCACGATTTTTTCCATCTTTTTAACACTCGAAACTTCACTATCACAACGTGCATCAGCTATCTTTGTTGTTACACGTGACACTGATACTGAATTCTTATTGTAGTCCTGGACCTGACTGCAGTCCTGTAGGAAAAGTTGAGTATGGTGAATTTTTTTCAGGAATGTTTATTTCTGCCAAAGTATTTTGAGCTTGGATGAACATCCGCCACCGGGTACATTTTTCAGCTATGACGTCATCAAAGATGGCGACCGCTCGATCACAGAACGGCTCACATCTATGTTAATACTTGATCGATTTGCATCAAACTTGCACTTTTTATACTAATTTGTCCTTTATGAATGTAATGGAAGAGGTATTTGGGGTTAAAATGCAGAATCTGGCACAGGTGTGGAACGAACTTTTTTTGTGAAGTTGCGATGTCATCGTTGTTTTCGGACTACATCCAAGATGGCGGACATGATTTCGAGTTGAAATTGGAATGGATGAAAATGGCGGGGTTATTTTCCAATACATACATCCTGCAGCTAAGCCAACCTAACTTTACCTAACCTACAGTTAATTGGTTTTGGTGCATAATGAAATGGAGAAATTCTAACGGATGAAATTTGGGTGGTTATTTTCCAATACATACATCCTGCAGCTAAGCCAACCTAACGTAAGCCTAATTGTTTTTGGTGGCTAATGAAATGGAGAAATTCGAATGGATGAAAATGGAGGGGTTATTTTCCAATACATACATCCTGCAGCTAAGCCAACCTAACTTAACCTAACCTAAGCCTAATTGCTTTTGGTTGATAATGAAATGGGTAAAAAATGGTTACCTTATGTTTCTTCGTGTGACGTGTGTGGAGGGTGGTTGGCACATCCATTGTTTGGCAGGCAGAATAAAGAAAGAACAAAGAACAATAGAAATCACGTGATCACGTGACCTAACAAAAAAGAAAATATCTCTCCGCACAAATAAACAAATAAGAGATATTAAAAAAAGAACGTGGTGTGTTGTTCCGCACCGTATCACACCCTGTGCCGGTATTTGGTCCAAATAATGGTTGCAAATACAAGTTTTTAATTTTGAGATATTAATTATGATTTTTCTTTTTTCACAGGTTGTTGAAATGAAATGAAGGTATGGATGTCATAAAAT
The DNA here is from genome assembly GCA_023159025.1 of Thereuonema tuberculata. NCBI lineage: Eukaryota > Metazoa > Arthropoda > Chilopoda > Scutigeromorpha > Scutigeridae > Thereuonema > Thereuonema tuberculata. The sequence continues at coordinate 132,714,832 of JAFIDM010009631.1, read as the reverse complement.
TGTCCAGAGTCTCAAAAGACAGTGTAACAGACTTTAAACCAGATGAAAGGCATGCATCATATGTAATAAAATTGATGATAGTGTGATAAGTACGGAAAATGGTCGAGAAAAAATCAGAGTAAGTGCGAAATGACATTGTTATTGAGCGTTTGAGCTCATTAAGTGAGGAAGCAGTGTTGTATTATCATATGAATAATGCGTACTACATACAATACTGTCATAAGAAGTCCCTTTTAAAGCTTCAAAGTGAGAAGGAAAGATTACAAAATGAAAATAACGGCAGCACTTCCCAATCGACTGTACCGGAAAATCATTGGAAATATGGTAGGAAACATGCACATTACCACAGTCCTCAAGGAGGAGGTACTTCTAATCGAGACCGTTTATGTATTATCTGTAACCAGAAATCACATAATTGCATTTACGAGAAGTATAGAATAAGTGAGTATCCAAGAGCGAAGGAGTTTTTAAAAGCCACATTATACTTACAAGATGACGTTTTCACTCGTACCTGTGATTTGGAGGATGTGTTAAGCATTTTTGGTGCCGATCTACTGTGTCACGACAATTGTATTTCTGGGTATTTACTGAGGTACAAACGGAAACTTGAAGCAAGTGATAAGAGTACACTTCAAGTTTCTGAAAGGGTGGCAGCTTTTTCTCTTAAAGCTCATGATATTGAATCTGAACTACGTGAAGGTTATGGATACATCCTCAGTTACATTCGAGGCAAGTTTAATATACAAAATGAATACACCAAAATCAGTAACAAGGAGCTAAAACTAATGTTGTGTAATTACTTTGGAGATGACATAACGTTTGCAAAACCTAAAGAGGCGAACAATCTATTGTAATTCGTTTTAAATTTGTGTATGCTTTGATTTTATTAAAAGTAATTGAATTTAGGCAGCTTAAAATAAGCATTTGTTAATTTAATCAATTTTCAGCAAATAAAACCTTTGAGGAAAAATTGTTTTATTTAGCAAAAAAAAAAAAAAAAAATTGCAAATGCGAAGACTTCCTTAAAAACCAAAGAAAAGTAAAAAGCTTGATGTTTTAAGCAAAATATATTTTAAGTTCTTTCTAGAACTTTATTAAATATTTTATTAAATAAATAAACATTACTGAGTTAATTAAATCTACACAAAAGTGAAATATTTTTATTTGTGAATTTATTTTTATGTAAAAATTAAGAACAAGTCGAAATATGCAATTTGAAAATAAATGAATTTTATTTTGGAATTTATATGTTTTAGCTTGTTTAAATTTCCTATTTTTAATTATTTTCTATTATAATTTATTAACTTGATTAAACGAAAGTGAATTTAGAAATCTTTCCGTGTATGTTGTATTAATTATATCTAATTGTTCAGTTTGAACACATGTTGGGGTGTGAGGGCACATTGAAAAATGAACATGGGCACGCAAGTTGCTTGCTATGCTACTGCAGCTGAGGGCATTTTAGATCTCCAAGAGACAGGATGGTCAACTTCCTTTGTAGTGCACATGGCCCAAGACAACAGAATTGTGTATTGTTCTGTCAGCGCTGTTTGATGATGTTCTGGCAAACCTGAGTGGCCAAAGTTTTTCTTTATTAATCCACCTGGATATATATAATATAATGCCCTAAATTCAAATCTAGCTTCAATTTTATTCTATTGGGCTAGGTTTTTTAATAATATCAAAACATAGGTAATAATGAACTTAAATTTTAACTAAATATTATTGTTATTAATTACACACACATTTCAAAAATTTAGCTGATGCAAAACTGTTCCTGCATGTACATTATGTGATTAAAAATATTCGGACACCTACTCGAAACCATACTCAGGTTTTCCCCAGTAGTGGACATTAGTATGGGGCGAGTCTGCCTTTTGCCTTTATCACAGCAGTGACTCTGCTAGGGAGACTTTCCACCAGGGGAAGAATGGCAGTCCATTCTTCCTGAAGTGCTGTAGCCAGAGCAACTAGTGATGCAGGACGTTGGTGCAAAGTCAATGTTCTAATTCCTCCCATAGGTATTCAATGGGATTCAGGTCGAGCCTTTGGGCAGGCCAGTCCATTTCCAAATCCTTATTGTTCCCAAACCATTCCCTCACAGACCTCGCTTTATGACATGGAGCATTGTCATGCTGATAGAGGCACAGTCATCACCAAAGTGGTCCTCTATCGTAGGCAGTACGTAACTGGTCAAAATGTCCTTGTACCCTTCTGCATTGACACTGCCATGTAGTGATACAAGAGGGCCGAGACCATTCAATGGAAAACAACACCACATTGTAATACATCTCCTCCAAACTTCACTGATGGCACTACACACGATGTTAGAAATTGTTCCCTGGGCATTTGCCATACCCAAATCCATACTCCCATCGGACTGCCATATGATATAGCATGAATGCTTGATTCATCACATGCTTCCGCTGTTTCACTGTCAGTGGCATTGCTCTTTACACCACTTCAGGCGGCACTTAGCATTTACAGGAGAAATGTTTGGTTTGTGAGCAGCTGCTCAACCATGAAACCCCTTGGCCTCACAATGAACAGTCATGGTGCTGGCTAGAGTGTTAATAATACTGTGAAGCTCACGGGTAATTGTTTCAATTGATGTCTGCCTATTTGTATGAACCATCTTTTTTAATGCTCAATGGTCCCAGTCTGTCAGTATATGTGGCCTACCCAGTCATGCTTTTGTTGTGGTTGTGCCTTCTCATTTCCACTTCACAATCATGTCACCAACAATCGATTTCAGCAACTTTATAAGGGTTGAAATGTCCATGACAGACTTACTATTCAAGTGGCAGCCAATGACCAGTCCACATTCAAAGTCACTGAGCTTTGCTGATCGACCCCTTCTGCTGTTACTTCACATCAATTAAAAAGACAACTACCTCCATCCTTTTATACCAGTATGTGATGTTGTTGTGCCATCTAGGCTTCAGTTCACTATTGCAGGGGGGTGTTCAGATATTTTTTATCTGATAGTGTATTTAATTTAGGCTTAAATATGAAACAAAAATATAGAAATATAGTAGTAGTTTTAACTCAACAGGCACCACTCAGTTCAAAAGACCCTTGACCACCTGCAAGAGCACATACCACACAAATGTGCCTTTCAAAAACAGGAAACCCTCCACTCTCCAGGAGTGGGAAGGACAACTCTGAACCAAATATATCATGAAATAATTTATTTTAACTGTTTGCTTATAAAAGAATAGTGAAAACTTATTTTGTATCACTGATTTCTGAAAAACTGTAGCCTGATGAAACAAAATGATGGTCAGTTTGATAGATTTCTGGGGGTAGGGCAGTGGTTCCCAACCTGGGGTATGATAAAGCTCATCCCCATACAGCAGTGCAACCTTACATGCTCTTTGAGATGTTAATGTGTTACCCTGGAAATCAAGATCACCACATCTTTCACCAATAGAGCACGTGCGGGATATGATTCAACGATGGCTCAGGGCTCATCCACAAACCCCATAACCATTGCCGATCTGACTTTACAGGTGCAGCAGGTGTTGAACACCACCCCACAGCATGACATCTGACACCTCTATGATCGGATGCATGCTTGTGGGGATGATTGCATTCAACACGGCAGTGACTACACTGGATACTGAGGACAACAACATTTCAACTTTCATATGGTGCTGCATGCTCATCATATGAGTTGTTACATTGAAACTGGTATCAATGCAATAACTCATAAAGACATATATTCTGTGCAATTTTTATTCACCTAGCATAACTCTGTCTTGGTGTTGGGTTATACTGTTGACAGAAGGTATTCTAGAACTGCATCATGTAGAAAGGCAACATCACAAATGAAACATCTGACTTATGATAAGCATTTGCCACACTTACAACATTTCCACCACAGGAGAATAGTGAATATTACTGTAAGTTGTTCCGTCACAAGACCAAACTTATTTTAAAGACTAGCTGAGAGAGAGCACTTTACACATGGTGTTCTTTGAATTGCCTATCCATAACCAAAGATAACATAGAATGATATCAAATTTCTCTTAGATAATGTTTCAAGACTAGTGATCATTGGTTCCTGAAGATGCACAGAAAAGGCAAATCAAAGAATAATTGTCCAGTGGCATATGGCATGAATGTTAGATGTCATGATCTCATGAGCAATCACTGATAAACTAAAGGGAGGATGTGCTGATGGAGATTGTTTCTCTTCCGTTCATAATGAGGAATAGAAAAAAAATGACAGAATTTGGTTGTTTTCTTGGTTGAATGATTTAATCCCAGATATTTCCTTAAATAATATTCATAATCCTTCCCATTCCATTAATCCTAGACATGCTACTGACAGCTTCACAGGGATTTTTGACAATTTGTCAGAATTTGAAGCTTATTCTCTTATCTTTTTCTTATGAGAGATATTTGACATCATGTTTCAGTAAGAATATGTGCACTGTCAAAGATGCAAAGATCACCAAGGAATATTGTATTCAATAGAACATGAATGGGATATGGGTGGACATCATCTCAATACTCATTTTGATAATGAGGATATTGATGCAATGTCGACAAGGACGCAAACGAGCTATGACGTAATATAGGCGGACCAGAAAGAGATCTCCAAAAAAGAGAACCCCAGACGCCAGGTCGAAGGCCGTCCCGGATTGGCCAATTAAGCCGCGTGTGATTGGCCAGACCGGGGACTCTCAGAATCCGAGATCGCCTCCCCTCTTCTCGATGGCAGACCGCAAAGGAAGCTCTCAGAGCGACCTGGATCTGAGAATCCCATATTGTATAACATTAACCTGAATCCGAACTAAATAGTATTAACCTGGATTTGAGAATCCGATGACCTATTTAATCCTGTATATAAACTGTAATTAATTGTAAATAAATGTAGATACCTTAGACCGAACCCTTGACTCTGTCTGACTCATTTTGAACAACACATCAATATTGATATTTATGGGGTTGTTGAAGCTGGTGCAGCCATAGATAATCTAAAATTCTTTCAGTTACCAGAATATACTTACGTGCTGAAAAGATCATGACAAATTGCCTCTGGATTGATAACTTAACTTTAATTGTTAATTTCAAGATTTAGAAACAAAAGGATATTACTGATAAGCTGGAAGCAGCTGAATTGGAAGTCTGGAAAGAAAAAAAAGTACATTGCCATTTTTTCATACTGATGTGAGATCAAAATAACGGAGAATAATGTCAGTAGTTCAGCATAATGTACACACATATTTACATTTTATTTACAGTATATATATAGGGTTATTGGATTCTAAAAACAAGTCAAAGTTGTAAAACCCCTAAAGGGTCGATTTCTGGCAGATGAGGTCGTCTTTCTCGAAGCTCTCTGTCACGTCCGTGTTTGAAGAAGGGAGGCAATCAGCTGGTCAAACGCCCTTAACTGGCCAATCTGGGAAGGTTTTCAACATTGGGTATCTGGGTCGTCTCTCTCAAAGCTCTCTGTCAAGTCCGCCGACATTGCATCAATACTGTACAATCCTCCTAACAACAAACCTATTTTAATCTGGTTAGAAGCAGATTGTTGGTCTCTATCTTAGTGTAACTTCAACAATTGTTGTCTCTGTTTACTTTGAGGTTTGAAAGGGTGACTGCAGCCATAGATTTGTGAATTGACAACCTGTTGAACACACTGACACAAACACAGAACTTAGCTGAGGTTGCGGATTTCATCTAATTCCTCAGTACATGGTTCAAACCGGATATTTGCCAAGAATAATCAGAATGCATTGAACTGAAGTAAAGTTCTTGGTTTCTTTTCTTAGTTCACTCTATTACCCAGCAATAATAATTTCACCATCTTGGCCAAAGGAGTGACAGACTCCATTGAAATCTTTTTGGAGATTTGAATGCTCCTTCTACCAAATGGGGTTATACTTCTTCTAATGCTGTTGGTCACATCTTTGAGGATGTTATTGATTCAAATCCTGTTGAATTTAGTGAAATGAACACAGTTTCATTTTTCTGTCGTATTGTGATAATACATTCCTGATGTTGTTCTTTATCATGCTTCCCTAAAGGCAGAGATTCACCACTCAACTTCTGCTGCCCAGGGAGGATTTGGATATTTTAGAATTGAATCATATATGAAGCATCAAGATATATGGCAATCCTTGATGTCTTCGTGAATATCAATTGGGCAAACTGGAACCTTTAAGATCAACTTTGGGTTCGTTAGTGAAAATTTAATGAAAGGATAGCATTGATAAGAGTTTCAAAAACAGATGAATATGTAGATAAAAATCATTAAGTGTGCCTTGAAATCTATACCTAGAGGACAAGTCTATAGATGCACATTTTTTTAGAATGATACACTCCTACAACTTAAAAAGAGTGTGATGTTTCAGAAATATTGTTGAAAGAAATGGTTGTGATAAGGATCACATTGCCTTGAAGCAAAAGAATGCTATTTTAAAAAGAGAATCATTGAAGCCAAGCATTCTTCATATAGAGAGTTTTTAGAAAAACTTTATTTTAGAAAGATGGAGTGGAGGCACACTACTTTATCTCCAAGTTGAGCAACATTAGCTATACTATAAACAATTCTATGAAAAATGAGGATCATTTATTTTGTTCTGCATTATGTGAAAAATTAGTAATTTTTACCACTAGGAATGAGAAGAAAAAACCAGTTGCACAATCTTCCAATTCAAGAATTTGAATTTAAACTTTTCAATGACAACTTTGAATTATTAGAGCTTGACTTCGCTTTGGGAAAAATTACTAAAGGCAAAAGTGCTGGGCCTGATGATGTGTCCCCAGTTTCCATTGTTCTTAGGATCTCAGGCAAAACTAACTATCTTTTTTTAAATCAGCTAAGTTTTTTTAACAACATGTGGAAAAATTATATTCCTTGCAGATGGAGAAACTGTTCCTATTCTTAAACAAGAAAGAGAGCTTGTCCTAAAACTTCAGACCTATTGCCTTGACATGTATCTTTTCCAAACTATTTGAAGGTTAGCATAATAGAGAGACCCCCACTCATACTTAGATTCATGTAATCTCCTATCTTCTAGACAAACTAATTTCAAAAAACATTGTAGCTATACTGAGCAAGTTATTAGCATTTTCCAAGATGTCGAAGATGGATTTCAGCAGAAACATAGCATCTCAGCTGTGTTTATTGATTTTAATACTGCTTTCAATAGAGTTTGCAGGAAGGTTCTTTTAGAAAAACTGGCAAGATTAAGTGTGAGTGGCCATATGTTTAATTTTCTTGCATTGTTCTTGGCTCAAAGACTGATACAGGTGAGATATAATAATTATGTTTCTCCCTTTAAACAAATTAGGCAAGGACTCCCTCAAAGATCTGTTATCAGTCATTCTTTTTTTAACAATATGATAGATGATGTCATTTCTGCTATTGACACAATTTCTGGTATTAGCTCTGTATTATTTATTGATGATCTCATTTTGTGGACAAAAAGCAGTAATGTTTAAGCTCTTGAAACTTACCTTAATACAGCAATGCATGTGCTTCCGACTTGGAGTAATACCAATGAAATGGAAAATCTGAGTTTCAACTTTTACTCTATCTACAAGATATCATCCTATTACTATAAAACTGAATAATGTTTATTTTCCATATACAGAGTCAACAACTTATTTGGAAATTTGGTTAGATAAAACAGAACTAATTTGGGCTGGACACATTGAAAAACAAGTCAAAGAAACAGACAGGCATCAAATGGGGTGCTGCTGCTTCATATGTGAATCCTGCTTTGGAATATGGCATTGAAGTTATTATCACAGCCTCTGATGCACTCTTTAAAGAAAATTGATAAAATACAAAATGAGGCTCTTAGAATCATCACTGGAAGACCTCAGTCTACACCAATTGCTGTTGTGGAAATGCAGACTGGCATTGAACTGCTTCTTTTACAGAGAGAAATGATTGCATTGAATGCTCATGAGCATTTGAGATGTCTTGGTATTAATTCTGAATAATTACAGATCACCTACTGAACAGTAAAAACCCATGGTAATTTCACTATGAAAATTGAAGAACTTCATTAAGAAAGAATGTTATAAGTTTCTACTTTCTGAGTTTTCCTGAGGTTTAGGAAGATGGAAAATGTAAGTATAATCTTGATTTGACTACATCTATCAACAAAACTACTAAGCCAGACTGTGAGCTAAGAGCTATTGCCCTCCAAACTGTTAATGATAGATATTGTTTAACTATTTGTTTCCATATTTATACTGATGGGTAAGCTTCCTTGACTTGTGAAAATATTGGTGCTGGTGTGTATTTGTCTGAATTTCAGTTGTCAGTATCAGTGGGTAACTAGGCCACTAATTTTGATGGGAAGATTGGGGGTGGTGGTGCTGCATCTTAAAATTAATAAAATGTTTTTTCAACAGAAAAGTTGTTATTTTTATTGATTCCCAACTTGTAATTCTTGCCAAGGCCAACTTCAGTCCTACTGACAATATTACTGTGTTGGAATGCCAATGTTTAATTGATCAAATTCTTCAACAGGATAATGAACTCATCTTCCAATGAATTCCAAGGTACTGTGGAATTCATGGAAATGAGATGGCAGACAGCTTGGTCAGAAATGGGTGCCTTAATGGACCAACTCAACTTATCTCTATCCCCAGGTATTCTGCTAAAACAGTAATTCGAAACTCTTTTAAAAAGTACATCCAAAAGAACAGTGCTCTACAATCAGAAGGTAAAGATTGTGCCGACCTTCTATGCCCTAATAGCCAGATTCCCACATCCTTGCCTAAGTCTTTGTGGCTTGTTTAGATTGATGACAGACCTTGGTTATCTTCAGAACTATTTGTTTCATATTGGTATCCTAAATAACCCTAAATGTGTTCTGAACCAACTTTATGATATGATTGGACAACATCTTGACACCTATTCTGCTCTGCAGGACATACGACTTTTTTCTAATCCTCATCTTTTAAATACATTTTCTTTGAAACTAATCTTTATTGGGCTTCAGATGATCGAATGGCCAGCAGAGATATGCGTTGGATAAAAAAAAGAAACTTTAACCTATTTACTTTTAGTTTTGGAATTTCTTGGTTATACTCCCTGCTATGGTAAAACTACAATGTATGTCTAAATATTTTTTACCTAATGAAAACAGGATTGATTTTGATTTTAAGAAAATGAAGCTTGTGCAACTCTGTGAATAACTTAGTAAAACACATTTGATTAGCAGTCAATCTAAAATTCTCTCATCTTTGGATGGTCATAAGTTAGTTAAATATATTCACAGACTTAATGCAGTAGCTTGTGTTTATATCTTAAATATTTATACATAATAACACATTATTATACATAATAATAATTATTTATGTAAAAGTAGGCAGCGAATCATAGGCATGCCTGGGAATTTATAATGGTTAGGGAGAGGGGAGGATGGTTCATTCAACCAAAAAATAAAAATAAAAATTCAATATATTGGATTTCTTCCACTTCTTTGAATGAAATAAGGGATGGCTACAGTTATCCACCCCTACCACCACCACTACCCACCTCAGCACATCAGTGCAGTGAATGTAAAGGAATTAAAAGAGAAAAAAAGATACTACAGAACAAAATTTAAGTTATTGGATAAATATAATAACAAATAATAAAATACAAAAAGATATTTATTTTTAATTATTTATGAATTAGATATAAAAAAAAAAAAAACTAAATTGAAAATTTGTGGTTTAAAATCTCGCCACATAATATGTTACAATATTGCTGTGTAAGTTAAAGCTTTATTTTTTTTTAATCTTTTTAAGCAATTTTGAATACATATAATTAATATTGAAAGTTATACTAAGCTAATTGAGTTTATGCATTTTTTTACTTTTAATAGAGCCTGCTTGTAAACATTTATATTAATTATAATAAATCACAGGCTTATCTTTTTACTATTTCCCTTTTACTGAATTATAGTGTTTCATTTTATACTGTCATAGATTCACATTTGGATGTTTTTAGGTTATCTTTGATTGCTTCCTGTTCTACTTTAATAAATAGATATGTAGAAGCCATAATATTTGTTCCCTTTCTTGCCAAATTCGAATTGGAAGAATTCTAGAAATTCTTTTCAGAATTTTTGAAGTATCAATGAGATATCCCTCACCATCACCTTCTTAGTTATTTACATTATAGTAAATTTATACTAAAATAAATAAATAAATAAGCCGTAATCTATGGTGTCAAAGATTCCAGTTGATTGATGGTATGTTAAGTTAGGTTAGTTGGGGGCAAGGGACGTTAGTTAATTGAAGAAGAATTAGTTTTGTATTGATTTTGGGAATGGGGATGGTACACAAACACTCACTTATTAAGAACACGGTCCCATACTACAAGTACACACCACAAAGCGTACTAGAGTCACCCTCACATAAGCTGTACTGGGACCGTCCCATTCACACAGACAAAACCATACATCACAACAGACCAGACATCACACTTGTTGATAAGGTCAACAAACAGACCTATCTCATTGATATTGCAGTGCCTGTCAGCAAGAACATACAGAAAACTCACACAGACAAGATCAGTAAATACACCGATCTAGCACATGAGCTCCAGAAGCAGTGGAGGCAGGACCGAGTACGTGTTGTACCCATCGTCCTGTCCGCCACTGGTCTGGTGCCTCACACATTGCACCACAGTCTCAGGACACTAGGACTTCACAAAAACACTTTTGCACAACTTCAGAAGGCTGTGATACTCAACACAACACACAGTTAGGAAATTCATGGAAAACAACCACACATCCCTAACCATTCTTCCACACTTTTTTTTAACACTTGGCAATATGTGCTTTGGTCCTTGACCCACCATACTGTCTTTGCTGGGGAAACCCAAGGTTTGAAACTTTTACAAAATAATAATAATAACTGATTGCCTAAATTTGCGAGTTGATGAATGTGAAATAACAACACTGATGTCATGCATGATAATATGTATGGAATTACTGCTAAGTGTTCGTGCTTTTTTTTTTTCAATGGTAAATACAAAAATATCACTGATGTCAGGGATACCACCTCCACCAGTATATATTTAAGCTATATTAGTAACAAGAAATTTTAGGTTTAATTCATAGATTAAATAAATTCAGTTTAGAATCCCTAACTTACCATAGATCCATCTTTCTTTGTTACAGTGCATTTCTCTTTGATTTGCAATCTTACAAACGGATGCAAAATCTTGAAGTAAATTGTTTGCAACTGACATCAGGTAAAATTCCATGTAATTAACCTGTTTTGACTCGAAGGAGAATATAATGCAATACAGAAATGAGGTACTAACTCCATCAGCCTTTTCAAATAAAGATTAAAGCAACTTTCTTTAAGACTCTTAAGATAAAAAAATGTTTTAATTAATTAAAACTAAAACTAATAATTTTAGCAATTTCAATAAGATATCATTAATTATTAAACATGTATGGTTCTTAAAACAGTGTTTTACCAGTTACTTCTCGCTTTAAGATTTATTTCCTTTATTTCATTAAAAAGATTAAGTGTTAATTAATTTCTTTCATATATGTATGTATTGTTGCAAGACAGCATAATCAGAGCCAAAATTCTGTTATTTATGTTTATTAAAACTGCAATTTAACACAGCAACAAAAATCACTTGTATGTCAAAGCAAAGTTGTTTACCAATGCCTCATGTTAAGTGAAGTTGTTTGTCATATGGTGACTGGGAGAGGGGAGAAAGGTAAGATTATGATGTGACCAATGCCAAGTATATATGGGAGAGTTACTGTCAATCGAGTTTGAGTGAGCAGGAATTTTAAAGAAGAAATTGTGTTTAGATAAGTGCTTGGCAATCACTGTTAATTTATATTTCAATGGTAATAAACTCAAGATTTCTTTTAGTGAAGTCTGTGTCATCTTCCCCAGATTCAGAGAGAGTAAAGGACGTCACTAGGTATTAATGATTCATGATTGCTTAGGGACAGCAAATTTGTAAAACTTTTATCTTTGTTTTGAGGGTCTGGTCTGCTTTTCTGTGTGGGTGTTTTTTGCCTAGCAGCTTGTATAGGGGCAGCACATGTCTGAGGATGTTACCGAAGACAACCTATATGCCAGGTGGCCACTTATACTGTAAGTCAAACCTATGTACAACTGTATATTTGGGTACATACTAAAAATACAGTGGCTGTTTTGCTGTTAATTCTCATTATATCCAGATATGTATTTTCTTCCAAA
>JAFIDM010009631.1:132688351-132702231 GCA_023159025.1 Thereuonema tuberculata | reverse complement strand
TTTGGAAGAAAATACATATCTGGATATAATGAGAATTAACAGCAAAATATATAATAATATGAGCAAAAAACAGTGGCTTTTTATTTAACAGTGTATGAAAACATCTGCAGGGAGCGTCTAGCTGATGATTGTTCTGTTTTTCAGGCGGAACTTGGGGCGATTCTCTATGCTCTTTGCACGTGCCTTGATCTTTGGAGTAATATTTTTTTTAATATTGCCATTATTTCTGATTCTCAAGCCGCTTTGATGGCAGTGGGAAATACTCCTATTTTATTGGGAAAACACAGATAAAGGACGGTCACTCTTTAGATTTGTTAACAAGGTTAGCGAATGTTCTCTGTTTACTAACTTTGTTCTTAATCAATTTCTCACCAGTCATGGTGATTTTAAAAGTTATCTTTTTAGATTTCGATTAAGGGATGAGGCCAAGTGCAATTCATGTGAGTTAAATGAAGATGAGGATCCCGACCACATCTTATGGCTAAGATCCTCAGCATATTATAATTAGAAATAGGTTTAAATCATTTTTATCCCAAAGAAATATTTCCTACCCATGTTCTGACGCACGTGTCATGGGTATTCTGAATTTTTATTCTAACTTTGTTCAAAATATGCATCTTTAATAATCGTACTTGATCTCTTCCTTTCTCTCTTTTTTAATGTAAATATCTTTATTTCGATCTTTCTTTGGTATTTTAACATGTTTTTATTAATTATTGGCTTAAATACTTATGATAAGTATTTATTAATTTTAACATTGTGTAATGTGCAATTTCTTTTTATTGTTAAAAGTGATTTTTGATTTCTTTCGGGCTGCCATCTTTGGTGGTCAATGGGGAGGGTGGGGTCCGAACTGTACCCGGCCTCATGGATAGGGCCTTTGGCGGTCTATGGGGCTGTTCGAGGTGGGCCCCTGTCGACCGTTTCATACTCCTCCTTTCAATCAAAAGGGGGTAGCCCAGTAATTTTCCTTCAGCATTTTATATTTGTGTTTATTAAGGATCTTGAAAAAAAAAAATTGTTTTCCTTTCTCTTTTGGATTTTATTTATATATATATATATATATATATATACATCTAAAAATCATATGTTATGTGGGAGACCAAAAATCTGCTATGTAGATACTGGTCTCCATGTTTGCTCGTCATTCTAAAATGTATGAAAAGAGAAATCCACTGTTTTTCATCCAAAAAGGAATGCATTCATTTACAAGCTTCCCTTCAATTAATTGTCACACTGTCAACACTTTATCCATTACTGTGTTTAGAAAATGCCAAAATACTGGCTCATGTAGCCAAAATTCACATAAAGAATTTACGACCATTGAGAAGTTTGAACTGTAGTGAAATGCAGTGAACATTCCTGAACCAGTGCTTTTTGTGATAGTGCACAATATCAGTATATTTTTTTATGATGTATCAAAAAATCTAGGTATTATTTTTATTAATATGCTACAATTTATGTAAAGAAAAGTCAAAGCCATTTAGAGAATAAATCACGAGGAACTTTATTCAAGTAAATAATGAAGTCTTTAAAAAATATGATTACCATAACTTCTTTATTTTTAAAAAAAAAAAAAACAAAAAAAAAAGCATTGCTTTTTAGAACATTAATTTTACTTAACCTTAAAAGCAAAAATAGCTTGTAATTAAATTTAATTCTGTCTATTTTCTTGACCCCCCTCCCCTCCTTTCCAAGATTCACATTTGCACAAGAAAGCTGATTTCAGCGTAGGGAGTCTTATCTAGGTCAAAACTTCTTTTCAGGATATCATGATACTTGAAAACACCCTTCACTTTTCATCATCAAAAAAAAAAAAAAAACCCTTCAGCCTAACAAACAATGTAATCATTCATCTAAACCAGAAAAATCAGATGAAAATAATGTTAAACTTCAGAGTTACCCTGAAGGTTCTCCAAGAAATCCAGATTAACAACCCGCTGATATATAACCAAATAATGTTCAAACCAAAAACTAACAAAATTCTAAAACAGGTCTAAAAGCTTTGTTTAAAATGTCATGTCACCTCTCCTAACTTCACTACTAAATGATTAGAATATAAAAAACATTTACCATTTATTTAATTTTGACATTAAATTGCTATTGGCTTAATTTTAAATATTTATTTGACCCTGCTGTTTTGACCATTGATTTCATTAGAATTCTCACATTAATTTGGTTTACATAATAGAGCTATTTAAGTGATATCACCAGTATCCTTTATATTTTTGTTTTAATATTGTTAAATAAATTCCCACCCATGTTTTATTATTTGGGGGGGGGGGGGACTGTATAATTTCTGCAAGTTATTTTGTTTGTTTTGTATTTTTTTAAAAAAAAAAAAAAAAATCCTTTATTATTTTTTATTTCTCTTCCAGATGTTTCTCTTTTGTATTTCTGTAGTTGCTTATAATATGTTTTCTAAGGCTAAAACATTTTCATGCTCTCTTTTCAGTGAATCAGTTTTGTTTGGTATTGACATTTCTCCTTTATCAAGTTAACTTTTCCTTATCATTTACTTTGTCATGTTCATTCCTTTAGTATATGCATATGTCTTAGAAAAACTGTGTTGCTATTCTTCAAAAAAAAAAAAGAAGAATGAAAATTTATACAATTTAAAATACGTGTAAAGATCTAAATAGTTAAATATTTCTGTAAATAAATACAAACAATGAATATATTAACATTAGTACACTGAACTTTATTATCAATTTAATTTAATTTTTCACAATTTAATTGAATACTTAAATCAATAAAATAACAGTTATAAAGTATTATTAAATCTACATAAATTGGCACACTTTTTCAGTACAAAACATATCATTATTATTAATTAATTACAGTATCTTCAAAAATACATCATAGTGCTGCTAAGGATTTGATTGAAAAAAAAAAATACAACAAAATGTCTGCTTTTAATATGAATTATAATAAGAATACATTATAAGAAAGATACTGGAATGTAAAAGACAACAAAATTATAAGATTTAATGATAACTTATTATTTGATACAATATCAGTAAATAAAATGAACAATTAAAAATAAAAAAGATACAAGATTTCTCTCTTGCCAAATGCGATGATGAGCAGTTTATCAGAAATTAAAGATTCGGAGGCACTTTTAAAATAGAAAAGAACAAATTTGTCTAATTTTCTATAAGAACTGAAGAATAAATTTTATTTGTCAAATATAGGGAACTCAAAACTGCATGCTAGATTTGAGGAACTTAATAAAGTGATCTAGAAAGATAAATGTCTATGTCACTTACCAGGTAAGGAAAAATTCCTTTTACTTTTTGGAAGTAAAAAATCTTTGACTAAATTTGTAATAAAAAATTTTGGTTTTTGATTTAAGTTTATTTAGTAAAGCTGAATCAGATAAAGAAGAAAACCATGTGTGTACATGATTTTGGAAGTGGATCTTATGTTATACAAACTACAATTATTCTTGACAAACAGTGCTGCTACAAGTAACTAAATCCAAAAAGCTATATTCCCCCCAAAAAAGCTATAAATCTTACATTACATTGCTGAAAAAACTGATACCAACCAATAAATTTTAGAACAAGTGCAGCAATGTCTAATATGGACTGATCTGAAGCATTGCTACTATGTCCCTATTAATTTATAAATTGATATGATGTGTTATCAGCAAATTATGCACAATATATACTAATCAACGTGGGCCCGGTAGCCGAGTGGGTAAGGGCGCTTGGCTGCGGTTTGGAGGTGACAGGTCCTAGGTTTTCCACGCTCCATTCTCCTCCAAACGGGTCCTAGGGTCTACCCAGCCCTCTGTCGAATGGGTACCTGGTTTCTTTCCCGGGAGTTAAAGGCGGGCGGGCATCGGGCTGACCTCCCGACCTCAATCTAGTCCCGTTGGTCACGAAACACTGGGAGCCTTATCTCCCGTGCTCCTGTGGGCCTGCATGGCCTGTTTATGGGATTGCTTTATATACTAATCAACAGAACAGCAGCTCTTGATATGCAATATACTGCAAATAACATTCAGATAAACACTTCAAAATGCATCTATTATAACTTATGAAATTATCAGAACACTCATCATAAACCAAAGATAAATGAATTATAATGATATCCATTCAGATAATAACAACAACAACAACAATAATAATAATAATAATAATAATAATAAAGTGTTTGTATAGATATTTTCCAATGAGCTCAAGCAACATCAAGTTGTAGAAGCATCAAATTTCTAGTTGATCTGCTTTCCTTGAAACTGTAGAGATCACAAATCTGAAATTGAGTCAATAGCTATTTGCATGTCTCTGAAACAAATATGTTCCAGCTCTAGTTTTGGGAAACACATGACATTACTGAGGTAGAGCTGTTATTACAGATGAAACAATACGTTAGAATCTGATCATCAGTTATTTTTGCAATCACTAAAACTATCTATCTCACTAAACCAAAGTGCCTAACTCCCACACAATCAAGTAAGATTTACAGAAAAAAAACTTCATACTGGTCTAACCCACCACTCTTCAAAATTGAGACATGAAACATTTTATCTATAAATAGATATTTGCCAGCAGTCTTGCAGTCCTACATATACCAAACTGACAACAGTCAGCGGCGGCACTAGGAGGGTGCGGGGCCTCGGGCAAGATGAATTTTGCGGGGCCCTTGGCGTTTTGTGACACCGGCCTATGACCCATCATAGTCATACTGGGTTTGAAACACACATAAAAACACATATAAATATATAGATTTTTAAAGAAATATCATATTCATTAACTGTATGTAATTTCTTAATTTTGAAATATTAAAAATGCATTTATTTTCATCCATAAACCTCTTTCTTCTAACCAAGCGCGGGGCCCCCACAAGTGCAGGGCCTCGGGCAGTCGCCACGTTCGCCACCCTCTAGTGCCGGCCCTGCAACAGTATACTGTAAAAAGTGGTATTTTTTTTATTATAGGATGTTCAAAAAAAACAAACGAATATGCAAGAAAATAAATTAACAATTATTATTTATATTTAATAAAGATCCTAAAATGAAACTTAATGAGAATACTGAAATAAACTGCCTGAACTTTAAACCATGCCCAATAATAAATAATTACTTCTGTGCTACATCTTATCACAACATGACAGTGTAAGTGCATCCTAATAAATTAATTTCTTTAAGATAAATGAAATGAAATTGTAAATAAGCATTTCCTTTAACCTTTATGATATTCAGAAGCAGGAACATTTGCTGATGAATAAGCTGGCAAATTTAGAACATATATAGAGGGTCCTACTCAATAAAAGATTATAATCTTCTGAAGATATATCTGCCACACAGTTTAAAGAATCAAATCACAAATACTGATCTAAAAGATACATTATATTAAAAGTTTAAAGCTAACCACTTTTATTGGTAAATCATGTTAAGCACAAGAAAAGTTAAAGGAATTAATGTACGAATAATTTTATTTAAATTTTACTTTTATTATCTACATTTATTGACTTTAAGATGAACATGATAAAACACTAAAGTTAAGCTTTTTAACATGCTTAAAATATATGACCTTAATAAATACAGAGCAAATGCTAATAGATAAATACTGCAGTCATCATTCTTTATAATCTCCATTCTGAGATAATATCTCATCTTAGAATGGGAAAATCCCTCAAAAAGAAAGGATCTATATAGTATCTCCACTTCTATCAATTCCCTAAAAATTGCTATTAAGGCAAAAAAATTGACCAACTGCAAAATTTTCAAGACAATATAGGAAACCACAACAGCAAATAGTTTAATTTCAGTTATCTACAAGATGTAAGAAGTACTAACACACAAATTATACAAATAGACTTGAATCTACATGAAACACTAACATCTGAATAAAATAAAGCCTTGCCAAATGGAAAGTTCATAACATCTGATTATAGAATGTCTCAGGAGGTATTTTACCCATTTCAGCTGAAATTGTAAAACAAAGTGTAAAAATTTTAATCTTTAATAAATATAGAACTTTGTATTATATTGAGAAAGATTAACTAAAAGTTCAGAATCGTCTACTTCATCATTAAAATACTGAAATGTCATTTTCAGCTCATTTTTAAAATTATGATACAATACTTTTCTGATACAGTAAAGCTTTTTTCTACAGATTTAACACAGTCCCAAAAAAGATAATATTAGAAGTGATTTTGATAATAAAAAAAGCTTCATTTTTACCCTTGAACAATCCCTTATTTAACAAAATAAATCTTGAAGTTTTTCCGAGTTTTTATTAACATTGTTGACTATCTAGACACCAGGAATGGTTAAGCAATTAATACCTAAACCACATTTCATTTTCAGTGAAATCATTATTTACAAAATATTATCAAATTAACGAATTCATTAAACTGCAAAGCTTTTGTGTGTATGTACAGTTTAAAAGTTTTGCTAGCCATCTTGTGGGTATGTACAATTTAAAAGTTGTGCTATCTTAAGGAGATCCTGCTGAAAAGACAAAACAGGTGTTCTGCATCAAAGCAGTGAAAACAAAGAAGCTAAAATTCAAGGCTATTTCAATAATAAAAAAAAAAGAAGCCTTAATGTTACTCTTGGTGCAGTCACTAAAAATAACTAATCCAAATTGTAAAGATATGAGAACAAAGCCTTTTACATCCCATTCTGGGAATCTTGAGACCTGATAAATAAAAGATGTGCAAATAAAATTGTCACAAACAAAACTTACTTAAAACCCAAAGCAGATGTAAACAAGACTGGGAGTTTTTACTTCAATCTAACATTGACGGAATGAAAAATATCATAAATAATGTAAAGGTCAGATTCAAAGACATCAAAATCTCATTAGCCTAACAATCACACAAGTGAATATTCATGGAATAAAGCTTTGCACTTTCTTAATTTACAAGAGCAATATGAACGAGACAACAATGTAACAATGATGTTAACTATAGGTATGAAACCACTTTTATTGCTTAAGGATAATTCTAGAGAAATATACAAAAATTTCTGTGTTTAATAATATTTATACAATATTTTTGCATGAATTGTTGCCACTAAATTTATTGAATTAGAAAGTTCATAACAACTTGCTGAATAACCACTCGACTTTAAATGCTTTGCCTTCTTCAGATGGCTTACAAATAGCATAAAGACAGTGAGAACTATGTTAGGATTAGCAGTTACATGATGCTACATAGATGTGAATCATCCACTGGTTGAATATGTTCTGCTGCCTTTACATTATTCTTAACTATATGAAGAATAGTAATGATTAGTTAAATCAAATGGCAATTATTCAGGTTGATATGAAGCTTCTAATTTTGATAGGCTACAGATATTCAACATATAACAGTAAATATACATACAGTTCCTTTAGATATTAAAATTAATATTGATTTTCAGTATAAATCTTATCAGATTCATAGAGCATGTAGCCTATGTGAGTTGAATAAAAAAAAAAAAACGACAGGATGAATTTGACTTGTCTTCTAAACACAGAAAAATAAAATATGATTTTTTTTTTTTTTACTTACCAAAATGAAATATTTTATAATATTCAACAGATTACATGACATATCACTGGAAAACTTCCTCTTTCACCTTCAGACTAACACCAAACAAACTTTCCAGTGCGACTGAGATTTCAGCTATATATATTAATTTAAAAAAAAAAATAAAAAAAAATAAAAGGTGTGTGTGTGTGTGTAGGGGAGGGGAGATGAAATGCCAAATTTTGACAAAACCAATAAATCATAAACTAAAATACTAGGAAGAAAAACAGATTTGAACATGAAAATATTCCTCTTTATTAATAATTATTTTCTTTGCAACTACAATGGCTGTAGATAAATTCATCTGACCATAAGATGTCAGTGCAAATGATCAAAACTACATGACAACATTCATGTTATAACATCAAGATCAGTCAAACAAACACGATGTATTCTGAGGAAACTCACTAAGCTTCACTGACAAAGTCTGGTCCTATTTCTAAACCCACTAACTTTTTAATGCTACTAAATGGATTTAGCATCAGAAACAACAATGCAACTAAATGAAAACTTTAGCAATATAGTTGAGTTTCCTGTAAGACTCTTCTCTACCTCTGATATAAATATGCTTCAATTACTGTGTCTCAACTATAAATTTGTTCCATGGTGCTTATAAAATTTCCATTTTTTTTTTTTTTTTTTTTAGGAATAATATTTATATGATGCTATATTAACAGAAAACATTAACAATAGCCAATTCTTTATGAAATTTACAATTTGAATGTCTTAACTATAAACAAAATACTTGTCTTCTTTTGAAAATCTGAATGGAAACAAAGTTTCAAAAGAGGGATTCTATTTGATGATCAAAGACTTTAGGTCCAGCATTTTCTGTGATCAAAAAGTGTTTATTCCTGGAAACTGATTTTTAAGAGTAGGCTTCAGCTATCAAATGCCATTGATTAATGCAAAATGATCATGTCTCAATAAAATACATAATTGATGAAAACATTAAGCAATCAATGCATTCAATAGTTACCGCTCGTCATTAATTATGAAAAAAGAAGTCTATTTGTAAATAAAAAAAAATCAGAATGGTTCTGAAGAAATATCTGGATTTATATTTAGAATGCATACTTACTTAGAGAGCCTTCAAAGGAAGATATAACAATCACTCAAAAGCTGCCACGAAGGAAGAGGAAAATGTCCTCACTGATATCATAAATTTCCATAATAAATGGAAACTTCTTTTCACAACAAATAGAACAAATAGACATTTTACCTGCACTTTTCGTTATATCCACAAACATTTTTGAATAAACAAAAATGATCAACAATTCTTTAGAGACTGAATAAAAAAGGGAATATATCAACACCTTACAAGATTATCACAGAGAACAAGGGAGTGCATCATAAATTCAACAGATTGCAAAGAGCAACTGATATAACACAACAGTGCAGTTAGCTAGGAGAACGATGAAACTTATATATAACAATACAGATTACAACAACACCTTTAATAGTCACTGCATCATAATGCTGCCGCCTATTTATTTTGAAAATTTATAAAATGAACTGTACAATTCATTTCTTAGCAAAATAATAACTATTTAGAACAGGAAAACTGAAAGACATATGATTCCAACATGACTGCAGCAAACATTACAAGTTAGGTATCTTCTCGATAGGCTACCTTATCCAATAGTTCCATAAGCCATTTATATTTAGAAACATTCGAGAAATTTCTCATATGGATTTACAGTTGGAGAAGGAAAAAAAGGAACAATTTGAAACCTAAATCTATATATGAACACTGCATTCTAAATCAATGCATTTTTCGTTAATTACTTTGAAACAGTACTAAAACTAACAACAATTTCCTTAAAAAAATGTGGAATTTTAACCTACAACATAAAATAGTCCCTGACAAACTTAAGATATAGAAAAGAAATACAAGAATAAAATGTGGAAATCAAATATTTGTATGCATTTGATCTTTTGCATGCTGAGTCGCCATGACTGAAGAGAGTCTGATAAGCTCAAAACAGCTGTCTCAAGGTTTCAGCAAAGGCTTCCTTGCTTAAACATGGGATTTTTATTTGAGAAATGGAGAAAAATGCATACAATCAAGGAAAAAGGTTAGAGAAAAATACATAACGCATGAATTTTCACAATATTCAGTGTCTGAAAGTGCAAAGTCAAAACTTTTTAGAAATAGAAGGAAAGTAAAATAAAAAGGAATCTAAAAATCGAACTTAATATCAAAATAGATATTCTTAAAATGAAAAAAAAATAATCTGACCAAACAGTAAATACTTAGGCCAGTTTTATTCTAATTTTACATTATCTCCTGGAAGGATGCTGAAAGTGCTCCTGAGACCACATAGGCCTGTTCTAGGATTCTTTTATTTTTAACTATGATGCTGATCTTTAAAATATTCAAATGATCATTTGGTCTATAATGATAAATCTACACATATCATCCCAAATCTAATTGGTAATGCAAGTTTCTTTATCAAGAAAACCAAGAAATAAAAGGTTTCTCTACATTCAATAAGAATGCTTCACAATTGTTACTGAAATAAAGTACAAAAAGAGAAAGAAAATAGATTAAAAGGAACTTATTGATTAAATAGAATTAGAGGAATATTACTGAAAGTTTCAGAACACTGCACATGTTTCAACTTTAGGAGAAAGCACAAACATATAGGATGACAAATGATAAAAAAAAACCCAGAGTGATTACTATGGGTGAGTGTTTTGCCTGCCAGTTATAGCGATGAAACTTATACAGATTACAACAACACCCTTAATAGTTCCTGCATCATAACATTGCCTCCTGTCTTCTTTGAAAATTTATAAAATGAACAGAATAATTCTTTATAGCAAAATAATAACTATTTGGAGCTGGAATATGAAAATAAATATGCCACCACAGGATTGCAACAAATATTGAACAATCTATATCCCTGTTTCCCAACGGGGGCAATTTGAATGTTGAGAAGGGCAATTGGAAAATGGATAATTGTTTTTTTTTGGTTGTAAAAGTGAAAAAGACGTTTTTTTTTTTTTTTTTTTTTGGTGGGGCATAGCATACTTTAGATACTTTAGGTGGGGCGTAGCACAAAAAAGGTTGGGAAACACTGATCTATATCTATATAGATATATAGGTATAAAGTGGAAAAAAAGGAGAGAGAAAAAAAGAAAAAGGATTAAAACACACTTACTGATAAAATAGAAATAGAGGAATATTATCTGAAAGTTTCAGAATACTGTACATGTTTCATCTTGAGGAGAAGACACAAACATTTAGGATGAGACAGGATAAAAAGACATGGTGACTACTAACACTAATAGTGAGTGTTAAACGATGAAATATATATCACAATACAGATTATAACAACGCCCTTAATAGTACCTGCATTATAGTGATGCCTCATCTTTATTTAGAAAATTTATAAAATGAACTATACAATTCATTTATAAGAAAGTAATAACCTATTTGGAGCTGGAATTTGGAAATAAATATGCCACCACATGACTACACCAAACATTACAAGTTAAGTAATATTACATGTCAGCTACCTTAGCCTATAGTTGCATAAGGCCATTCAGATTTAGGAATATTCAAGAAATTTTCATTTATTAGATTTACAATCAGAGAGATAAAAAAGGAACAATTTGCAACAATCTGAAAGTGCAAAATCAATAATCCTTAAAAATAGAAAGCAAGTAAAATAAAAAGGAATCTAAAAGTCGAACTTAATATCAGTGTAGATATTCTTAAAATGAAAAAAATAATCTTACTGATTAGTAATTATGCCATTTATATGCTAATTTTACATTATCTTCTTGAAGGATGCTGAAGTGGGAAACCTTACCTCCTGTGACCCCCCAGAGGCCACATAGACCTGTTCTAGGATTTTTTTAAATTTTTGACTATGATGCTGATATTCAAAATATTCAAATGTTTATTTGGTCTATAATGATAAAATGTACATAAATCATCCCAAATCTAGTATGGAATGAAAGTTTTTATCAAAAAAAAGAAAAAAAAGAGAGAAAATAGATTAAAACGTACTTGTTGATTAAAAAAGAATTGGAGGTATATTACCCCAAAGTTTCAGAACACCGCACATGTTCATCTTCAGAAGAAAGCACAACATATAGGATGACAAAGGATAAACAGACAGAGTGATTACTAAGGGTGAGTGTTTTGCCTGCCAGTTATAGCGATGAAACTTATACAGATTACAACAACACCCTTAATAGTTCCTGCATCATAACACTGCCTTCTATTTATTTTGAATATTTATAAAATGAACTGTACGATTCATTTCTTAGCACAATACTAACTATTCAGAGCTGGAATACTGAAATAAATATGCCACAACAGGACTGCAAAAACAATTACAAGTTAAGTATATAACATTAGCTATCTTATCCAGTACTTTCATAAGGCCATTAACATTTAGGAACATTTGGGAAATTGTCATTTATAAAGGCACAAACATACACAAGATAAAAAGACATGGTGATTACAATTATTGAGCCAGACTGTATAATAGTATTAAGAGTGGAAGCAGTGGGTTTTCTATTGTGGTGGGTTAAAGGTTTGGCATCAGTGGAATTGGGTGTGTTTCCTTGAAATGTGTAAATGAGTATGAAAGTATGGGGTATTTGACAGTGAAAGCTTTTTATTAGACAATCTTAGCCTCATACTAGTTTGCCTTGCCTTCAAAAACATGAACATACTCATTTCACCCAGTACAAAATAAAATGATCTCTCCGAGTGGTATTCGCGATCCCCTGTATACAATATCCCTTTAGTAACAATGAATATTAGGTCAAGATTCACCAATATGTATCATTGTTGGCAGAATATTAAGGTCCTACTAGGGTGCTGAGGCTATGTTGAACAAACAGGCTGCCGTCCCCTGAAGATGGAACATGTACAATATTATGAAACCAACAGGTAGTATTCCTCTACTTCCACATTACCATGTAAATGTGTTTTAACCTACTTTCTTTCTTGCTAAATTATCTACATTTCTGTGAAAAAAACAGTTTCTACAGAAATATTTTCACTTATTGGCTTTGAGTATATTTATGAACACCATTCATACATAGCAAGTACTGCTACAGCACAATTAGACAGCAGATAGAAATCTAATATAAAATGCAGGGTTTTATCAAGAGAATTAAGAAATAAATGGATTATCTACATTACAATAGAGAAACAGTTTCTACAGTAATATTTTCACATGTAATCATCTTGTATACTATCTTGAAATACTTCATATTACAGAAACACAACATCTCATTAATGTCATATTTTGCAGGCGTTAGTTATCCTGCTTTATCAGGCCACTATTTCCAAACAACTTCACCGTTAATGGATGTATTTAAACTACTATCTCTTAAAGATGTATTAAATTAACAATTTGTTAATGGTGAAGATGTTTGGAAGTAATGGTCTGATGAAGCAGGATAATAAATGCTTGCAAACTATCACATTTATGAGATGGTGTATTTATGTAGTCTGAAGTATTTCAAGGTAATATATAAGTATGAATTTCTCAATAGCTTCTCATAACATGTATCATCTCTTGATACATGTAAATAGCTTCCTACATAGCAAGTACAGTAACATCACAATTAGATAGCGGATAGAAATCTAGCATAGAATGCTAGAGACTAAGAAATAAAGGGATTATCTACGTTACTTTATAAAAGGAATTATCTACAGGTTACTAAAGGGATTATCTACAGTTTTTACAGTAATATTTTCACAAGTATCCTCTATTGATACATGTAAACAGCTTCCTACATAGCAAGTACTGTAACATCACAATTAGATAGCAAATAGAAATTTATTGTGGAATGCACGATTTTATCAAGAGAACTATGAAATAAAGGGATTATCGATATCACTATAGAAAAACATTTTCTACAATAATATTTTCACAAGTATCATCTCTTGATACATGTAAACAGATTCATACATAGCAAGTACTGTAACATCATAATTAGAAAGCAGATAGAAATTTATTATGGAATGCCAGCTTTTATGAAGAGACTAAGAAATAAAGGGATTATCTATGCTACTATAGAAAAACAGTTTCTACAGTAATATTTTCACAAGTATCATCTCTTGATACATGTAAACAGCTTCCTACATAGCAAGTACTGTAACATCATAATTAAATAGCAGATAGAAATCTAGCATAGAATGCGTAGAGACTAAGAAATAAAGGGATTATCTACATTACTATAGAAAAACAGTTTCTACAGTAATATTTTCACAAGTATCTTCTTTTGATACATGTAAACAGCTTAACACATAACAAGTACTGTAACATCACCATTAGATAGCAGATAGAAATTTATTGTGGAATGCACGATTTTATCAA
>JAFIDM010009631.1:132661131-132688341 GCA_023159025.1 Thereuonema tuberculata | reverse complement strand
TGAAATAAAGGGATTATCTACATTACTATAGAGAAACGGCTTCTAAAGTTATATTTTCAAATGTATCGCCTCTGGTTGCACAGTCTTCATAAACAGCAAATACTGTAACACCACAATTAGATATGAAGATAATATTCAACAATAAGTATCATGAAAGAATCGGATCCTCAAGGAAGAAGCACCTTGTTATCTACTTCACAGCAAAATGAACAGTGGAAAATTAAGAAACAGATAACACAGTTACAAAGTTCCTAAATAGCCAGCTGTAATAAATAAATTCATAATTTATTAGTAGAATACCTAACTCATAAGAATGAATCATTTTTGTTCCTAATAATAAAAAAAACACATTTAATAATAAAAGAAATGTTCTGCAATATATCTCTGGTAAAGCCATATAATTTCCCATAAGATTAGCACATTAAGAATTATTGCCGTATTCATGTACACTTCCCTTGCAAACTTGTATCACAGCAGCTTGTTTATTTGATTGATTAAAATACTTCAAAAGCTTATATATTAATAACAAATAACACAGGTAGTTAGTGACGAGTTATAATAAATATATTCAATATTCTGAAGTGACAGCAGAAAACTGATGAAATATATTATGTAATGTATGTACTTCCCAAACTTAAACTTTGGCAAAATTTTATTTCTTCTTATTTTTTTATAATCTCTACTTTTTTCAATTAGATCTTAAAGAAAGTTTTGATTGTAATCCTCTAATTTTGCAAGATTGTTGGAATCCTGCTTACTATTTCCTACAAAGAAGCAGATGATAACAAAGAATTCAAAATGAAATGGAAGCTTGAACTATAGTAAATAAATGTAAAACTTATAACATGATCAAATTAGATGAAGAGGCTCTGGTTAACAATGCTTTTAATGGAAACATTATAAACAGTGGAAGTTATAATGCTGAATAAGTTATTAGTACAGAATTCTATTAGTGCAAATGTGTTTATTATATGAAAGTCTATAAAAACTTAGTGTTGGTGAAATAAGTCAGTGCAATATCATCTCATTGTAAACACAGCAAACTGACAGACTAGAAGATTATAAGATTTAATGAGTTCAATGCATATACTACATTGATAACTATTAAAATGGTCCTAAATTGATTAACTTTGTTAATTTAAAATCACTTTAATTTCTGTTAAAAGGGAAAACTGTGTATATGTGTTGAACACATCTGATTCAACAAAGGAACTAACTACAAATTTTAGATATGCTTTGCAAAGAAATGTAGTTTGTAAAAAACATGAATGAAAAGAAAATACCAAAATAAAAAATATAGCTTAATAATATTGAGGTGCAGATGCTACTAGCATGCGTATTAAGTGTATGACAGTCTTATATGATGGATCATAATTATTTCATAAAACTTAATTCAAATACATTATTAAATTATTTTAATTTATAGGGAATTAATTTATAGTTTTAATGCTTAATCAAGCAAATTTTCCTACCAGGATTGTTTATGGTGCATATTCATTTGCTCTCTAGATCACTAAAATACAATTAATTACTTTATAAAAATAATTGCAGTCAACATTTAATGTACAATAAAGTGAGAATGACTGAAATTCCAAAAATAAATATTTATCATTTCCATTGATTCTAGTCATTCTATCAAAGATATACATTCAGAAGACATTGCATTTTGTTTTACTATCATACTAATATCAATAACAAAGACCAATAACATTTTATTTTAACAAAATGAAAAATAGCATTAAATCATTTTGATTAAACTTATTAATAACAAAAAGTAATCATTTTGAACTTTTCCTATCCTTAAAAACATGATTTTGATATAAATTTTGTAAGTTAGTAACTGTCCTTAAAAAAAACAAAAAAACATAAGTTTTTATTAATGAACACTGCCTACAATCACAGACCATTTTCAAAACATTTTGTTTTTAAACAATTAACAAACAAAATTTCAGCAAAATTAAAGGTAAGCACATTCGAATTTCAAAATATAAGCACTACCATGGAATTAAACTATCACATATTTTAATAGAAAGCCAATAATTTTGAATTTATTTATGTTGTTTATAATAAGGTTATCAAAACAATGTAATGACGCAATCTCATGATTGAAAAATCTCCTAAAAATAGCAAAAGATACTTGAAGATTCCAACCTCTCAGGATTGAGAAAGGGATGCATGATGAAAGGAAGAGAAGAATAAAATAAAAAAAAAAACAACAACTTAGGATGAAGCAAATAGATCATTAGACAATTTTCTTTATGTTCATAGATTATATAAAGGTAAAAATATTTCATATCTCTGAAGGCTAAGATAGTTGGAAGGACTTCTTACAAAGCTTTTCCAAATACTTTGCCTGATCTTGCAAATGTCAAGAAGTAATAAGTTCATTTAAATTAATAGAATGCAGGAAAAGAAAGATGGCTTTTCAAAAGTAAAAGAAGAAGCTTTTTCTGATGATCATGTAACATTGTATATTTAAACATATATAGAAAGCAGAATTAAAAGAGTTATTGCATGAATTAAAAAAGAATGATTATCTTTCAAAAATGATAAAAACATTTTTGCTGATAATTTCTGATCAACCAATCAAAAAACTGTTGAAACTTTCAATAAAAAATGGAATTGAATAATAATAGTTAGACCTTAGATTCACCAAATGTAATCTTACATTTAATGACAATCATCAAAATGGACTAATTTGATAAAGAATTAAGCCCTGCTAAGTTCAAATACAGTAAGTGGCACCTCCAAAATTTAATATTAAAAAAAAAATATTAAAAATAAAATAAAACTTTGCTAACTTTAGTCATAATCTTAAAGAAAGTAATGGATAAAATTAAAGAAAGAAAAAAACTGAAACATTATGAAATAAGGGATGTAATTGCTAATGAAGAAAACTAAATCTGATTCTAAATTAAAGTGAATACTGATCTTCAATGTTAACAATGATTCATTACTTAATTCACATTTGCATTTGTTTAAAAAAAAAATACAAGAAGTTAATTCACATTTACATTTAAGCAATATAACCACTAAAACTAACAAACTAACTAATTAACCAAATAAATAAATAAATAAATAAAACTTTTATCAATAAAATGAAGACACGAAGAGCCAACCCTCCCTATGTTGGAATTTATCAGAATCTTTTCTATTTCTTAATCTATTGTTAATTAAATTGCTCAATAAAATGATCTGAGCTTTATCTCATTAAGCATTTTATTTTAATGAATTAAATTAAAAAAAAAAATAAATGCCATTTCCTTATTAAAAAAGCATGCTTATTAAATGAGTTATTTATTTACTGAAGCCTTCTTCATTATTGCCATCCGATAATTGCTGGATTTTGCAACAGGTATAGATTTACTATCAAAATACATGTGGAATTAGAAATCAAAAAGCCAAATGAAACAATGTTGTACTTTACAATGTTATTCATACACAATTTGTGCTCAGATTATTTGTAATAATATATATTGATAATTTTACAATATTTGTGTGTAACACTAGTACTGAATTGTAATATGTCACCAATACAATTAACTTGAAATTATATGGATGTATAATGGTTACTGGCATTTCTATCAAAAATTTATATCAGAATCAAACATTTATAAATAACTTTAAGAACACTGGAAACGCTAGCAAAATTCAACAATTGCAGTACTTGATGTTACCTTCAACATTAGCTGGAATGCTGAATTATTTAGTTTGTACTTCATTTGCTCTAGTTTACATTAATAGTCGCACAACAACAATAAATTACAGCAAACAAATTATCATATTAATATTATCACAATATACACTTAAATGTATAAGAGTTTAAGAAAACTAGAGATCAAATTTCCAAAAACTGTTTTCCCATGAAAAAGTTGTTACTTATGTATGGCATTTACTTTTTTACTCATAAAGAATGGTGATAAACTGCTATTAATCAAGATTTATGTGCATTATGAAATATTCCAATTACACACAGATGCTAAGAATTAATTTCTCAATTACTATACTAGACCAAATTGACAACAAAGGTGATAAAATATACTAACATTTAGATTATTTTTTTAAAATAAATTACATACCAGTATATGATTTCAATGGATTGTTAATAATACATTTTTTTCCTACACTGAATGTAGCTTCAGATGTTTAAGAATAATAGCTACTAATATGACAAAGAGAAATGTAGTAAAGATGATACTCTTAGAAAAAGAATGAGTGTAAGTTTCTATTAGCTGCCTGTTCTTCCCTGCTAAGAATAGTAAAGTAGTTAATAATTAGCCACATTCTCCCACAACACTTAATAATCTATAATGTTAATGACATATTTTCACCAGACTGGATTTCTAGATGGTCTATTTGATAACTTCTCAGTCTTGAAAACAGATGAGATAAAAGTCATCTCCAAAAATGCCATCTGAATTGTCACAGGATTAACTTTAGAAGTCAGAAAAACAATTATGGTGAAATCTTGATTTGCAAGATAGTCAAAATTAAAACTAAAAATATGTAGAAAAATCAGCATTGTTAAAAATGTTTAATAGTATCTGGTGGTAGTGCTGAAAATGGTGGATACTACTATTGAAGTTTAATAAGGGCAAATTCCCTACATATTTCAAAAATGATTATGTAAGGATTTCCTTTGATTCTTAAGTACTTGAAATTAATAGAGGCATAAAGGAATTTTATTCATAACACTTTAAAAAATTATGTCGAACTTGTATACTGCACTAGAACTTAAAAATAAAAATAATTTAAAATTTTAACAAATTTTATATATTATATATCATTAAATTCTCTGCTCATTTGATCAAAACAGTGAACATAGTTGATTTGCAAAATTTCAAGCACAACTGTAAGCACAATCCACGCCATAAATAATGGTCCTAATCTGGACAGACTAAACTTAAATATATTTTTGGCAATACCTATTGTGGTCCAGTACAATTGATGAATAAAAATAAATAAATAAATAAATAAATAAATAAATAAATAAATAAATAAATAAATAAATAAATAAATAAGAGTATGCTGAAAATGAATAAAATGATAAAAATGTTCTCTGGCATTTAAAATTTTCTTTTAAATGTTATGATTTTTTTCTCAAATTAATTTTAAAATAATTATATCAGTTTCATATTTTGCTTTATTCAAATTAAAGTAATTTTAATATCAAAACTTGGAGAGCTAAATTTTTACGGTGAATCCAGTGTGGTGGTTTATGTCAAATGAACTTAATGCCAAAGCATCTAGAAATAAAAATCACTAATAATTAGCACCAGAGCTGATTCTTTTTCATTTATAGAAAATACTCAAGTTGACAAAAATGTTAGTTTAATTAGTAAACAATTGCTTTTTCTTAAATTCTTGTAAGTCAGGGCTGATAGAGTGTGTCTCTCACAACTTCTTACAAGCTATATTCACTATTTATGGAGAAGTAGATAAAATCCATTGTGTGCATCCACGTGATAACACTTCCATGCAGCTCAACACATGATCTTATTACATCTCCTATATAAGTTATGTGTTGAAGAGAAATCCACTTTAAGATAAAGAGTACCTATTGAATAAATATAAGTTTCTAAGTAAAACAAAATTGTTTTACTATTTAGAATTAACATTTTTTATCACTACTGAAACTTAAAAGTAAGGCTGAATCCTACCACGGTTGCAGAAGATAATGACTCTCAGTATCTAGAATACATCAGTAAACAAGAAAATGTACTCTACTATGTTTTCTTCCAAAATCAAAATATGCTGGAAAATGACAAGTGTCTCCTCTCAGTCATGTTAAAACAGTATGAAGACTTAACTTCTTTCACTCCCTATACATTTTCAGAAATACTATACACAGTATCTGCTGAGAATGCTGCTCTGATAAAACACTTGGAAATTGCTACCAAGTAATACAAACAGCTCATTCACTCATCTATAAACATAGAAAAAACCATAACCCAAGACTTTCCAAACAGATAGAAGTGTAATTAAACCAGAAATAAGCTCATATACTCTATGTGAGGATGTATAAGAAGACTCAAAACAGAATTTAACTTAACTAACCATAAAATACTTGCAAAATGAAAGAAAAGAACAATAATAATAAATATTAGAATACTAGTAGCTCTGCTTCTAAAGTAAATGAAAGCTGTAATTGGAAAACAATGGGAAATTATTAAAAACTGAAAAATTAGGACCTGGTAGGACATCCTCTGCACCTATATTAAGAATCATCTGTTGTGTAATATTTCAGATAATCAAATGTAGCAGTGATCTTGTTTAGAAGTTGGCACTTGTTATTACTCCTAGTAGAGAGTTCAGACTAAGGCAACAAATACATGAGTTTATAGATGGAAAATATTTCTTTTTTCTTGACGAATTGATAGAACAAGATCTATTTTAATATAATGCTGTTGCAAAAAAACTTTCACTTTTCACATATTTTAAGAGCAAGATGGCAGCAAAATTACTTTGTAATTCCAATATGATCCATAAAAATATTTTCATTTTTTGAGTTTTACTACAATTAAAGCTGGCAATGGTAATTGCTTTTCAATATCTAATTAACAAAATTTGCATTCCAATTTGGTCTCAAGTATTGTGCACTTTGCACAACAATGCAAAAGAAGATCTATGCAAAAATTCAACTTGCTTGGTATAAGAAAAACCTTTGTTTTGATCATTTATTGGATGAAGAAATAAATGGTTATCATTATTGGGAACATTACATCATTACTTTGTCTAATTACTATTTTTCATTAATTGACAGTATTATACTAAACACTACGACAGATTTTGTTAAATCTAATTTAAAATTGACAATTTATTTTCAGTTTGCTTTGTAAGGTTATATTTCATTAGATGTTTTAAAAATGAAGATGTTCTCAAATGTAATTAGTTAATTAGAAAATGAACTATAGATTTAATGCCAGAAAGAAGTTTCATTTTTGTTCATAAACTCTTGGACTTGTCATGTAAGGTCTGCTGATGTATGGATAATTACAACCATGTCCAAATAGTATACATGAAATATGAGCAAGAGTAAGTAGAGCTACGATGATGATGCACAGCAAATTTTTAAGACAGAAGACGTGCAGCAATTCACTTCAAACAGACAGGATGAAAAGATGATCTTGGTAGTTCCAAAACGAAGTAAGACACAGAAATGCAGCCTATTAAGATAGTGTATCACACTTTGAGAAGTATATTAAGGTGGTCATTAAAGCACACAGAAGAAATAGCTGTATAAAAATATCACAGATAGCAGCTAATCAAACAGTTCAGGTGAAAATGACATACATGTACATTTTAACAACATTGCTGGATTTTGAGCATAAAGAGAAGCCTGTCTTTAAGAGAAGTAATTGATGGAAATACTCTCCAAAGACATCAAAGGAGATTAAAGGAACAAATACGGGATTGTTACACATTTTCTTGCAATTGTCTGACTCCAACAAAATATGAGAAGAAAGCACTGCGATCTAGGATAGAAGTAAAAAAAAGGAGAAAAAAGCAAGGGAAATCCGAACAGTCCAAACAAACAAAAAAAAAATACTATCAAAGCAGAAAGGATAATGTTAAATTTTCCATTAATAATATTAATAGAAAAAAAAAATCAATTGGTAACTCAACAATCTAATAAGTATTTTTAATAAGATCCTTAGATGGAGGGAAAATGTGATGAAAGGAACAATGAATGTAATCCATTCAAAAATCTAATTGAGTTAATGATCCCTAGAATGAGTGAAACAACAGATTGAAGGTGATTAAAAACAACACAGGGAAACAGTGAGACATGATGAAGCGAATATTCTGTTTCTCTTGAAAGTAGGGTACAATAAAGAATAGATAGTTCAATAGAAATTAACTTGCAGCTGAGAAATTCAAGAACAGGTCCCAAGACAGCCGGGATTTTAAATGATAATATCAAGAATTGAAGAAGTTTTTAAGTGATCTGAAGATGGTGCAATGAAGTTTCTTGATTCTGATACACAAGGAGCTAATTTGCTCCAGGTAAAGATGAAACCATAGACCTTGATGGTATAAATATATGCACAACTATTCGTAATTCTTACAAAAACATAGGCAGCCGTGCATATCTTAAGAATCAAGAAATGAAGAAAATCTAGGAAAGAATAATGAGCAATGAATAAATTGGATATATTAAAAAATCAGTACGAATTAAGTTTGGAATATCTGATATTGTTATCTAATGGCATAAATAATTGATTCATATCATTTTATCTCTTGCTTCCCAATATAAACCATGGTTCAAATAAATCATGGATCAAGATCGTTACACTCCATCAAGTATCTGTCATCAAGAACAATATCATCATTACAAAAATCACTTTAGTAGTGTCAGATAGGCATTTTGTAAATCCCTTGACACAATCCAATCTTTGGGATAAAGAGCAAAACATACTTGTTAAATGATACTGTCTAAAGAGAGGACAAGAAATGTCTAAAGGGTGGGAAAATCATGAATCAAATGGCAGGTGCCTGTTGTTTTTGCTCCAAATAAAATTATTGTTGAAGAACCATTAATTTGGTCTGACTAGCACAATGACATTGCTCTGAACTACCTTATCTGAATGTACTGATAGATAAGAACAGAAGAAAATGATCTTGAAGAGGATGATAGAGATATGTATCCTTAATGAACAACCTTTAGGATTTATAAAGAGGGTTGTCACCTTGTCTGTGTTATTACCAAAATTGTATGTCCTGTTTGATTGCCCCTTAAAATCATGAAATTTAAAAATAAAGGGAAAAAAATCATAAGAAAAATTTTTACATCTTAAATTTTATTTTCATAATTGGAATATATTAAAATAATTGGTTATTTTCATTATCATTCTCAGAACAAATCATCATAACTAAAAATCTGTCTGTGATGCAAATCTACTTACTCAAAAAATTTATGGAGCCATGCTTAAGACAGTCATTTAATTGGATCCCATTTACAACTTGTTACAATGGGATAAAGGTGTCAAAAACAAAAAGGCAGCTCAAATCTAGGTTCTGTATTTCATAGATGGCACTAAAATGTTCCTTATTTCACTGAGCGGAAGGTGACAATCCTCTCTATAAATCTGTAGTAATGTTCACTCAGATCAATCTCTAGTAGTGATAGGCATTCACATCAAAATTATAGCTTAAACTAGTAAGAGAACTGTGTCATGAAAATGTGCTGTTTTTTTCAAGAGAAACCAGCAGTTACATTACATGCAAAATGAAATGAAGGTTAACAGATATGAGGAGAAATATTATGATCAATATTATCCTTAAAAACTTCAAATTAGTAAGAAAATTCCACATAGCCTAGAGCATTTATGGAAGTATGGGTCAGGAGGTCCTGAAAATGTGAAACTAGTGATTTGAAACTAATATATTTAGCAATGATGAAAAACTAATAGTTTGTAATTAACAGATTTCAAATTTCTGGCTGACCAAAAAAAACCAACAACAACCAAAAAGAAACAAACTATAAATTCAGGGTGATATGGTTAAAATCCACCACAAAATGGATCTTGTCTAAATAGACATAAAGATGGCAGAAGTGAAGATTATGTATTAAGTAAGTATTATGTGTTATAGAACTCATAATACTTAATGAAACTGTTGCTAGATACTTATTGACCTGAGATGGTTGTTGTCAATATTGATCTAGTGGTTTTGAACTAGAGCAGGATGAAAACAAAACAAGAGCATGAGTAAAGATGACAAGTGTTAAAGACATTAAGAAGTAAAAAAGGAAAGTATAACAAGTTCATCTTTGAAATGCCCATTCATAAGGTAAATCACTAAAACAACTATGCTGAAGAATTCAGCTGTACAAATAGAACAACTTCTACAGTTCCAAATGAGATGCAATTGGTGCAACTGAATGAAAATAATTGGAGAATTATGATTTCCTCAGACATTTGGAAGAATCTATATGTGAACAAAACAATTTCTAAATACATATTCATTTTCAATGGAACAATTATGGAAGGATGACCTCGAAGAGGAGCAGTAAAGGCAGATCAATGGTGTGAATACTCAGTTTGTCATAGTCCTTATAAATGTACTATAATGATGGTGGAATATACTTGGCCATCAGTAAATCAAGTGCAAAAAAATCCGTAATCTCTTGCCTATGTACTATTTACATGACAATTAGAATGTGACTTTTTACTAAACAGTAGTGCAAGAATTATTACAGTGCACAAACATCTAGAAATTGACATAATGAAAAGACAGAGCAGATTACATATCAGTGATCATGCAGATGGCGTTGCTGATGATAGATTTGAAAAGACAAGCACTAAGCAGAAACTGAATGTGAATATAATAAATCCCAGTGCATAATATTCCATTTTCTACAAATAGAATAAGGATCATACTTGTGATGGTTGATACAATGGGATTATCTTTCCTTAGAAGTCAAGATGACTTTACATTCAAAAAGATTGAACTAAGAAGACTTACCACATGATACAAATATACATTTTTACTAAAAACGATTCTTATAATTTATCATGTAACAAAACAAAAGTGAAAACCCAGTCTATGGCTTGGAGGCATTAAGAGGGCAATGGAGATACAGATTCCAAACACAACCAAACAGGATGCAGTGAAGATTTAGAGACTGTCCAATGCTCACCCACCATATTCCAGGGAATGCATCCAATATCCATCTGACAGAAGACTGGATGAATCCCAGGATCCAATTGTAGATGCAGTAATGAGGAGAAAATCCTGATCTGCATTGTGGATTGAACCTGGTCCTTCCAGCCAGTAACAAGCACCTACAGGGCTCACTTCTTATAATGGCATTCAGAAAAACTTTAACAGCAGGAGAACACCTAGATGACGAAGATGAATTGAAAAAAATAAATTCTAAAGGCACTAGGAATGAATTGTGAAGATTAACCTAATTAACCTACTTGTTAATGCAACACAATAACAATGAATGGAGATATGATGAGACCATAGGATGAGCTGCATAAGACTGTGAATAGATGGTCAATACTGTGAAAATTCGTTCTTTACAACCACTCCCGAAGCTTGGCACAGTGTATATAAGGGTTAGGAGGGTCTCACTCCATCAGCATAACATATAAGCTAGACCACTAACAGGAAATCAAGAGACATGCATCTGAGAATAATCACTATTCTATGAATTGCACAGCATAATAAATAGTAGCATTCATTTTTTTTTTTAAATTACAGCAATTAGAGCAATCATGATATTTATGAAAATATCAACAATTTACGGATGTCACTGAATTTGTTGGAATAGGTTTATGCAAGCATTGAAATTATCAATTTCAATCAGTCAATCAACGAAAGTTTAAAATCAATTAATGGAAAATTATCAGCAATAGTTCATCAAAAACTTCACAATAGATTAGTTTCTATTACAAATTAAAACTTTTACAAACAATACCAAAACAAAAAAAAATAAATAAATAAATAAAATAAAAAAAAAGAAAGAAGGAAAATAAAGAAAATAACTTGACAAAAAGAATGAACATTTGATACTCAGTCTAGTCTTTACATTATTCCTTATAATAGCATCAACACTTTGAGAATTGAAAACTGTGACTTACCTATTTAATGCCCACAAAACATTCTTAGTCACCTCATTATATAATTGATTTTTGAGCTAATGTAATCATATAGCATTCTAAGTTCTATAATTGCCTTCTTGAGAATGACAACTTAATTAAGTAGACAATGGTTAGTGCTATCATCTTAATAAACATACTTATAACAACGTAGAAACTATTAAAATATGTTGCACACAGACCTAAAATTTTTTCCCTGACAGTTAGTTACCTACCCATTATAATGAGACATCTCTTTTTCTAATTGGTTAACCACATTTACTTTTTCTTATTGGTAACCAAGCACATGTAATATCCCACAATGAATGATAAAATCCTCTTTTGCCCTTCCCCCACCACTGCACTTATTAATCTTTGATAACAGGTATATGAGGATACCCGGAATGCTGGAATTAACATATTTAGTGCAACATATTTTAATATTTTCTATGTAATTAAATTAAATTAAATTAATTTTTTTAATTATATACTCATTATAATTCTAAAGTTTGAATTAAATCACATAGAACAGTGAATTTCTAGGGTCAAACCATAAGTTTTAATACTCCCAACACTAAAATCTGAAGAAGGGAGTCTTGGATCAGTCCAGAATTGAAATCATTTTTATACGTGAATTTCAAATATCAAATCTTTACTCAAACTGGCTATACTGGCTTTAATACAGTGTTATAGATCAAGCAATAAAATAAGCATTTTATCTATCATATATATAGTGCTTTAAAATTAATTTCAATCTATTTCTCTTTGCATTTTCCATCTTTTGAAATAAAAATACCTAGATGATATAATTAAAAAAAATCTTGAGGTTGCCTCTGCAAGAAGATATTTTTTGGAAGTTATTTATTTCTTTCATTGGTATGATATTTGGGAAAACAGGATGGGACAAACCAACAGACAGATGGTTATTTCTCTACTATAATTAAGTATATAGATTACTATGGTTGTGCTAAGGCCAGAATGGATTTATCTCTAATAATAAATCTGTTTAAATAAGCAAATAAGCTACATTTTTTTTTGTAATAAATGATATAAATTATACAGGAAATAAATGCTAAAAGAAATCAAATCATCATTAACACTTTGAGTTAGAATCAAAATAAAAAAAAAAAAAATATGCAAACAATGCTCTAAACATAATGGTCTAAATTTACTTTTTTTTTTTTTTATTATAATAGATTGACCTATCATAACCTAAGATTAAATTTAACAATATGGATTGCAAATTTAATATTTCTAAATTTTAGTTCAAATACTGTAATCATATATTAGTATCATCAGAAAAAGTTATCTAGGTCAAAAGGTTTTTGACTTTATGTCAACAAAAAACTAATAAAAATTCCCAATTAATTGTTATAAGTTTATAAATGTAGTTCATTGCTAAACAGACCTTAATTCTTATAGTAACTTCAAAAATAAATATGCAATCAACCCATTTCGACTTTTAAGATATCCCAAATTGCTAATTTTGATTTACTTCCCTTCTTTTTCCACATAATGAACTAAAGTACAAATTGTGACAAACTCTTTGTCAATGTATAAATATAAGCAGCTTTTTGAAAGAAAAAAAAATCCATTAACAATCCAAACTGAGATAATTGAGTTTAAAATATGATAGAAAGTACCTTGCAACAATTTATTTTATTTCACTTTTCATCATAACAAGCTATTTTGTCTTTATATTAAAAAATAACTTTTACCCTTAAATTTTATCAGAACTTAATGTTTTTCATAGATCTATGAAGTTATTTGTGTTTAAAATGCTTTTAATTAGTTCTAATAATTGGTAAATCTTTGTACTTTACAATTCAAACAGTTATTCTGCAATACTACACTGATGATGAACAAAAGTATATACAAGTTTACAGATACAGATAACACACATAACAAATGAAATGATAATGCAAATAATGTTTTAAGTACATTAACTGCAAAATGTATAGTTAAAATGACATAGTATTTTAAAATTACTACATAATATTAAGAAAGTATTGATAAAATTGTTTGAATGATGGGTCAAATCTTAAAGATGAAACATTAATTAAATTTAACAACTACTCAATCCAAAATATT
The DNA here is from genome assembly GCA_023159025.1 of Thereuonema tuberculata. Lineage (NCBI taxonomy): Eukaryota > Metazoa > Arthropoda > Chilopoda > Scutigeromorpha > Scutigeridae > Thereuonema > Thereuonema tuberculata. The sequence continues at coordinate 132,674,662 of JAFIDM010009631.1, read as the reverse complement.
CTTTTAATATTTATAAAGGATTAAAGAGTGCTTATTATATGAATTACATATATTATTATTACAAACAATGTTACATATTAAATTTTAACATTTAATTAATAATAATCAATTACAGTATTATATAGAAATTCATGTTTGTAATATTTTAAAATTCTTTGACTCTTATAACACAAAAATTCAACTTTGAGTTATACTGATGAATAAAACAAAACAAACAAATAAACTATATATATATATATATATATATATATATAATGATACATATCACTACACAGATCAACAAAAAATGTAAATGTCCAAACAAATCCAAATACAATTTAAATAAAATAAATTTAAGGGAGAATGCAGAATTTGAATAAATTATAAACACTGTGCTTCATAATTGACAATGATTAAACCTTTCAAGCATATTTGAAATTCTTAAATCCATTATCATATTGGATTTTTTTTAATAATAGCAATCATATTAAACAAATATGCATAATGAAGACTAGAGAAAAATGACTAGGAAAATTCCGTTAATTATAAGCAGAACAGGAATGCTTGAATTACAGTCTGGTTTGGCAATTACATCATCAGTGAATAGCCAGAATATATATTCAAACTTCTTAATTGAAGACAAAGTTTACTATTACTTTTTCCATTCAATTTTTTCTTCATTTACTCTTGGTGCAAACAAGATATTGTGCACAAAGGCAATTCATGTATTGACACTTCCTTACTCTGATCATATTAGCACAGTGACAATCAGTGTTGACAGATTAAACAATCTGCAAATTTTAACTTGTTCACATTCTCCCTTAGTGTCCAATCAATTAAATATTATTTTTCGTTATCAGTCACATATAAATCCACCAATCAAACACTTACATAGATTTCAAGTGAAAGTACCAACATTAATATTAATTCTTTAATACAACAATTTTCTTACCCTTTCGCCATACTATCAGGAATAGTCCGTTCAAAATACTGTAGAGCTTGATGTACAAACAGATATTGTTGTGATGTCTGGATCATACCACCCCTATGAAAAAAAAAACCAGTCAAACATCAAATATTATAAATATCTGACATAATTGTTAAAAGCATTTTCTTAAATAGAAAACCATACTACAACTAATAATAGAAAAATACAACCTTTCAACATTTCTTTGAAAACCAAAGTGAAATTTTAATGATATTTTCATTTTGCCAAATCACTTTTTGAGAAATCTCACATTTTGTTGCATCAAAACATAAGAAGGTAACAGGAGTAAATCCTGGAAGGAAGAAATATGAGAAAAAAGATTTTCTTTTTAAGATTATGAATTAAAATCAGTGTTTCTTGTCAGTTAGAAAACTGTATTACACCCATACAATAGAAGGCTAGATGTGATACTCCAGTAACAAACAATGATGGAAAGTACAACACTCTGTAGCTTTAACTTCTCTGATTAATGGTTAAGGTTTTTAGAAAACAAATATTATTAAATGCTTTATGAAAATAAAATATTATGAAAAAAGTGTTGTAGGAAGGCATATCTGAAGCTAAGGGAACAATGTTCCCTTAAAAAAAACGAAAAACAGGTTAGGTGAGAATATCCCATAATCCAATGGGACAAAACACAAGTGACAGTTTTCTAAAATTATATTATTATAACTGTGGCTGAATAATTCAACAATCTTATGAATGTATGATGTAAAAATGACTTGATAAATTCTTGTAGAGAATTTATCTGCAAGACACAAGAGTAATACTTATATATCGAGGTGCAGTAACACTAAACATTTCCCAAAGCTACTTGATATACAGAAGGAAACAAAGCAGAGGTCAAAGGGAAATGTCTTCTTTTTAGGATATGGCATATGATAGCTTTGGCTGACAATAAGAGAGGTGTACTTTGTATTATTAAGCTACAAAATAGGTGAATGAACCCAAAACGTTCCTGGAAAAGTGTTTTTGTCTTAAAATTTGGTGATTCTCTGATCAAGTCTCACAAACACACACCCACACAAAACCAGACTCAATGAAGAAATTGATTATCAAGGTACTGTCTAACAGGATGCAAATGAATTTGTATGTTGATTATAAATAACTGAAAGTTCATTTGCAAAGGAATCTACTGTAGATATACATCTACTGACTATGGAAAATGCTGGCACACAAAGATAAATAGATGATCAAATCTATCAGAGTTGAATGCCATAAATCAATTTAAGCTAATAAATCAAGATTCAGCGTAGCCTTAAATTAAGCTCTTGTGTGTAACAATGGCACAGAAGCATCTCATTAATGGAGATCACAATGATCATGAATATAGGAAAGAATTTATGGAAAATGACTAACAGTGAAATTATTTACCCTGGCAATGATAGGTCAAAGGTGAAAGCAAGATTGCCCTGTTCAGAAGCATAGAGATGAACTAAAATCAGTATAGGCATTTATGATGGAGGAGAGGGACCTACCCCCATCCCCTAATCTCTCAAGGAATATATTAGCCCTGTTTTCTTTGTGGCTTGATTGTAAGTTGAAGGCTCTTGGGAGCCCCCCCCCCCAAAAAAAAAAAATAAATTGAAAACAACCTTTTATTTTTTTGTGGGTTCTTGCTGATCATTTCTCTAACTTGCTTCAACCCCCCCCTCCTCCAGAAAAAAAATCCTGTATATGCCCCTGAATTTCAGATTCTGCAGTGGGACACACACCAGTGATGAATTCAAGTCTTTGGTGGAGACTGCTTAAATACCATTTACCTGAAACTCACAGGAGAAGAAAATTGATGGAAACAGTCAAGGATGGACTATACAAAAAAAGATGAAGGGAGATGATCTTAAGGAGACCAAAGAGACGAACAGTCTTTGGACATAAAAATAATGAGATAAAATGAAATGAGGTGTAAAATGACCATGAGGTGTAATTTTCATGGTCAGCCAAGATTTAATAAAATTGTAGTTCAAGTAAAAAAGTGTTGAGAAAAAAGTTTTTGAATTGAAGGAGAAATGATAAACCTGCAATTTTTGAAATTTCTTCTGGTAAATAAGGATAAAATGATGGGACAGCATAAACAGAAGAATTGACACCTACTACTGATATATATATATCCATCCTAAAAAAAATGAAAACGGTTAACCAAAAAGAGTCAAAATAAATAATTAAATGAACTGAAGGCATTCTTTCTGAAACTGATTTTAAGGAAGGAAACTGGTGGATAAGAAGAATCCAGGATGGGACAAAGAACACTTACTAATAAACCTTGTGGATGCTGTAACTATAAAGAAGGCATTTTTCTGATGCAGTACTATTTGCTGGTTAATCATTCTTTTCAGTTATTCATTCATCATTAAAATCCAATTACTTCAAGTGAAGTCTAGATTTGCACTAGTGACACAAGTTATATTCCTCGTCTAGAACTACTAGGTTGCCTCTTTATTGTTCATCTAGCCAACTCTATGCATAGTAGTTTACATAATGATGGACTTGAGACAACAGCATCCTTCTGATGTTACTAAACATTTATATGGCCGCACGGTTGGCGATGTCGCTAAGACACTGGCCTCTCACCTCTGAATCCCGGGTTCGGTTCTCATGTGGGTTTCGTTGATGGTGGCGATCCGCGCTGGGCAGGTTTTCCCGGGGTTCTCCTGTTTCCCCTGCATTTCTCACACCATCGTTTCTCAGTCTTTCTCTCCGTCTGTCCTTATTTCCGTGGGATAGCACAATAGATCTTTGAGGTCGCGGTGCTCGGCTGTCAAGCCACCCACGCTCACCACATTACATTACATTACAAACATTTATATATTGAATAACTATAGATTAGAATGATAGGAAATCCTATAATGAAGGCTGCCCCTCCTCCAACTTCAAATCCTGTTTTATAAATGTAAACTACCAGTATTAGTTCACATTCACATTTATTTTATAAGTCAAATGTAGCAAAACTTGGCAGTTAGTAACATTTAACATTTAAAATAAAGCAAATATATTACAAATTTCTCCCTCTTTTGCCTGAATCTACATAAAATTTTAAATGCCTTCCCTTGCTTCAAGGAAAAGTTGAATTAGTGTCCATTTAATAATAGAAGTGAATAAATTTGGTAACTACAGATCACTGAAAATCTAAGGTTATTCTAATTACTCAGTCTTAAGACTGGTACTCATAGGAATTTCAAGACTGCAACAACTTGGAGGGTTGTTGATCAGACTGAATTTAAATCTAGCACTGAACTATAAGATGAAAGCAGAATGCATTGGAGTTTTCAATGAATATATTGAATGAAATGAAATTGTAGATCACATTTAGAAAGGATTAATTGGAATGATGTGGTGGACAATCAATAATGTGTTCAATAGATTATTATTAGTACGATGGGAACGAACTAGCAAAACTGGGAAGTGGTCAGAGAATAAAATCATGTTTGAAGCAGAAGGGAATCTTGGTAGAAAACAGTTATTATTTGATATGACAAGGATGCATATGGGGCCCTATTTCAGGAATTTCACCCCTTTTTCAGAGTGAGGGGGTAGTGTGTCGAGGTTCCAAGATAGCCTAAATTTTCCGCAGGGTAGTAAAGAGTAACTATGCAAAATTTGGTCAGATCAGTCAAAGGGTGTAAAATTGTGTAGAGAACATAAATGCTAACTTTGGCTTTTATACTGTATATATTAAGATTAATAATAAAATAGATATTTACTAAAGGAAAAGATAACAAAAAACCAGAAGGTATTAAAAAACAGTTTAAATAAACAGCTTTTAAAGCAAAAAGGGAAAACTCAAGAAATGAAAGTTAACACCACAAAGATTTGTGGTTTACTGATAAAGGGGTTGGCGAAATGAGAAAGTCTATTTTAAATTATGAAGGAACGATTAAAGGTTCAATCTATCTCAAGAACATGTACCTATAAATGAATATTACAACAGTAAAAAACAGTAACTTTAAAAAAAGAAACAAAAAAACAACAACAACGCAATATCATATGCCTCTGTCACTTTATTATCTGATCAGATTTTGTTTATTAATAATACTTAATTGTAATGCACAAAGATGACAGAAAAGGGAGAACTACAAAGATATACTGGCACTCTATGGCTCTGAAAGAATATCATATAATCTTTAATCTACTGATCAATGGTTGTTTATCATAATTCTATCTTGACACAAAGGAATTTTTATTACTATGATGGTTGATCAAAAAAGATTATTAAATAACATGGCAATGCTATAGACCAGTGGTCGGCAACCTTTTGTTGTAAAAGGGCCAAATATGTTATGTGGGGATTACTGCAGGCCGCACTTGGGCCAAAAATTTTAACAACCAAAAAAAAAAAGGATAATCTTACTTTGACAACCAAAAAAAAAAAAAAACAAACAAAAACGAAAAATCTTAATTTAATAAGCAAAAAAAAAAAAAAAAAAAATTCCAACACGCTGGGCGAGCCGCACCAAAACGCTTCTTGGGCCGCAGGTTGCCGACCGCTGCTATAGACTAAAGCTCTAATGTGGCTAACTTATTCACTAGTTTTCGTGGTTGTGTCTTGGCATGGTAAGTGCAGCAGGAGGTACACAATAACATTAGAAAATATTAACTCACTTGTAAAACTGGTCTCATGTTGAAGGGCATAGAGATATGTTTTTTTGTGAGCAAAAGAAAGTGTTCTCAGCTTCTGAATGACAATGTGATCCTCATCTAGGACAATGTCTGTCTGTATACAGCACATCAAACTTGCAACATCCTGCAATCTGTATACCAGGAAATACTGGATAAGAGTCCAGATTTGGCTCCCAGTGACTCTCAGCTTTTTCCAGCATTGAAGTTTGATGAACACGTCAAGGCTTCACAACTTGTTAAACATTGTGACAAATGCCTCAACAAGGAAGATGACTATGTTGAAAAGTAGTCTATCTGTAACACTTTCGTAGTCTATTGCAAGTTTTCAGATAAAAAATCTTGTCTTTAAATTACAAGGACTGCAATCTTCTTTTTCTGATCACCCCTTGTAAAAAGAAACAATTCTAATATTCTGTTTGATACTAATCAGAAATGTAACTTCACCAAAGCTCTGACTAAAGCATATTATTCTTATATTTGATTTTACATTTAGAAAAGTCCTTTAAAACAAATTTTATTTAAGTAAATTTATCTAATGACAGGAACTGGTAATTTTGGTTGAACACATTGCTTTTGTTCTTAATAAAAATTAAAAAAAAGTATTTTTTTAAATGTAATATCTTTTCACTACATCTACAAATCTCTCTTATGTTTAATCCCAAGACCTGACACATTATTCAGCTCTCTTGTTTGACATTTTTTGAAGTAACTAGACTCTACAATACTTCATGATATTGGATATTAGATTTGCCTGTATCATCAACTTGAGTAATGGAAATAAATGAGAAAATGAAACAGCTCTTCTGGATGGTAAGGAGAAAATCAGCCACATTAATCTATAATAATCGTACAGAAATATGAAATAGTTTTTTTTTTTTTTTCAGTAAAACAGAAAAAACCTTTAACTCACAGTTATCACTGGTACTTTCATTTTAAGCCAGGTAGGAATATTTCAATCTATAACTGTATAATATTCCAAATCTTAATTTGTAAGTTTGCTAATACTGCAAAGGTTTGAAGAAATGTCAGTCAGAAAATTTCAATTCATGCAAGTATTTCAAAATATGTAATCTTTTTGGCAAAAACACTCTCTGATTTATTTTTATTTTTTTTTATTTATTCATTTATTTTGATGATTTCTTGGGATCAGTTTTTATACAAATGATTTTCTTTCTTTTGAGAGGGTGGATGGGTGCTTGCAAGGTTGTTAATATGTTTTAAATATTTTTGTAATTTTTACCAAATTTTTAACTGTTATCAATAAAGAAATAATTAAATGTTAAGGAATATTGAGACTGAAAAAGGACCTTATTCTTAGTGTTGTAATCAATTTTTTGCCCTTCAACTACCCAATCCCAATATTTTATTTTGGAAAAAAAATGTCAAATATCAGTCCAATCTCATACAAATTTACAGCTTTTCTGATCTATAGAAGTCTGTCTATCTGTTGTGGAAAAAAAAAAAAAAAAACATTTTCCTTACCCTTTTGTGCCCTCTCAATTGCTTGGAAAATTCTTGGATTGTCTTCTTGGAATGTAAATATACCCAAATACCTTCCAAACTTCAGATCCTCCATTACAATGCAATACTTTTATAGGATTTTAATAGTTCTTAAAATACCTCCCTTTGCTGTCCTAATTTTTAAAATTTCTAATAAAGGATGTGAAATCCAACCTTCATTTAAATTTTAGCTTTCTTAGACTGAAAGCAAATTTGTAATGTGAGCTTTCTGAAATGAATAGCAATCACTATAGTTGTCTCAAAAGCTTTAACTCCACATATTAATTTTATTACTCCTTCAAATTTAGTTTTCCTATTATAAGCAATTTTCAAATTATGAGTAGCAAAAAAAATGTTCTTATGGCTGTTTTAATGCAAAATATAATTAAAAAGATGTAGTTATGCAGTCAATCTTTGTGATATTTTTTAATTTTTTTTATTTTATTTAGCCTACGTCTTTTTTACTTTTGTTATTATTTAACTTGCATTGCAATTACTTTGCTTGATTTTGGCTTTATTATCTTCTTATATTTAAGAAGAATTATTTTTAATGATATTAGCAAACTAAGAAAAGAAAAAAAAAGTAACAGCTAATAAGTTCATTAATCAGCTGTTAAGTAGATTAAATTACAAAACGCTATCATTATAAATGCAAAAATAATCACAAATGTAAAAGGAATTAAAGATTATTATTTCATACTGAATGTCCCACAGATTAAATGATATCTTCAGATATAATACATCAGGAAGACTGCAACAGTATTCACAATTGTATCTCTCAGCCCTGCTGTGTGTTTTAATTAACATTATATGTGATTTTAAACTGTTAATTATATTTTTAAGCAGAATGTATTGTAAGGAATATACTTAATAAAATTATGAGCTTTGAATTTACTACAATTTATCTGAATAGACATCATTACCTGTCATATCGGAGAGAGCAGAGAATGCCGAGGATGTCAACAACTCCTTCCTCCAACAGCTGCTGCATCCCGATACTAATCGCTATAAATGTCCCAGTACGACCAATTCCAGCACTAAAATAAATTTACATAATATAATTAGTCAAATCATTTTTTTAATATTTTTTTTTATTACGATAACTGAATCAACATCTTGCACCCCTTAACAGATTATGTAGTGGGGGGGAGGGGATGATTGTCTAGCACTAGGTGGATGTTTGTCTTTGGAAATGAACAAAACACAAGAATCAACATTGGAACTTATTCCTTTGAACAAGTTAATGAATATATATATCGGCTCATTATTTACTTCGAATAATGAGTTAAAGGATGAAATTAATAGAAGAATCAATGCAGCAAATAGAGCATATTATGCACTTCTGCCAATAATTAAAAGGAAAATAATAACAAGGAAAATGAAAATAAATATATATAAAAGAGTTTTATCTAACTGAATTCAGATGAACTCTAGATATCATTTCAATCTTAGTAAAGAAGAGAGGATAAGGTTCCTTTGCTAGTAAATGATGTCAATCAATTGCAAATGATAGATGATAGGACTTCAAATAGAAATAAAATACTTCATACTTCTTAAAATATGAAGTAGAAATTGACTCTGAATGAAATTAATCTTATCACTTTGCAATTCCATTATAAAAAAATATATAAATTAGTCTATATGCCTGGAGATTGACAGTGCAGAGGAGTTTTTGTTCCCAAAAGCTAAAATAGTTAAATGCTGAATGCAGATAGGCATGAGAACAATAATGATTATTATAAGCAATATACAAGCTAATCATCATTAATGTTCTCTTCAATGACATTCTGCCAGATAATCCTTTCGACTGATGACCTTGTTTCTGGCACCCAACACCTTTCAATTTTTACTTTCACTAACATGGTATTTACATTGTATTTTTGGCCTTCCTTTACTCTTATGTTCATCACTTAAGATTTAGTCCACTTCAATTTCTTTGGCATGTCTTCCTCAATCAAGCTTATAAAGTGTTCAGTTGATATTCTTGTTGCTTTCACTGTTGACCTGACAGTTGGCTCTTGAAAAAGTTTACATATTTGTATCAAGATTGTAACTCAAACATCACATTTCCTTATCCTGGAAGATGCATATATTTCGTCAACACCTTCAAGCAGGGCAAATAGTTATCAGCCTTTAGTGTTTAGTATTTCACAACAATAAAGCAACACTGGCCTGAAAATTAAAGTTTCTCATATGGCAAGACTCGTTCTTCTCAAACATCATTATTACTTACAATTGGAGCTGAAACAGTTCAATTTTTTAACTCTTGCAAAATACTGTAGAGTTGCTAGTTCATGGTTAGGGACTGGTGAAGTGCTTTATATGACACTGTTACCAATAAAGACATGGAATGGAATTCATGAATATCAGTGTAATATATTAGGGACAACAAGAGACCAATGAAGTCATAGATAAGATTCAAAGCAATAAGAATCAATTAATCAAATTTTCAGCAGCAAATACAGTAGAATCTCATTATAATGGGCTAATAGGGGCTGAAGGTTGTCCGTCTTAATGAAAGTCCGGTTTATAACAAATAATTTATATAGGGGTGTAATGCAGCAGGGTGTACATCAATGAAAGTACAATAGTTAGCTATAAAAAGTGTTTATTATATATCAATAAAAAACAGCCTTCAATTCAACATAATAGGTTGAATTGAAAAAGATGTGTACGTTACACTGCATTAATCTTTAGAACAAGAAGGTCCTGGTTCATGTTGATTGCTTACATTCATTGGTTGAAAAAATAATTTATTTTCTGCTGGGTTTGTTTGCTTGCTTGGAAATATAAAACTCTTCAGATAAAAATTAGCATCCTTTATTATTATTACAATTTTTTTTAAAACAGTCCGTTATAAGCGACGTCCGTTATAATGAGGTTTTACTTTTTGTTAATATAGTGTATCAATAAAATCTATACACATTTTGAATGCAAACAAATGCAATGTTGAGATCACAGTAATTAATATAACTATAATGCCAACACTTGTGCTTCAAATGCATCATACAATTGCAGTAATTGCTACACAAGTACACTGCTCACAAAATTTAGGGGATATTGCGAAATGAATAAAATACACCCAAAAACAGAGGCATTTGAGTTTATTTATTAAAGAATTTATCAGAGAAGCCAATGACACGAAAATGGAAGTTGCCTGAATATGCAAATGTGATGCAAAATATTAATTTGCATGTTTGCCCACAACCCTGTATAAAGAGGCTGGTGCTGCTGGGTTATTCCACTTTCCTGGATCAACAACAAGTGGCAGAATCACCTGAAAATGTGTGTCACCTGAAAATGCCCCTGCAATGTGATTTACCCGAATCTGAAGCATGGAGAGTCATAGGGCGTCTTGAAGCTGGCCAAACACAGATGACAGTGGCAGCAGTGGTTGGAGCCTCCCAAAGCATGATTAGCAGACTCTGGAATCACTTCACAGAGACTAACACAGTGCTAAGAAGACCAGGGCAGGGTCGCCCACGTGCCACCACTGCAAGAGATGATCGCTACTTGACGCTAATAGCACGACGGAACTGACGAAGCAATGTGACTGAGCTGCGGGGACAGTTTATCGCTGCTACTGGACGATGGGTTTGTACTCAGACTGTGTAAAATCGACTATGTCATGCTGGACTGTATGCCCGGTGACCAATGGTATGCATTTCGTTAACTGCTGACATCGCAGAACCTGCAGAAGGTGGGCTGAAATGCATCTTCCTTGGACCCATGAAGAGTGGTCCATGGTTCTCTTCAGTGAAGAGTCAAGATTCAGCCTGCAGCCTGACAATTGTCGTGCCCTGATCTGGCGTGAACATGGAACATGGGAGAAAGACATTCCTTTGGTGTGAGGTGGAATCATGGTGTGGGTAGTACCAACCTCCATGTTGTTAGAAATGGAACAGTGAATGCTGTAAGATATCGGGATGAAATTCTACAGCCTATAGTGGTACCCTATATGCTGTAAGATATCGGGATGAAATTCTACAGCCTATAGTGGTACCCTATGCTGGAGCAGTTTAGGTCAACTTTCTTGTTATGGACGATAATGCATGCCCCCACCGTGCATATCTCGTCAACAACATGCTGCAAGAGGCTGGAATCGAGCGATTGGACTGGACTTCATGTTCTCCAGACCTGAATTCCATCGAACACACTTGGGAAGCACTAGGAAGATGTGTTGCCAGTCACCAATCATCTCCCATAACACTTCCTCAGCTAGAAGTTGCCCTGGTGTGCGAGTGGCCACAAATCCCACAGGAATTGCTGGACACTTTGATCCTCTCCATGCCTCTTCACTGTCAGTATGTAGCAGTCTCAGGTTATCATACACCCTACTGAACAGTCAACATGCGAATGTTAACCCCCGTCTATGTGTCCCATCCTGCTCAATCCCGATAAATGGATTCTGCACCTAATTTGCATGTTCAAGCAACTTCCATTTTCGTGTCATTTGCTGCTCTGATGATGTTCTTTAATAAATAAACTCAAATGTCTCTGTTTTTGGGGTGTATTATATTCATTTTGCAATATCCCCTAAATTTTGTGAGCAAAGTAAATATATTAATTATAGTAATATATAAATATCAGTATAGGAATTTAAATATCAGTATAGAGTTTAATGATTAGACATTACTTATATGGTATTAATGTATTTACCTGCAGTGTACAATGACAGAACCATTAAGAGCAGCTTTAGCAACCTGACGTTGTTTTTCCACAATATCAGCCATGTTGACAATAGCTTCAGCAGAGTTGGGGACTTTGTGATCAGGCCAATCAGTAAACCAGAAATGATGTAATGTATGTTTCTTTGAACCATTCTAAAGAATATTATAAAAAAAGGCTTAACAAATTTACAACAACAGATCAAGAGGATTATCAAGAGGAACCTAATTCTGTTATTAAATTTCTTAATATTAAGTTCAAATACAGTACTTTGTCTTTCAACAAGCATTTAGCTAACTTTCATTCATAATCAACATAGGAAATTATGTCAGTTTCCATCAACATTTTAAAGTTTTGACATTCCTGTTAAAAATGGAAACATCACTGAACAAACCATAAAATTCTTTTATAGAAAATAAGATATAATTTGCTGGAAGGATACTTCAGACTGTTTCTTTCATGCATTTCTTCATCAACTCAAACTATATGATAAATAACCTGTCTTTTGCTGCCAATATCATAAAATATAAAGCTTTACCATTATTAAGATATCAATATTCAATTTTAAAGAAGCTTCCATAATTCATTAATATTTCATTTTAATACTAAGGTGAAATTTGACTGCATTGAATGACTTGGTTGTCATGGTCCCTAACAGATATTGACATGATAACAGAGAACAACTACACAGAGAAACATTTACAATTCATTTTTATATTAAGTGTTACTTAAAATAATTTTAATGAAAATTTAAACAAATGAGTGGAATTAAGTTGACTATACACACACACACACACATATATAAATATATATAATCGAACAGACAAAACTCAAAGCCTTACCTTCGAGTTTCGCAAAGCAAAGATTTCAATCAATCTTTTGCAAATTAGAAAAATTAAAGAATATAAGAATAAAATTAAATAATTAATAATATATTAATTGAATAATTAATATATTATTGCTTCTTACTAAGGTATTTATTTACTTATTTTACTTTATAATTATGACTTTAACTCAATATTATAGATTTTGCTCTTTTTAATTTTAATTTTATTTTTTTAAATTTTATTCTTTTACTTTTAAATATATGAGATACTGTAAAATAAATTTAATAAGTAATAAAGAAACAAGCCGTCTTTATTACTTATTTCTTATATTAGTAATTTTTTAAAAATTTAGGTAGTTTGGTCGTGGCTTTGTTTTTGATTTAAAAAGAGCAAAGTCTTGGTATATTGCATTTTTGTTTTCTAAATTGTTTCTAAATTTTGCCGCTGATGATGTGAGATTGGCCATATCTTCAACAGAAACAGTGATGTGTTTTTTGTATTGGCATTTTCAAATCCCAAATTGCTTTCCGGCTTTATTATATACCGTATATGCTCCAATAAACGCCGAGGCTCTTATTGTCGCCGGTCTCTAATAAGCGCCAGGCTGCAGAGGGGACACGGCCAAATAGTAGCCAGTCTCTAGCAGTAGCCAGGTCTTTGATATTTGCCTACTGTTACTAGTGTAAATGTTTGTATCTTTATAGTTGTGCATAATACCTTTCGGTACATTGCCTTACAAAATGCTGCCGAAACGGTCATTTGACATTGCCTTTAAGATTCGCTCGGTGGAATATGCGAAAGAAACTTCTGGTGAGGCGGCCGTCCGTCATTGCAGATTCGGACAACGAATAGCAACAAAAGGTACAGAAAGACATTGCCATTTATCTTTCACAGTCTTATGTAGCATGTGAAATTCAAATAAAGTAGCTGTTTGTAATATTAGCTGGTATTT
>JAFIDM010009631.1:132604758-132660731 GCA_023159025.1 Thereuonema tuberculata | reverse complement strand
TTTTTTTTTTTTTTTTTATTTTTGCATCCATAATGATTCTTTTAATTTTAATTTACATCTATTATTGTATTTACTTAATATTTCAACTACAATTATAACTTGGATTTGTAATAGGTGTTCTGACATTACTCATTTTTGTGGATTCACATTGTATAATTCTTCTATGAAACAGTTGTTATCTCATTCCTATATATTAGTTACTGCATTTACATTCAAATTTGTATATCACAATTGTTTCTTTGCAATAAACATAGATGTTAGACAATAGATGCTCTTAGACAGCTATTCTACGAAATGCTTGTTTTTAATACAGTTAATCAGCTGCCTGTGAATAAGTGTACAGAAGAGAAGAGTACAAATAAACAGTTATTTATGTGAACTTCAAAAATTAATTTAGTATAATCCTTAAATTTTGTATACAAACTTCAAATATGAGGTAATATATAGTAAAATACAGTTAACTGGTCCACAAAAGAAAGTTGTTAGTAAGTTGTAGAAAATGTATTCTATTATTTATCATCTCTACGTTATTTATAAATCTGGAAAACTGTTTGGTGAGCAATGATCAAACTTATGATTTACTGCCATCATGGCCATGTGGTTGGCGTTGTTGCTAAGACACTGGCCTCTTACCTTTGAGAACCGGGGGTTCAATTCTCGTGTGGGTTTCGTGATGATGGACGATCCGTGCTGGGCAGATTTTCTCGGGGTTCTCCCGTTTCCCCAGCACTTCTCCCACCATTCTTTCTTAGTCTTTCTCTCTGTCTGTCCTTATTTCCGTGGGATAGCATAATAGACCAATGGTCGCGGTGCTCGGCTTCCCTGCCACCCACACTCACCACATTACATCACATTACTGCTATCATCTTAAAAAATGAGCTTGGTTAGTATTTTAAGATGACTTTACTACTGCTGATCTTTATCTTCTTCAATAGCCTGGGTTCTTGGCATCTTATGCCATTGGCCTCAACAAGGGATAGAAACTGTGAACTATTTAACAGAAGAATCATTGCTTAGGGTATACTATAGGTGGCAGTTCACTTACACCAAAAGAAAGAGATGAAAAACAGTAGAAGAAAGTCACATCCATGACAATTCCAGGATTTGACCAAGGTTCAGAGTGTCTCAGCTTTGTAGAAAGCCACTGCCTTATCCACAAAGCTGTGCCTGAATGGCTCCCACTGTTGATCTAAAACATTAAAGTATTAACTATAGCTACCAATTAGCGCATTTGCATAAGAGTAGTTTAAAGAAGTCATTTTTTGTTTGTGTAATATTTTAGAAGAGCAATATAAAGCTCACTATTTTTTTTTATTTTGATTAATTGTTGATGTGATGATACTCAACAGGAAAAGAAAAACAATTACTACAGTATGCAGAAGACGAATGGAAGCCATAGAAAGATTCTGAGCGCTGTCGGGCTGTCGGACGCATTGCAGCAGGGCAGTCTATAACAGATGTTGCTCGTTTCTTCGCCGTTCATCATTCCGTCATTTCACGATTATGGAAACAATTCCAAACCAGCTAAACGGTTGTCCGAAGACCTGTAGCCGGTCGTCCAAGGGTTACGACCCCCGAGGAAGATCGATATATTGCTGTTGTAGCCAAGTGGAATCGAAGATCAACCTCCACACGTGTGACATCTATGGTTGTAGCGGCCATTGGTAAGACGATATCTGCCACTACTGTTCGTCGAAGGCTAAACATGAATGGTCTGTACACCCGGGTACTACGAGTTTGTGTTCCTTTATCCATCCAATCTAGAGGGGCACGATTACAGTGGTTCTGCCAGCATGTGAATTGGACTATGTCTGACGTTATGTTCACAGATGAGTCCAGATTTGCCCTACAACTCGATGATAAGTGTGTAAGGGTCTGGAGGGAACAAGGTACACGCAATCGGCCTCAGAACATCACGCATTCCGCGGTGGAAGCATCATGGTCTGGGCAGGGATTTCATTGGGATATCACACCGACCTCCACATCTACAGGCGAGGTTCTGTGACGGCTGTACGGCATCGAGATGAATCCTAGACCCCATTGTGAAACTGTACTGCAGCAGTTGGTCCTTCTTTCGTTTTAATGGACGATAATGCGCGTCCCTATAGAGCTGCCATCGTTGACGACTTTCTGGAGAGTGAGGGGATTGCGTGTATGGAGTGGCCGGCTTACTCAGCGGACCTTAATCCAATTGAAAATCTTTGGGATGCCCTCGGCCATGCTGTATGTCGACGTTTCCCACCTCCAGCCACTCTCAAACTTTAGAAACTGCCCTACAGGAGGAATGGCGATTACTGGATTCTGCGGTGGTAGATCACCTCGTAACAAGCATGATCACACGCTGTAAACTTTGTATGCAGGTGAGGGGTGCTCACATACCCTATTAATGTTGGTTTTTATTGTTTGTTCTGAATTTAAACATCATTTTGTTAATGACGCAAATATGAAGTCATCTTATAATTTACGAATATTCAATATTTTATTTATCTCTGAATGTAATTCTTTGTTTTCTTTCATGAATAAACATAGAGCTACTTACTTTTTATATTTACTAAATTACAACATTTTTAATGCTGAAAGAAATGGAAAATGGCTTTGTTTATTTCAGGATTATGAATTAAACAATACTATGATGATACTACTATATAGAAATGCTTTATATTAAAAATTACCTGGCAGTTTTCAGTTAAGTCTGTAATCATAACGATAGCTGATGCTCTCTCTTGCCAAACCATCTGCCAAAAATCCCCTACAGTATGAGCCATTGGACCTTCAGCAGCGACATAAGCTTTAACTTCTTGATCATATCCCTGAAATTGAGAAGATTTATTTTTATTATTTATTTTATTTTAAAGCAACTTTAGATATTTATATAATCAGTATTTCTGAAAACAAGTAGATAAAATGATTTGTTTTTCATACCTTTATATAATTTGCGTTAATGTAGTTAGTCAATAGGTCGTCTTCTGAAACTCCAGGTTTGCGAAGCTTCACACGACTGTGCTCATCTTAATAGAAAAATAGCAGCTCTTTAATTGTTTTTTTTTTTTGTTCAATACCTGAATTTAGAAAGTTACAGTATTGTTGTCTAATAAGCAAGGTGACCAATTTTCAAATACTATATTTGGAATATTTCATCTGCTAATTTACTGGCACTTTGAAAATTTAAAAATATTTATTTCAAATAATTATCTTTAATTTAAAGTGTTGCATTAATGTCAAGCTTTTCTATGTGAATTTTTAGATGATGCAATAAGTTGAGACAGAATAACAAAACTAACAAAAATAAGGCAATGACATAAATCAGGATGATAGTAGATAATAGGTAGTATATCACATACTTATAAAGAGAAAAAGACACAAATACATCTTATACGTAAGCATAGCTGTAATGCATTAGTAACAATGTTGAAATGGCTCGGCTTCTGTTGATATTGGTTCAGCTAATAACTTCAGATTACCTTTGCAAATCAGATGTATCTAAATTATTTAGCCAGCAAGCTAAGGTACAAGTAGCACTGTAAATAATAAACTATTTAGCAAACCATTCTAAAGACAATGTTACAGGAACTATCAGGAAAAACATATAAAGATATACAGATAATCACAATAAGTGGAACTGTATGAATTACAAACAAAAGGTTAGCAAAGCCAAAATCAAATGTACATTAATAAAAGCAAAAAGTAGAAAAATAGATGGAGAATCCAATGCAAAAATATATATGCACACACACACACTGAAGTACCACACTGAGACAGTCACTTCCATTTTCAGTACATGCCACCACTCCCCCACAATAAATGTATCTTCCACAACTGAAATACATATAAAGTAGGATCTCTGGAATCCACTGTCGTATAATTCATAGTGACAATAGCAGCATATCACAATTTAAGCTACTTTAATGAGGTGTAATAGCAGGTGCCAGAGATATGAGTCACTCTATCTGTGAAATCAATACAAAATTTGGATTTTCATGTGCAACAATTACAGTGGTGTACTGTGACTACACAACATCACAAAAGACATCCAGTAACCAGTTGTGTAGAATCCAGAATCCATACCCTGTTGTGTAGCTGCAGTAATCCGATCAAAAGGAGGACCTATGCATTACTAGACAGGTGTTTTAGATATGCCAGTGTATGTACAATGCTCTGCCAAAAGTATGGACACCAATTGTCTGGCAGGCCACATATAATGGATGCAGTCAATAACATTTTGGATCACCCTTTGCAGCAATAACCACTGCAACATATTGTGGAAGGCTGTCTACAAGTTGCTGACATTGTTCCAGTGAGATACATTGCCATTCGGCCTTCAAACAATCCAACAATTGGTGGTGATTGGTGACAAGTGGCTTGCACAGGCATATGAAGCATTCCAGGATATCCAACATCACTTCAATTGGGTTCAAATCGGGACTCTGGGCTGGCCAAGACAACAGGTTAACGCCAGTCTCTGGTAAAATATCCTTGTGTCATACACGCAGCATGGCATGACACGTTATCCTGCTGTAAGAAACAATTGGTTGAATTTCCAAAGAACTCTGCCATCGCTCTGGGAAGATGATTAGCCAGCATTGGTACCTAGAGGATTGAATCTCGTGTCCACACCACAGATGGACCCCACAACTGCAAAATAGAACAAAACATTGTCCATACCATGACTGCACCACCACAATCCTTCATTATGAGCAAATGACGGTCTTCGTCATATCTCTTGTGAGGGTGTCTGCAGACCCACACATGTCCATCTGATTGATGAAGAGTAAAGCAACTCTCATCACTCCACCTCACTTTTGCCTACTGGTCACTGGACCAGTACTGATGCTCTTTACACTAAGCATTTGCCCAAGCATTTGCCTTCGAGACAAAAGACTTCCTCTTCCTAGCCCTCCCAAAGAACCCCATCACATAAAGGGCACACTGCACTGTTCATGTTGATGGGCCACACTGGGAGGTTGAAGAAGAATCCACAGGGTCCACTGATACAGCAGCTGTGATGGCCTGAAGAGTGGTCCTATGAGTCTTCGTGACCTCTCTGGCAAAGACCACTTTGTTGCGATCAGAAAGGCTAGGGGCCTTCCTAATCATGGTGTGACCATTGCAGCACCTTGCTTCTCGTATTTCTGTTTCTAAAGTGGATCATGGATGCTCAGTCAGAGCACTAATCTCACAGATGACTTCCCACTTTTGAACAAGGGGGCACCCAATGATCATTCCTTGTTCAAAATTACTTAATTGATGTGTCTTGCGTATGCTAGCCAGCTGTGTTCTGCAAAACTGCTATCTTGGATGTCTATTAACTTCCTTTTATAGCAGATCCCATGCAGTGCTTTATTGAATGCCAGTACATTCAAGGGGTGTTCAGATACTACTGGCAGGGCATTTTTTCAGAGCCACTTCTGCTGTTTGTGCTCTTATATGCTGTTCCTTATAAATATTTATTTTATTTCTGATGTTTACTTCAATTGCTCATTTTGCACTTCCAGGATTAAGTAGTATTTCAGACCATTCAACATAGCAATGGATGTTAAGTATCCATATCTGTCATGTCCAGCCTGCAGTGAGACTCCTGAAGTCAGACGCCTTGCTCATTACAGCTGTCAACTGTCATTCTTGTTTGTTTATTTTTTTTTCATACTTTTGACTATCGAATATTTACTTAAAGAAACTTATGGCTTCTGTTATTGCACTTCACTTGGCATTTCCTATATTTTTTTGAATTTCCCTATGAAATCTATAGTTATGTAACAATTGCCATTGCAGTTTTAAACCTTTTACAGAGGTTTGATGCGTCATATAGTCAAATGCGAAATGTGATATCTCGCTCTTTACGAGACACTGAAACGTGTCATAGCATAGATGCATTGAAGAGATACTTGTCTAACAATACAGTACGTTCTCTGAGGTGTTTGTGTAATAATGCCTCCGAAATTGAATTCTTTTTGGGAAGGATATATAACTGGACTTTCCAGGGCAAAGTATAGCCATGAGTGCATTAGATGTCAGTGATGAAAGGATGGTTTGAAGATTTCCAAGGCCGGCTTTCGTAAAGTTATCAGATGGTATGCGAATGGTGTCAATATCACTTCAGCATCACCACGACAACATCCAAAAAAACAACCCATGACTAAGCTCACTCGTCCAATGTTGGCATGGCTGAAGACAATAGCAACCAGTGAGCTATGGCAAATTGGCTTGTAGTAAACCAATCAACCATACAGCTTGTCCCATTCCGACATTTAAACCTATGGAAGGTCTACTAGGCACATGGTCACAGGCTCCTTCAATGACATAAGGCTGAGAGGAGACGCGACTGTCGATGGCAGTATGAAACATTCCTGGCAGGTGACAAATGGAGGTATGTCGTAATCCTTGATGAGGCATGGGTTTATCTCTCTGACTGCAACAAAATTCAAGCAATTGCATATCGTGAGAAAGCTGCTAAAGGTTGATGTCAGTGGATCCGCGAATGCAAAGAGAGTTTCTCCAAAGGTTTCATAGTTGTTGCAGGCTACTAGTATAATGGAAAATTGCATATTCCCAGAATAGCATCAAATGCCATAGTAAATGCAGCCTACTATCAAGATGACATTTATCGACGCGAAATCCCGAAAGTGTATGGTAATGATGCACGTAATGTCTGTATTCACCAAGACAAGGCATCCAGTTATACCGCCCGCAGTATTATGCTTGGATGGAAGTGGAAACAAGTATACATACCATCCCTTTCCCCCGCATCCCTGTTAAATCACCTGACACAAGCCCCATGCTCAAAAGAGGACCGGGATCCCGTAAAGTCACAATGCTGATGGGTCTGTAGAAAGTTTGCAAAGAGGAATAGGAGAAAATCGGCATGACATTTCTGCGGAGGTCTCTTCTACAATGGAAACTATGTTATCGTGCAATTGTCAGGATGACAGGAGAGCCTCGCTGGTGGAGGGGAAGATTTACGTAGCAGGTGAGTGTATTAACTTTGACTACATACTGACTCATCAACTCTCCATATTCCAATCAAACCACAACAAGCAATTAAAACAAAAAGTGCACGAGCTACTTCTAGTCTGACTTGATTTTTTTTATCGCTTAATAAGTCTCTGGCAACAAGCCTGATATAAAAAATAAAAAATATTTTATATCATGTGTTTATTGTTTTCTGCACAATTGACTAGTCAAGGTTGCATTTCCTTCTACACTGTTGCACTTCTTGGAGCAACTTCATTCAGATGGAGTTTTGTTTTAGAGCATTTGTGGCATCTATCTTGTTCTAAAATTACATTTTCAACATTTTGGATTTCCACTATCACAAAATGAAGATATTATACCCCTTCTTATATGCCTTCTTGTGATAATCAAGCAAAGTCTTTATGTGCAGTTCTTTTTTCAGAGGGCTTCTTAATCACTTCATTCTTATCTTCCTAAACAATGTAAGTGCCTATTTCTGCAGGAACACCACTAAACCACTATGGCATGACTATACTTGAGCCTTTCTATCTTTTATTTCATGCTCTGCCTATCTATAGATCTCCATTTGCTGAATGATTCACTCATTCTAAAGACCCTGTGTACTTTGCAGTACTCAGCACCTCATTTCTCACTTGACTTATGGCTTTCACCTTTTCAGCCTTCTACTTTTTTGTTTTGTTTTGTTATCCTGTTTTGATCTGGCACTAATTTTCCATTCTGGAATGTTTTGCTTCCACAAAACAAAATATTGGCATTCCTGTCTTTTGAATTCAATTCTGACATCCCTCTAAAAATCTTGGTTACCATCTTCGTTTCTTGCATGGACATCATTTCCATCTATGTCATGTAGCATCTGCCTGTTTAATTGAATTTAGATGCTTCTGTTTCCCTTGACAATATGATCACATATTTCCTTCTAGGACATATTCCATCCCTATATTAGTCCCCTAACATACATTTTTATCTTTCTAAAGATTGTGTATCTTCCTCAGGTCTCTCATCTTGTGATCTCTTGATCACGTGTAATGCCCCTCTTTGCTTTGACATTGCATTTTTCACTCACCTTTTGGTTTTAATTATTCATGCATGTTATTATACAAATGCAATTTTTAAGATAAATAAATGTTTGTATAGAATTTTGCTTTAAAGCCTATTTAAACAACCTTTCTTGGTTTGTGGTCTGTAAGTAATCTTAAATTGGAATTCTTTTTCATGAATGATTTTGAGTTTACCCATTGCTCTAAAGAAAAAGTGCAAATAGTAAAGAAACAGTAATATAGTATAAGCCTAATAATAGTATAAGCCTAAAATGGAAACAACAGGGGACAGAAAACCTATTATGATATTCAATCATGATGGAAAAACTGACATATGAAAAGAAAGTGAAATAATTCCAAAAAACTTCAGAACACTAGACTAGTACAGTTTGGGCACCACTGAATGGTTAAGGTGGTGGCCTACTATGGCTGAACCTATGTTCGAATTCTTGCATGTTTCCTTCTCTCTTGTGCCATTCTTTGTGTCATAAATGTTGTTCTTGGCACAGCTTCACCTCTGTTGCTCTCCACTATTAAAAAATTGCACACATTAAGAGATATGTCAGCAATCAAACAAACAAACAAATAAGGCTAATACTCAAACAGTAGATAAAAAATAATGGAAATATTATTATTGTCAGTTAAGGGATACTTTTCAGGTTATTGCCCAAAAAGAGAAGGTGAATTACAAGCAAAAATCGTCAAGATTGAAGAAAAAGGCAACATCCTCTACAATGATAGGATTGAGAGAAGTGCTACTGTCAATGGTTACATCTGACAGTTGTGATAGAGCCGCAGCTCTACATATGGGAGCAGGAATGCCATTCTGATGTTGTGCAACAAATAGAGGTTAACTGACAAACAAATTAGTCATGTGGGAGGGGGAAGGACAGATATTAATAGTAAAATAAGAAATAAATGTAAATGATTTACCTACAAAACTAAAACTTATAGATGAATTGCCATTTCATCTAGCCCTGGGTTGTGAATAGCGCAAACAATATAAATTAAATTTATGTTTTTATGTTTTGAGTTTTCAAAAAGAAAATTAACTGCCTTCAATTACAAATGCAAAGCATTTAAATTCAAACAATTAGGATTATGTCATGAAAATACAGTCATTGTTGGAAGTGCGTTTGTCATCATCACCCTCCATATCAGAGAATGCCAAAGAAATTAACCCAATACATTTAATCCCAAAAGATGATTTTAAGACTGAAGAGAAAACAAGCTGAATATGAAAGTGCCATGTTCAACTAAGAACTTTTAAGAACTGGAGTTATATTAATTATTTATTTAAAATCTTCAATTTGGTGAAGGCAATAAAATTGAAATACGGAAAAGTATTGAAATTACAAAGTGAACTCTGAAAGAAAAGATAATTAACTATCTTAATATTTGTGAATAATTATATGATTCATAGTAAATTTTTAATTTATTGTTAAATTATCCTATGAAGGATTTTGCACAGAATTAATTATAAATTAAAGAATTATATCTTATTAGTTGAAAATATAACCAAAACTAAGGGTGAAATTGTGCAGTGAAATCTGTGAATTTGAGTTTAATTTTATTTATTTATTAATTCTTGAAGTTTCTGTCCTGTGACAATTGAATGTGTCAATTTGTTAAACATACTGAATTATTGTTCATGTATTATTTTAATCTTTGAATCTATGCATTCATTCTAATCTTAAGTACATACAATTCAGTACTAACTAATTTACATCTTGCAGCTTTTTAAATTTGTTCAACAATTATTGGATTGATAATAATTTCTCAATTGTCTATCAATCAGTGCTTGGTTACTGTTTTTAATCAATTTGAAGCTTATATATAAAGCATTTGTTGGACTGAAACTTTGATGATTAAACTTTAAGTTCACATCTACTTTTTATATCGAATTTATGTTACTGTTTTAAATTATTTACCTATTTTTATCTTTTATCTATTAAAAAGGCAGCTTCTGTGTCACTGAATGCTGATTTTTGTATGTTATTTCAGTACACTGACTTTTTCCACGTTTCAGTTTTTTTTCCCATTAAGGAAAAAGAATGACTTTCTACTCACTTGGTATTATGTTCTTATAACGATTTTTATATCCAGAACCAGTTACAGTTATTTCCTTAGGATGATTCAGTGGAACGTCCTAGAATTAAAAAAAAAATGAAATCAATGCATTAATATATATTTCTGGAAACGCACATGTAATTCTTAATAATCATCTTTTAATATAGAAATTCAAAATGAACAAATACAGTAGATGAAAGAAAATCATTTCATGCCAAAAATAGAATTTTATGAAACACACTTTGTGAAATTTTCCACAATGCAATTTCTGTTAAACATAATTAGAAAGTTTAATTAAAAAGTATCAAAGTAAAGAAAGGTATCAAAGATCACTCTAAATACAGTTTATAAGTACAGTTCATATTTGGTAAAATGAATTAAATTTCAGATAAGCTTTTCTCCTCAAAATTTCCATTTCAGAATGAAAAAATCCTTAAGACATCATATTAGAAGTAACTATCAAATGAGGTTGGTTAGTACTTCAAATCTTCCTGAAATGACTTGTACTTTTCAAAATTATCATACAGAGTCTAACTGCAGAATCTTATGAAACCACACAAGTCTTTCTCTTCAATACTACTCTTTGGACCTTGAGAGCAATGATAGGAACACTGATAAAGCTTTGGACTGATAAAGTTGCAAATTTCTGAAATAAAGAAAATATTAATACAAATATAAACACCATATATACAGTTAAACTTGGCTATAACATGGTTATTTATATCGCTAATTCGGATATAAAGTGATTTGGTCTTGGACCCCTTCTATTTTGGAAAAGGTGTATAATTGTAAAATTGCAAAATTTACCATATTTTCGCCCAAAAAGTATGAAAATCGATTGATTTTAGAGAACTGCTCGCAATTAATACTTACTGGGTAATACCGCTAATCCCAAGATGACAGCACCAAACCGTAAGAAAGCAGTAATATGAAGATTTTGGCTAATATAAACCATCAAAGTGTTGAAAAGGTAATGATTTATAAATATTTATAAATTTAAAATTCTCTCACATTGCTCTGAATGATGTAGGTAATCGCGAAATGACCATATTAAATCGATTTGGAATCGTGAGGGCGATAATAGGGTTCGAGTATACAACATTTGACATCGCGAAGTAAAAAAAAGCTCAGGTAGATCGTGATCTTCGAGATCTTGGATCCGAAAGATTGCGATATAGCTGAGTTTGACTGTATATGCTACATGTATACAAAAAGTTATCATTATAAAAATTTTAAACTCTTTGACACGATGATTTTTTTCAACAAATCATAAGGACATCGAAACAATATATTTAATTTTTGGATCCTGAGCTGCAATAGTTGGTACAGATTTAAGTCTACTTTTTCGTTTAGAGTTAAGGCAACCAGAAAGATTATGTTATGGGTTATGGTGCTGCTCACAAACCAAACATTTCTCCTGTGAATGCTAAGCGCTGCTTGAAGTGGTGTAAAAGGCAATACCACTGGACAGTGGAAGCATGGGAAGTGAAGTGATGAATTATGCATTCACGCTATACCATGTGGCAGTCCAATGGGAGGGTTTGGGTATAACGAATGCCCAAGGAACGATATCTGCCATAATATATAGTGCAACAGTGAAGTTTAGAGGAGATGGCTTATGGTACGGAGCTATTTTTCATGGAATGGACTTGACCACTCACTTGATGAAGGTCTCCAAGTTTTTCCAGTTCTTTCGGTCGAAAGCTTTTCTCTTCCAATCGTGTCGAACAAAACTTCATCCACCCATCTACCTTATGGACACTTTCTCCGTCTCCTTTCATTCCTTGGAATCCAGTTTAGAATTTCTGTTGACCATTTATTATCATTATGCCTTGCAACATGGTCAGCCCAATTCCATTTGAGCTTCTTTATAGTGATAATAATATCAGACATTTTGGTTTGCTGTTTCACCCTTACATTCTCATCGCATGATTCCTAACATACATCTTTCCATGCTTCTTTGAGTCGTCTGCAATCTGTGAATTGCTTTCCTGTTCAATATCCACGTCTCCTTCTATACATTAAAACTTGTAACATACATTGATTAAAAGCTTTTCTCTTTAAACACAGTGGCATTGCTCCTTTCAGTATGCAGCATTTCTGCCAAAGGTATTCCATGCAAGTTTGATTATATGATTAATTTCAGCATAATGCTTCCATCCATATAATTTGTTGCCCAATATATGTATCCTCTGACTCAGAATTGCCAACTTCAATTGGTTGCATATTAATAAACCTACTTAGTATACATAAGCTTTATTTTTTTTGAGTTTAGTTTTAACCCAACTTTTAATTGGGAAGCTGTTGTATCAACAGTTGCAATTCTGTAGCATCTTTAGTAAGGACAACTACATCATCTGCAAACTAAAGGTGGTTTAAAATAGTTATTATTAATTTTGATGCCTCTTTTTTCCCAGTTTAATTTTTTGAACACTTCCTGATATACTGCAGTAAATAGTTTAGGAGAGCTAGTATCTCCCCTATCTGATAACCTTTTCCTACCCTGATTTTTTTTCTATGGAGGGTTGATTCCTTTACAAGCTTACAAATTCGACATGATTATGCACACCCCTATTCAAAATGAGACATATGCTGTAGTGTTTTAGCCACGTGCCTCTATATCAAATTTATCATTTTATGTTAGTAATTACACAGTCTTTCTGATATGGCTCCAAAAATAAATCGTTTTTGGGAAGGTTACACTGTCGTACTTTCTCATGTAAAACAATGTAAACAGCATGGAATTTCAGACAAAAAGGATACAGTGTCAGCTGTCATTCATAGGAACATATTGAACGGACTTCCTGAATGAAAATTTCCGAAGACGGTTCCTTGTGTTCTGGCAAAGCTGTGACTTTCGGTACAAACTGAAAACTCTTTCACCCAACATGTGATTGACAGAAAGATCAATATCGCTCAGTCCACTATCTGTAAAACCCTGAAGAACCATCTCAGACTGAAAGAGTTTCTTAAGGCTCAGATACATCACTGAATGACCAACTGCAGAAAGTCCTACTAATGACACCTGGCCAGCGATAAGTATAGATTTATGGTTAATTTGGATGAGGCTTGGATCCATCTTACCAACTAACTAACATCTTACTAACTACATGGTCATGGCAATTCCATATCATCCCATCGATGAAAAAAGCAGATCATATTTTGTGTGCCAGAGAAAGGAAAGTTTTCCCAAAGGTTTCATGGTGACTGAGGGATACTGTCACTGGGGCAAATTGTCTATCCAGAGTATTGCCAATAATGCCAAAGTGAATACCCAGTATTATCAACAACATGTTCTGACACTAATCTACACTCAGGAATTATCTGCTCTATATGGTCCTGATGTCACAGAAGTCACCATTCATCAGAAAACGGCCTCCAGCCATAATGCCAATTTGTCCCTGAGGTTCTATCAAGAATCGGCCAGAACAGGTATACATGCAATCCCCTTCAGTGATATTCCAGTAAAGTCCCCTAATGCCAGCTCGATGAATTTTTGTGGTTTTGGATTATTAAAACGTGGACTAGGGAACAGATGTGCTACAACAGTTGATGGACTGTGGAAAGTATGTAAAGAGGAGTGGGAGAAAATACCCCTTTGTATTTTATAGCATTCACTCCTGCAGTGGAAGTTATGTTGTATAGCCAGGAATGCTGGTGGCCACATTGAGCATAATAGGTGGTGGAAGAAGGGATTGTAGTGAAGCTACAGACACTCGAATTTGTCAGGTTGTAAAGGAATCCACCCTCCATATATCTTTGTGTAAACGAATTATTGCCATCATGTCCTTATAAATAATTTTGATAAGTGCTACATAGCTAGTGCCAATAATGTGATTTTCAAAAGCACTAATAACAGCAGACATGTTAACTGTGTCAAAAGCCTTTTCATAGTAAATAAATTCAATACAGAGTGGTATCTCATATTCATTCTCAATGACTTCTCTTAAAACATGAATGTGATCAATCATGCTACATCGACTATCCTAGCTTGCTCTCTTAGTTAGGCAGAATCTAAAGTTTTCTGCAAGTGATTGGTAATAACTTTCATAAATATTTTATATAAAACTGGCAACAGACTGATAGGCCTATAATTCCCAATATCTTCTCTTTCTCCTTTTTTAAGTAGTGATATTATTACTGCATTCTTCCAATCTTCTGGTACAACCCTAAGGTTTAAACATTTAGTAAAAAGAGCAGCCAGAAATCCTTCCATTTCATCTCCTGTTTCTTTTCCTTTCTTCATGCATTTGATAGTGTACTTAACCTCCTCTTTCAGTACTGGAGGTACTTCACATACAGTCTTACATGTCATTTCACTTAAGTCTTCACTATTTCCACATATAAATTCTTATAAAATTTTTCAACACACTTCATGATTTTCTCAAGATTTCTAATAGTAATGCCAACTTCATTTATCAGAGCTATTATGAACTGCTTACCAGTGCATAAAGAATGTTTAGCAGTTTTAGGCTTTTATTTTCCTCTACTGCTTTTCTTGCCAGTTCACAATTGTAGTTCCTGATATCCTCAGGAATGTGTTTGCGAATTACACTGATGTCCTTAAATTAAGGGATCTTGCAGAATGAACTGTTCTGGTTGTACTGTCGGGCCCAAACTTGGTATGCGGATGCAGAAGGTCTTCCCAATACCATCCCCACACAAAAATTAAAAATGGTAGAACTCGTTCTGATTGAATAAATAAAATTCAGAAATGCCACCTGTGTAGTGGCAGTGCAGGTCATGACACAGGACGAATTGTGTGACAGTTTTGGTCACTGATTGTATAGTACTGTATGTCAATTGTTAGCCATGGTCCATCGTGCCCATTTGGACCTGCAAACAAGAGGCAGAGTGATAGGATGTCTTGAGGCAGGCCAGTCACAAGTGGAAGTGTCTCGTGCACTGAACGTCATCCAGCATCCAGCGTCATCTCTCGCTTATGGAGACGTTTCCAGCAGGATGGAAATATTGCCCACGCTATAGCAGAGGATGTCCACATGCCACCACACCCCGGCAAGACCATTATCTATCGCTAACGGCCAGATGGAACCCCCAAAGCATGGCACGCCACCTTGCCCGAGAGTTGGCAGCAGCAACACAGACCACTGTATACAGACAAACAGTGTACAAGCGACTCCATGTAGTTGGTCTGTATGCCAGGAGACCCATGAGGTGCATCCCCTTGAGCCAAGCTCACTGGAGGGGATGCTTGTTGTGGTGCACTGAACACGCACCATGGACACAGGCACAATGGAGCCATGTCATGTTTTCTGACGAGTCCCACAAGAAGGGAGCAAGGAACTAGGGCCAATATTGCCAACTTTGTTGAGCACGACTGGTACGAGGGTGGCAGTGTGATGGAGTGGGCAGGCATTATGCTGGGCTCTCGTACACCTATGCACATCTTCGATAGAGGATCCGTAACTGCCTTGTTGAACTGACACAATGTCCTTCACCAACATGTGCAACTTATCAGGGGTGCTGCTGGTCCAGAGTTTCTGTTCATGGATGACAATGCAGGTCCACATCGGGCTTGTCTGGTAGACGAGTATCTCCAACATGAGGACATCCATCATTTGGAGTGGCCTGCACCTTTCCCGGATCTGAATCCAATCGAACATGGATGCAATGTTCTCGGAACACATGTTGCTGAATGCATTCCACCACACGAATGCTACACGAGCTGAGAACAGCATTGGTTGAAGGGTGGGATGCAATCCCCAAAGTTTGCTTGATACTCTGGTATGCAGTATGCCAGCTGGTTGCATTGCTTGCTTAACTGTGCAGGGGGACCAAACAGCTTACTGAACACTCTTTATGCCTTCCACAAACATCTGGATAGTACTTCAGGTGTTTTTATCTCAATGATGTTTAGGGTATTTTTATGTCTTTTGTTAGAGGCAGTGCTGCCACCTTTACTTTCTGTGTTGGGATGGTATTGGGAAGACCTTCTGCATCCCCCTACCAAGTTTGGTCTTGACTGGACAACCAGAACAGTCCATTTTGCAAGATCCTTTAATTTAAGGACATCAGTGTATTTTACAAAGCTTAGCATAGTCTATTTGCATCACAGGATCATTCCTTGTTTATCTTCATTTTTCTGCTTTTGATCATTAGTTATTTAGTATTAGATATTTTTTTTCTCAGATTTTTGCTTTCAATAATGGTTTTAGTTAATGTAACATTTAATGCATTCAAGATGTCTTCTTCTTCAGCAATGCTCTGTAATGCAGTGAAATGATTTCTCAACTGTAATTTAAATTCAGATGAATGTTCCTTTACATCCTTTAAATTAATGGATTTCCTTGGATTTCTTACTAGTTTCAGTCTGTCCAGCTTGATGTTGAGGTGTACCTGCACTTACTAATCGATGGTCACTTCCAGTATTAAATTGATTAGGCACAAAGTAATCCACTGTGGCACATTTTTTGTTAGCCATAATATATAGTCCAGTTCTGCAAGGGTCAGTAAAATGATGCAATACCATTTGGTGGCTACTCATGGTTCTTGCATGACACCAGCCCAGCAGAAGTCTCCAGTGTAAACACAAATGCTTTAAGGACTGATGAAAATGGAGAATGTGTAAGAAAGACGATGCTGGGAAAAGAAAATCATAAAAAATAACCCTCATTCAATTGGCACTCTTCATGAAGGGCAAAATATTCTGGTTTCATTAATAAATGAACTTTGTAGAAAATTATGAATATTACAGGAATGGACAAAAAAAAAATATTCTATTTTGATGAATAAGAGTGCAAAATGGTTGGATATAATTTTGATATCTTTGATTAGAGGAGATGATATTAGAAGACTAGATAATATGCTATTATAGAGATGACAATCAAGAAAGCAAAGGAGTATCTGAGTTTCACCTCTTTGGAAGGTTTTCCAATAATAAAACAAAAAGAACTTTAATTTGATTCTTTAGTTCAGATGATCAAAATTGTATATAAGTAAATTTATCAGACATTTACCATAGGCTAGAGATAAAAAAGGTCAATGGACAAATGAGAAATCATGCTTTTACCCAGTGGTCTCACATATATTAAGTTGTTTCATTTTCTTTTATTAACACAAAGTCAAAGTCATTACCCTTCTTCCTTTGATCAGATTGATTTATCAATATCTCCTCTACAGATGTATGATAAACATAATTAAGTCCCAGTTGCTGTTCAGTTTGCATTCTCTTTTAGGCCACATAATGAGCAGTCAACATCTTATTTGAGTCATTAATTTATTTAACCACACTTTAACTTATTCACATAGGTAAGAGAAAGAAGCACAGTCGTAATAAACCTCTCTTGTAAACTACTGATCTTTGAAATGCTTCATTACAGAGGGTTTTTACATATCTCTAGAAACTAATATTGATGCATTGATGCAGAAAATCCATAGCTCCATCACCGATGATGTTCAATTTGATAGCCTTTTACTGTTACTTTTACTCTGCATCATAATTTTCATTGAACCAGGCTATTATCAATATTCATATTGATTTCTGTCCACTCCTCCTGATAAGCTTTCCAGAGACCATCTATCATGTGAGGATACTTGTTTCCTAATGGAATAAATGTTTCCTGTTTTGTTTTAGGAATCTAAATGCAGAAAAATTCATTTGTGTAGTATCTGGTTACTCACAAGAATGTCACTGAAATATACCAAATGTATTCTTTTCCATTCTATTCAGAACAAACGGGTTGAAGCAAAGGTGTGACTGGAGGTTTTATCTTGATGGAGACACACCTTGTTTGTGTCCTTGCTGTATACATGGAGAATCTCATTTCGATAAATTGGATCCAGTAGTGGGAGATGACCTTCACATTTTATGCAACAGGGCGAATGTTTAACTTGCCCTTATAGATGTATCCTGCAATGATCATGAATTCCTTTGAAAAAGTTTGTTTGCAATCTGTATAACATCTCTGAAAATTTTTGTTGCTCCTTTGATGGTAATAAATTGCCCGGGATTTGTTGCAGTCATTAAGGTAAGCTTCATCTAATGTAACTATGAATTTCCATCTTTCTCCTGATAGGTGGCACTCGTACAGTTTTCTACTGTTTATTCGTCATTCTCAAATGCAGCAGCTTAAGAACTTGACTCTTATGATGTTTTTTAATACCAGTTGATTATGGTGTTCACATTGTTAAAGATGTTCCTGTCTTCATTGCAATAAACCTTTAGGTTGCCAGAATGCTTCCGGCTAGTGGGACTTTACTTTCCTAATCAGGTCTGGAGTACAAATAGCAGCAGGCTGTGGAATGGCATGTTTTTTTACCTTCTACATTTAATCCCATTCTCGCATGTCCTTTGTTGTTTACCACATAAGAAATTCCCTTCTTTGACATTAAAATCCATGCTTCTTGCATGCCTTTATAATTGCAGAGTAGCTATACTTTGTGTTGGAAAAAGTAGTAATACAGGCCAGAAACTGTTTATCCAGAGATCCAGAACAACCCTCTATATAATAATTTTGTATACATATTATTTATATGCTATTCTAATTATCAAGAAATGTTCCATGTATGTATAGCATCTTGGAATGTTTCACTGTTGTCATTTAAGCATCTCTGAACAAATCTGAGTCACTTTCTTCAATTTCTTAAGGTTTATGATTCTTTTCATGCATCTTTCATTATTTAATTTAATGTAGTTCTCCATTCCTAATTGGGAGATTATATACCTTTGTCTATCTTAAGAATGGACTCTGGAGCTCTTTACAGTAGGTTTTATTTAAAAGGCTATATTTTAATGCTAAATCAATTTATGTTCCAGCCTGGAGAAAAAGTGTATATTTGATGCTGCTTCATATAAGTGGGTATGAGATATTGAAATAATCTAATCAATTCAGAAGGAATAATTATAAGTGCCTTTCAGTCAGAAAATGACTACTATGCAAATGTAATTTATCAAAATAGGGAATCACTCAAGAGAGCCTTAATATTACAACTACAACTAGTTTTCTTGCAAGAAGAATTTTCTGAATTCAAGATGCAAGTTCTAGAAGAAAGGGAAATTTGGATGGAATTATGGGACAACCAATTCACTGTACTGCCTGCTTAGTGCATTTGAGAGAAGAAAGATTATTGTTTTAGAACACTTTTAATCTATTACTCATAACTTTTTTTTAAAACTTTTTCAACATTATTACTAAATTATAGCCAGTCAATCAAAAATAGGGATTTATTTTACCCAAAATTCCTTTTGCAAAGCATCAATATTACTCGTGTAATTTCGTAATTCCTTTCTTGTCATACGTGATCCAGCAGACAAAAGCAGCTCTTCAGCATTACTAAAAAGAAGAAGAAGAAAACATTCAAGTTACTGTCAACTTTTATTTCACTTAGTTAACATTTAATTGCAACCATTTAAAAAAATTAATTGATGGTACACTGCTACGAATGGTTTGAATGTAAATAGATTCTACCATAGTGCACATTCAATGTTATATTGTATTATCATATGATGAAATCACCATGTTTCCCCTTACTTATCTTGATGTTCTTTTATGTTGATTGCTAAAGAAAATGGTTGGCCCCACCCTTTCTGAAAATACCTATATTACATACCTAGTTATAAATGTATTGTTTCATATAATATAGAATGTTGATAAAGCAAAATAGAATGCTATGGTTTGCAACCTAAATTAATTAATACTCAGCTGATTGATCCTTCCATACTCTTGTATTTCATAAAAGATATCAACAGATTTTGAAACAATTGTTAGTTTATAAAATGCTATTTGCAAGATTAGGAAATGAAAATACAATGAAAGAAAAAAAAAACAAAAAAACTTACCTTTCATTATCTTTAGAATTTGGTATAGGTGGAATGGCATCTTGTGGAGGATTATTTAAGTCAATTGTCAAATTTGCATTTGAGCCTCTTCTAAATAAATAATAAAAAAAAAAGAAAAGGTAAATAAGATTTTTTTTTTTTTTTTTTTACAAAATATCTAAAAACTAGACCTTTAAACTGAAAATTAATTATATACCATTATAAATGGATATAAGATAGGTGCTTTAAATTCTACCTGTAAATTAAGTTTTCAACGATATGAAAATTCGATAATACCAAATAGCAATAAAAAAATAAATATTTTATTTATGAATCAAGGATAAAAACTTAATATTAACAACTATAATGTACAGTGTTTTCTCATCTTTTCAAAAATAATACAACAATAAATAAATCTAAATTAGTAACCTTAATAGAACAAAAAGTTAAATAGAAAATTTATTTCTTAATTAGCTGTCCATAATCTTGTACAGTTTGGCAACATTTTTGGGTTAAGCTTCTGACTTCCCTGTAGAATATAGTATGATTAAATATGATGTTTTTCCAACTTGCATGGAAACATTCTTGAAATTGATCCATGCTGCCAGCAGTACAGGAGAAAAGAACAGTGAATAATATGCAGTGTGTCCATGAATAGTAATTATAATAATCGTTCTGAGATATACTCCAAAAGCTCATTAGTGAAGAAAAATCTTCCCCTCACTTTCCCAAAACTAAATAGTCATATTTTGATGTCCGAAATGATACAGTAGGCAAAAGTAGCATCGAAGACAATAGGAAAATTTGCATAACCATCAATTGTCATTCAGAATTTATGAATCCTGGAAATTAAAACTGATTTTAAATAAACTGTTTTTTATCTTGTTTCCTTTTTAAATTGAACTGATCAAGAATGATAACAGCTACTTTGAAAATTAGTGCATATTGGAGCATACTACTTTTTTAATAGAGTTACAGAATCCTCTTTAAGACCTGTAATTTTAACCCATCATGGGCCAGAATTATTAAAAAAAATTTTTTTTTTAATAATATTTGATTAATTGCCATTTTAATGGTACTTTAAGATTACTATAATGCATTAAAGTAATCTTAAAATTTCAATAAAACTTTGATAAATATAAACCAGTTTGGAAAAAAGCGCAAGATGTTCAATTATTAGAACATTGCAGTGCTGAATAATGTCAAGTAAGAATTGGAATATTACTACAAAGTAGGGCATGTTAAAAAAAAAAGGTCAACACACTTTGAACAAGGACATTTAAAATACATTAACATATTAAAATACAATGTTTCGGCTCATGTTGAGAGCCATTGCCAAGTAATTACAAATAGGTTAACAAGAGGTTATATGCGAAACTTTTTTTCAAATGATGAAATCCTTTGACCAGTTCATGTGACCAGCTAACGGCGCAGATCACAAACTGGAACAAACCACTTATGGAGGATGTGAGGACGGTGTGAAACGACATCCATATTTCATGCCTTGAACAAATGGGATACATTCAGATCACTGGAAAGTCTGTCAAAGCTAGGAGAATTGTCATCTGATCTCTAACTAGAATTATCAGAAAGGACTGGACCTATTGTAACAGATCACAAAATCAAGAAATCCAAAAAATTAAAAATATCCTTGTTTCCAATGGTTACCCTGTCCCTTTTTATTAACAAATGTGTTAAAAAAATTTCGAATAATATTTATAATCCTAGTTTTGCAGCCCCATCACATCTCCCAAATTTTGTTTCAATTTCCTGTTATATTCTCTCCTGCTATATTCCCAGCTTTATATATAAAAAAAAAAAAAAAAATCTATTGCATGTTGATATAACATTAACTTCTTCCATCCGTACCAACATAGGTAATTTCGTTAATAAAATTCCTAGGACAACTGATTATGAGAATCCAAAAGGCGTGGTTTATGCCTTACACTGTCAGGATGCCTCATGCAAATACATAGGGGAAATAGGCTAACCTGTCAAAAAACGCATGTACCAGCATTCTTTGGCAGTCCTCATCCTTGATTTTAATTACCTTTCAGCAGTACACGTCTATAAATTTGGGCATACTTTAGATTTTCAGAAACCGTCAATAGTTTGTTACGAATCCGATAGTTTTCTAAGGAAATGTGAAGAATTATTCTTTATTATAACCGATCCATTTTGTTAAAACGATATGCTTTCTATAACAAATATTTCAGAATACGGATTTCGAAAAAAATAATTACCTTATCATGTGTATTTGTTGGGTTTTTAATTTTTTTCTTCTCTCCCTTTATTTCTCTCTTACAATAGGTCCAGCCCTTTCTGATAATTCTAGTTAGAGATCAGACGACAATTCTCCTAGCTTCAACGGACTTTCCAATGATCTGAATGTATCCCATTTGTTCAAGGCATGAGATGTGGATGTCGGTTCGCACCGTCCTCACATCCTCCATAAGTGGTTTGTTTCAGTTTGTGACCTGCGCTGTTAGCTGGTCACGTGAAGGATTTCATCATTTTAAAATTTTTTGCATATAATATATGTAACATATATGTTAACATATATGTAAATACTTGACAACGGCTCGCAATGTGAGCAGAAACATTATTTTAATGTGTTAATATATTTTAAATGTTCTTGTTCAAAGTGTGTTGACCTTGCATCTGCTAAAGAGAGATATATTTGCAACCTTCAAACATATCCCTCAACAGTTAATGATTTAATTATGATCATTTAAAGTCTAATATTTCAATATGCTACCTATCAGTCACTCTTACTTATCTGATAAATTGCAGCTATTACTAGAATTAATCTCTTGAAAAACACTTTAAGAAAAGTGTTTTAGTGAATGATGCATAGGTATTTTTTATGGAAGTTATTCAACTAATGAAAACTTATTATTACTGAAAAATCTTGTATTGTTTGCTGATGTTGAATACAAAAGTCTTCATTATAAGCAAGATATTTTAAGGAAAATAAAAATTGAAGTTATCATGCTATCAATGTACTACAGGTAAGATTGTTATTCAAGTAAATTAGACAAGTTAACAGCTCAAGGTTCTAATATATATAAAACTACAAAGTCAAGTTTCAAAATAGTAAATCTGATAATGTTGTAAGATTTGAAAGACGATAACTAAGACTTGGAAGACATACAGATTTTTGCCATTTTATTAAGATGAATCGGATGAAATGTATCAATACTTACAGCAAATAACAAGAATGTTTGTTTGCCAATGAACTAATCAAAATAAGCAACCCAACTTTGACAGAGAAGAAAAATGTCTGCTATTTCTTCAATGAGTGAACAATCTGATTTGTTGGCTCATTAAGAGGAAAAAAAGCAAAGAAGCATGGAATGTTTAGAAGGCAAATGAGGAGGAAAAACTGTCAAAAATGGTGTTTTTCTTAATTAAAGGCTGGATTACTCTGAAGATACAAAAATTAACAGATTAATCCCACAAGATAGTAGTACTCAAAATAGGAGTATCATCTACCGATAGTGTTGTCACCTGTCCTGCATTTACTGTCAAAATTGTATATTCAATTTCATGAGTAGACTGACCCATTTAATCATGAAATTTAAGAAAGGAAAAAAAGGTAAAAACAAATAATAAAAAATTAAATAAAATAATAAGAAATTAAAAATAAGAAATAAAAAAAAATTAAGTTAAATTTTATTTTATTTATTTAAATCAATTAAAATAATTTAGTTAAAAAAAGAAAATTTCTTCATCCTGTTGTGTTTTATGATTTCTGTTGCTTTAGCTTCAGATTCTTTATACGGTGACTAAAGAAGCAGTGGAAAGATAATTCACTCTTTTCTATATACATTTCAACTAATGAAATATTCTTAACTGATGAAGGCCATTTTCATTTTTACTCTTATCAAAGAAAAGCTGAAAATGTACCCATTTGAAACTGAATATTATAATCTTATTACTATTATTAATAATCATAAAATCTTAATCAACTAGACAACTGATTAAAGATGATGTTAAGCACTTATGAAATTAAAAGTTAATATGTAAATTTACACATGCTAATAAGCATGTTCTATTTGCAATGTTTTTATAATAATTCCATTTGCAGTGATAAAAGAATTTCTATAGAAGGAAAACATGAGAAAGATTCAATGTAAACTTTCAGCATGTTACTAGTTCATTTTTGTTCCCAATTCAGCTTGCAGAAATCACAGACTTTGACAGTACCTTGGTGCAGCGATGGGATTCAGAAATTTTAGCAACCGGTTCTCTCTCACCTTATTAACTTTTCATAGTGAGAATTAAAAACCAATAATGTCATCTGCTATGTGGTTTATTCTCAGCAACGTTTTGGACTGAAGGAGTGGGGCCCCAGGAGTCCAATTGGGGGGGGGGGGGGGCAATCTTATTAACTGTCATCAAATTTACAAAATTCTAAGCTGTGAGGTGGCTTCATTTATCTGCATATATATTATTCATTGTAGAAAACCCTCCTTATGCCTCCACAGAACTAACAGCATTTGTATTGATAATATTTTTTGTCCTTCGTACAGCACTTGGAATCTCATGGTTGTGTCGATTTTTTTAGAACATTTTCCACACTGTCAAGGAAATGTTTGAAATGATGTTGATTTCATAATGGCAGAGGTGTTGAATTCACACAGTTGTTGCGGCTTTCCAAGGAATAACAACTTCATCATTATTCCAGCTATCTGGGTCTAGTGTGTTTACTATTTCCTGAATTTTACTATCAGTATTTTCTACTTTATTTCCTGACTTTAAGTGATCACTGTGCATCACCCTGGCATCCATATTGTTGATAACTGCTTCCAGTACTTTTGACGAAGAAGATTGACATATTTTTGATTCTCAACAAACTCCATATTTTTAAAAGCAACAGAATTTATTGTAGGTTCAACTTTCTTTTCTATGACTTTCTTTGAGTATTTCAAATGCCCTAATTGTTCTTTTTTCAGCAATTATTACGTTTAAATTCCTGTTTTGAAGGGTGTTACAAAGTAAGGAAATTTCTTGCAATATATCCATCATTAATGCTACATCGTCTATAAAGAATCTGTTGAGAAGATGAGAAGCCATTCCTGAATATTCTTTATGTACAGAAAAATATTTGTTTAAAGATGGATAAGACGTCTTACAGCAAGTGTGATCTTAAGCTGCAAGCAGCCTATCTTGGTCCCAAAAATCTACCAATCTTCATAATTTCTCACCAAAGTTCTTCAAAAATTTTGAAAAGTTCCATTTGATTTTTGTTTGATTGGTGAAAAATTGTGTAGATTTTATCTATGAACATTTTGAAATGATTAGCCTGTTTTACTTGAGTGATAGAATCATATAAGATAAGTTGCAGACGATGATTTAAACAATGCCAAATAATGATGCCTGGAAAATCTTTTTTTTAAGTCTTGTTCTCACCCCTGATTTGCAATCTAGCATTAAACTTGCACCATCAGAACAAAATGCAACCAAATTATTTCTCAAATACCCAATATCAAATCCAACATCACACAACCCTTTTTACAAATCCAACTCAATCAAATCAAGGCAAATTATAGGCAAGAGATGAGAATCTTCAACTTTTACAAAAATTATGATCACTGGTTTATTAAATATTACTGAAGCTTCATCAATGTTATAGTTTTCTTTTATTATTTTAGTAAATATATGCTTTTTAATTTCTCTTGCAATGTGATCAACTATTTTTACAGCAGTTTTCTAAAAGTGGAGTCCCACTCCCATATCCAACCCATTTTTTTACTTGCAGTTCAATCTCATCTTCAATGTCAGAAAAAGACCTATTTCTTTTTCCTAAGCTGTAAACTATTGATATATTGAAGACTTTACATGTAGAGCTGATATATTTTTGGTTAATTTTATCTATGCATTTGGTAATTACATCATCAATACGACCTTTCAGTTGTGCCATACATATATTGTGTGCCTTTGATGTAAAGTGTTCATTCATTTTTTTTTTTTCTGAGAGAAGCTTGCTAGACAACTTTATTTTTTCCAGATGCTTCAACACTGCATTCTTTCCATTCCTTTGATACATGAATTCCTTTCATGTTTATGGAATCAAATTTTGCACAGTGATCACAATCCAGTTTCTTTTTACAAACAGCCAAACCATCATATTTTTTCTGAAATTCCTCATCCTGTTTTCTATTCCAGAAATAAAAAAAAACCAGCTGTTCGATCTTCAACTCTTTTATTGGAAGTGGATATTTCACCATCTTTTGGTGTTAGATATTCACTGGGATCTTCACTTCAAATTGCAGATGCAGCTGTTCAATCTTTATCTCCAATTTGTGTAGTGTTGGAAGTGGATATTTCATCATCTCTTGGTGTTAAATGTTCACTGGGATCTTCATTCGAAATTCAGATCTAATTTTTTTTCTTAAATAATCTAATAAAAGCTGCTGTTGCTTCATTTTTGGGGCTGAAACATGTAAACTTTGAAATTACACATCTGCTGTTTAACCTCCCTACACATTTGCTAATGTGGTAAGTGTACACAGTTAATCTTAAAGACCAAACAAAAATTTACAGCTACAATGAATATGTATCTCTACAAAAAGAAGATTGAATCACATGCTTGTTTATTTCCCATCACATTGTCAGCTGAGCAGTGTCTGTGATTCACATAAAAAATTAAACACTTCTCATTGGCTGCTGGAACCATTCTGGATGTTTTCATACCATAAGGGGTGGGCCGAATCTAGCCGATTATTGCTACCAGGCAATGTCTATTTTGAGGTTGCAATGAGTTACCTGCCA
The DNA here is from genome assembly GCA_023159025.1 of Thereuonema tuberculata. NCBI lineage: Eukaryota > Metazoa > Arthropoda > Chilopoda > Scutigeromorpha > Scutigeridae > Thereuonema > Thereuonema tuberculata. The sequence goes on along the minus strand of JAFIDM010009631.1, from coordinate 132,634,100 downwards.
CCAATGAGAATTGTGATATGGGCAACGATCATCCTTTGATAAGTACGAGCAATAATTCACCCTGCTGTGAATAGAAGCCGATTTAAAAGAATTAAGGACAGATTCGGAAAACTTGGTAAATTAACAGGTTCGCCCGAACAGGTGGAAACCAGCTGAATCCCACTACTGCCTTGGTGGCAAGAAAATTAACTTAGTCTTGTATTTCATAAATTACAAGGAACATAATTTAAACTGCCTAGCAAAAATATAGCCAGATATATCTCTATATCTTACTTTAAAGAGGGATACCTTGATATTTTTGTCAGCACAGTGTATACCAACAATTTATGATAACATAATGTAGTTTGTTTACTTTAGTAGCTCAGAGGGAACAAAAGACAGTAGCAGTTTTATAAATTATAAAGTAGTAAAACACATCTATGTACAAACTTTATCTCTTAATAAATTTATTAAGTACTGAATCTCTGAATTTTGATTTTGCAATTAGAAGAATTCATAGAATTTTCAAATTATTTCAAAATCAATGGCATAAAGTCAATGAATACCATTAATTTAAAGCCTTTGTAACGCATTTCACAACCTCATAAAACTACTTACTGTAATCTTTGCAAAGAACGGAAAAAGGAAAAAAGAGAACCTTTCAGTTCCTAATAAACTTTCTTACCTTTCTAACAAGCTTCTAATCTTTATACGAACAGGTTCTGCAGCTGGGCGCTTTACACTTTCCCTAGAGCTTATAGGGGGAATAGGGTGTGGTTGTACAGGATCTGAGTTTCTAATAACAGGTTTAAGGATAGGAAGGGCGCAAACTGATTTTGGTTCAGGATTAGGTTTACGGTGAGCAACATATCTTCTGCAATACATGGTTAACTACAGAGAGAAAAAATACAAAGAATTATTTTAAAAAAATGGAGGGGAGGAAAAAAATCACCATTTATTATATTTGTTAATGGATAATAATTTAAATTTTCCCATTAATATGGAAGATGACCTATATTATTTAAAATGAAATTTTATTTTTATTCTGTAATGAAGAATTCATTCCAGTCCTTTCTAAAATGTGAGTTTTAGCTGGGAAAATATACATTATTTAGGTATACAGCCCCTCTTTGTGTAACAGAGAGATGTACCTAATAAATTAGCAACTCAGTGTATGCATCTTTATATATATTCATAAGTGATTAAACGTGATTTTTTGTGTTTGTTTGGGTGAACGTTTACACTGTGTAACTATTTTTTAAAAGAGTAAAATTTGTTATATATATATATATATATTTAATCAAACCTTAAATAATTGTCTCTTATTTAAGGTTTGGTTTCTTATATGCAGCCAGATGAGTGAACAGATTGCACGAATAGTGATAAATCTTATCTCATCTTATTCATAAATTATGACTTCTAGAATTAAACACTAGAAAACTCTTAAGGATAAAAGTAATCAAATTCCATAATTACTATAAATGTTGTTTTCAAAAATCAATATATAAAGAAGCAAGCGATTTATTTATAATATTGCATTATATATTTTATTTAACTATATAATGCAATATTATACCATCAAAGAAAAATCACAGAAGACAAGAAAGTGGTATTAATTTTAATGGAGAGAAAGGAAGCATCTGACAAATGGAATGAAAAAAATCAGAAAAGGAAAAGTCTCAACCCATGATATATGACTCAACTAATCCTGGAAGCTATAAAAGATGCAGACATCTTTTGATGAATTAATAATGAAATATGGGGGTGAAGAAAAAAAAATGTACTAAAAGGATAAAATTTAAGGCACAAAATATTATTCCTTTACAAAGAAGAGATGTTTTTAGAGAGACCAAATAATCAGGTTAAAGGAAGGAAAATAAATCTTAATGGATCTCCAGCAGTAATCTGCATTAAAAAAAAAAGAAGATATATAGAAGGAAAAATAAAGAGAAAGAAAAAAGCATGGACAATGAGTAAGAACATCAACTTCAGCTGGCATATAACTGAAAATTGGAATCTTGGCTATCAGATCAGATGAATAAAACAGCTAATAAATGACTGTTTAAATAAGTATGCTAATGAGTATTGAAGGAAACTGATCAGTAATGGATAATGATTTTCCCAAAGAAGTCTATTAAGGAAGAAATCCTTCTCTTGAAGATAGCTATTAATGGTAGAAACTATAAGAATCAATATCCTGGAGCAGTTCTATTTAACAAATATAAGAAATTATGCCAGGATGCAACTGGATAACAAAGAAGTGAGTTTGTAATCTGCTAAGTTGTTTCCATGATTTTTACAGTTCTCGTAAAAACAAATAACAATAAATAAAAGGATAATACTGTAGATGTCTATTGTTCTAATGAGAACTGAAAAAAATCTACTATTAGCAAGAAGCTTATCTAAAAAGGTTTGAGACAATTTGGATTATTCTTGTTTATAACAACTACTAAGACTGGAAGAATTCATTAAACAGGCCAGTGAAAATTTTGCGACAGGAAACATTTTATGGGAGATAAATCAAATCATATCCTGATATCAAAATATTATTAGTTTTTGTGTATCACGTACAGATTTTGCACAATTCTGTACAGATTTTGCACTTAAAGTACAATATCTTAATTGTGTAAATGTCTCAAAGCATATTTAGCCAATCTTTTGTTGCTTTCATTATATGTTTGGCTGTGTTATTGCTACATTGAGGGTAGGTTCATCCCACGACCCAGTTGTTGTCCCTCTCAAATTTATTTCCAGTCTGTTTTTCGCCGAGGCAATAAAGGCACCATAAACCATCTTTTCTCTTTTTTAGAATAACAGATACCTATCACATCCACCCTCAACACTGCTAACCTTGAAAATGCTGAATATTTAGTAACCTTACTTCTCCCCTTTGTGCCACTGTCTCTCTCTCTCTCTCTCTCAGTATGCATTTTGCTGTTGGGTTTTTTATTTGTATGTGGTTAAAATGGCAAGTTCAAGTGGTGCATCTAGGAGTGGCTGTGTGAATAATCTGAACAGTTGTATGTGGGTGTTGTGTGATAAAGCAACAGAAAAGAAACATTACCCCATTTGCCAAGAGTTTGTATTTGGCACATTTTAAAATGAAATTAGGGGATCAGGATAAAAACATTTGCTCCAAATGTGTGTAAAACTTGGAGAGAAAATCTAAGACAGTGGTATAAAGGGATTCATTAATCTATGCCATTTGGTATTCGAAATTTGGTGTGAGCAATAAAATTATTACAATGCTTGCTACTTTTCTGTGTGCAAAATATCTGGTTTTAATAAGAAAAATAAGGAGGCCATTGAGTACCCAAATCTGCCATCAGCAATAAGATCTGTCCTGCATGGACCTGATGTTCCAATTCTGACACCACCAATGACATTACCAGAGAGAGTGGGACTTTATCCGCCTTGAGTATAGACGAAGAAGATCTAAATTTTTCACTAGACTTGGAAGATCAGAATACACTCCTTTCAGTCAGTTAGAATTGAATGATTTGATACACGACTTGGGTTTACTACAGAAAAGAGTGAACTTTTAAGGTCAAGATTGAAAGAAAAAAAATCTTTTAGTTTCTGGAACTACTGATTACTGGTACAGAAAATAGTGAGGAAGAGTTCAAACAATGTTTTGTAAAGGAAGGAGAACTTGTGTATTGTTGTCATACCCTAGCTTGATTGGTCATGTAGGAACAGAATATAAACCAAAAGACTGGCATTTATTTATTGACTCGAGCAAAAGAAATCTAAAGGGTGTTCTTCTTCACAATGACAAGAAACTTGCTTCTGGCTTTGGTGCCAATCGCTCATTCCACATCCCTTAAAGAAACTTACTAAAATTTATACATTTGTTCTCGAAAAAATTAAATACAATAAACACAAGTGGTCCATGTGCTGTGATCTGAAGGTGTGCAGTATTTTATTGGGATAGCAAGGAGGGTACATTAAATTTCCATACTTTTTGTGTGAATGAGACAGTAGAGCCAGGGAAAGACACTGAACAGTTACAAATTGGTAAAAAGAAAAGACTTAGTTCAGGGAATAATGTAGAGGGTTGCCACAATGAATAAGGTGAGATAAAAAAGAAATATTGTAAGTTAGGCCATCTATTCATCCAGAAGATGGTGCACCATGAAGAATTTGTCAAACTTTTTTAGGGAAAGAAAATGTTTAAAGGACATCATACTATATAGTTTTAGAATATATAAGAGTTTCAAGTAATAAGAAATAACATTTAAGACTGAAACTACACCTTTCAAATTTGATTGTTTCACAATGGATTCAATTGGCATATTATATTATTTTGATTTTCTTTCTTTAATCTCCAAAACTTAAGACAGCAAATTTTAAGGGAACAGCTATTAATCACTCAAAGAGGAATCATTAATTTATAATGAGTATAAACATAAGAATCTGCTATATTTTTGTTTTTTAATTTTCAAATCTTTATTTTAAGTTATTTCAATTCTCTGTTAGCGGGATTCTTGTTTCAGTATGTAATTACTTCAATTATGCATTAGTATGAAATCTAACAAAGATTTCCATTGAATTCAGTGAATAATGATAAAATTGTTATTTAGACTCTGTTTTTCTTATTTTTTTCAGGAAGGAGGAGGGGACAATACTTATTATGTCAGTAAAAAGCAAAAATCTTTAAAAAACTGATAGGAAATAAGAGTCCTATTTCTTTTGATATCTGGGTATAGCAGATGAAGAATCAAAGTGGTGAGCAATCTGTGAATGAATTCTCCATTGCTCATCAGGTGATGATGAAATTAACAATTAACAGTAAGTATCAATAAAAAAAAATCATTATACAACTTTATACCTTGGGAAAATCTCAATCAAATATCCCAAATCTATCAGCTCAAATAAATAATGTGGAGCATAGACTTCTTTTATCTTTAGGTTTACAAAGAATATTTGAAAATTTGTCATACTTCTGCAGCATGAGTTATAAAACTAAAACTTAAATTATTCTGAATTACGATTATCATTAGTTTTGCTATTGTGTACTTCATCTTAGTGGGAAACTGTATTTCTCCTCTTAAGGTTGTCATGATTATAGCCCTTGCAGAATGATATACATAGTCATCATTTTTACATTTTGCTCTGATGTTATCCACACACCTTTCTTACAGCAACAGTCTGATTTATTAACTTTCAGCATTTTCTCTGTACCCCCTCCCTCTCCTCCTCCTGGCACATGATTCCCATTTCTTCCTTTTTTGCTCCAACCCAATCATCATAAGTGAGTTTCATGTCCTCAAACATATGCCTACCATTTTAAACATATTGCCTCTCTACAGATCCTTATTTGTCATCTCATAACTGGTTTCCTTACTTTTTGTCTCCTTCAGTTCCCTGACAGCATTATTACTGTTTTTCATTTCCTACTTGAACATCTTCCACTACCATTTCTTTAGCCATATGTTTTGTCTTTATACAACAACAATATTTCTCATTCATATACAGTATATTATCTAATAAGCTCCCCATTACTTTATCTTTTCTATACTTAATCCTCACATCACCCTCAAATTAAAGCTTGCACTTTGTATTTTCTTCCCTCCCCAATTGTCCTTTAGGACAATTTCCTGCTTAGACGCTATCAGCATCTGCCCCTTCTATGAGATCCTGGCATCTCTGTCTCCCCTGCTAGTATTGCAAGCTCAGACATGGTCTAGTCCCATTTCTATTCAGTGTTTACCACTATCATATGTATCACTAATTTAACGGTTACCATCATGCAAATCTTCACTGTGCCTCCACTAACAACATGGTTTTCCTTTTCATTATGTAATATGCCATTCTCACATCCACATCCACAATAATTTTTAAGAACTACAATGATCAATAATAAAAGCTTTTTGAAGGTGCCCTGGGCAGTCTCCTTCCTTTACATTGGCAATTTAGATGGCAGAAACTGAAGGGCTTCCCTGCTATCATTGTAATCATATAAAGAAGCATCATTATACTCTAGGGAACATGAAAAATATGAAGATAGCATTTCCATGATACATTTTGGAAGTGTGACCCTAACTTCAGTTATCTCAATGCTTTGGTTGCTTAAAATACACAGACAGAAGAGGAAAAACTCTCCTTTATAGATTACAAAGTTAAAAAATAAATTAGTTTTGAACAACAGCAAACTCTTACAAGCTTTTATAAAGTTCAGTATAGGCTATGAATGTTCATTCTAAAACACAGCAAACAAAATTACAAGATAAAAGTTGGAAGTCCTTACCTAGTCTACCTACTTTACAGATAAAGTTCTTAGCGTTTAAAAGAAAATTTTACAAAAGGATCAAAATGATACACTTTGTATTTTACTTGTAATTCATGTAGTGCTTATTTATTATCATCAGTTGGAACAGCATGAAAAAAAAAATAATCGGCAGCTATATTGGTGTCGAAGGATAGCTTAATCCTTCATTGCCTCCCTCAATTTCCCATCCAAGCCATCCAATAAAAATAATGTCATATCATATACATTTTATTTAAAAATAATATTCCAGAAAACACTTCAAGACAAGATCCCTATTCCTTATTCCAATTCCATGGCCAATTTTGAAGTAGCCAGAAGTAAAAAAAGTAAGAGAAAGATTATAAAGGTCAACACTGTAACTACTGAATTTTTGGCTGTTCCCAGATGATACATATTAAAAAAAAATATTCTGATATGATAATCCTAATGGCTGAAGATCAAATATTATTCATAAAAATTTCATAAATTTCTGCCAATTTAAGTTTTCTACATTTAATTTAATAACTAAGTATTCATATCCATCTACTTGTTTATATAGCAGTATTACTAAACAGAATTATAAAATTGCCCTTACACTTACAATGGTGCCAACAATAATCACAACCAAAAATAATCCAACTATAATGCATACTGTTTGATGATAGGATTCATGTTGATCAGCAGGACTATTGTCACGATTGATATCTGGTGAAAAGGAATCCAGCATGTTCTCCTAGAATAATTAAAGAACACATTTTAAAATTTTATTCTGGACTTTATATAATTTTTTGTAAGACAACTTATAATGGTAAAGAAAAAAAAAGCTGAATTGAAAATGAAAATACAAAACAAATTATTCAATACATTTATTAAAAAAAAAAAAATCAAGAAAAAAAAAAGCTGAATTGGAAATAAAAATACAACACTAATTATTCAATACATTTATTAAAAAAATTAATCAAGAAAAAACATAAAAAAAAAAACAATAAAAAAAAATCCTTTGAAATAATGTCTTAATATACTATTCACAAAGAAAGTCAACCAAATATTTATTACGATAACCAAGTATCTGCAAATTTAGATATTTTCTGTATAATATATTTTCAAAGGTGTACACTATTTTTTATAACCGAAGAGTCAATCCAAAATCTAAAAGTAAAAGTAATTAGGAATATTTGAGAAAAGACGAGATTATTGTCAGATGACAGTATAACTAAAAAAACAAGTTTCTCAGGTTTGGTTATTTGTAGTTAATTGTCCATCATTAAGCAAAGGAGTATTTAGGGTAAAAGATGAGTTAAACAATGGTGAGTAACTGTGTGGTGAGTAACTCTACATTTTCAGAAAAAAAGTATTTCATCTATTACGATAACAATCTGTGATACTAGATGAAAATTCAAATATTAGAATTATAAAAGTGTTATTGGTTGACTAAATTAAGCAAACTGAACAAAAATACCTATTCTACAGCATTAATAATACAGCAATGAAACATTGCAAGATTTCATACAACTTTAAATAGTTTCTGAAAACAAAAGGTTTTATTCAGGGTCAGAAAGCTTTGGCCCTAAATAAAATAAATATTAACAGTAATGTAGATAAGCTAAAATCTAATTATCCATCCTAATATTGTAAATATGATCTAAAATAATAATATACTTCACAGCCTTATTAGTTGAGCTATAAAAAGACATAGTTCTTTGGCCTTAAGAAAGAGAATCTAAATATATGTGAAATCACCAAAATGAATAAGATCTAAGCTGTAAGATTAAATGCAAATGAAATTTGATGTAAACCAGGGCATTTAAGGGCATAGTATTTTGATCTATCAGTACTAATATGCAGATAAGTTCATAATAAAAGTGGACTATTACATATGGATTTGATATAGATCTGTGCATTATTCTTTGAATTTTTGAAGGGCATAGTATAATTGGTTCATAAGTTGGGTTTATGAATACCAAAATGTAATCATATTTATATAATTAAAATTAGAGTCTGAAATATGAATTTTGGTTTAAAGTAATGTTTGAAGGGCAGAATATTTAGCCCATATTGTGAAGTGGTTCATAAATAAGGGCTACAAACACTCAAATTTAAAGTTTGGAGGTGATTAGCACATTTTCCTTCTTACTTATGTTATTATTTTCAGTATTTTGGCCCTTATGTAAAATGCCTCATAAAATGAACCTACATACAGTATATTAAAATCTAATCAGATCTAGATAATAATATTAAAATCTTTAATACGAAGTTTGATGTATAATGGTTAATTATTTTTCAAGTTATTATGCCCACAGTCTTCTCAATAATAGATATAATAATAGATACAGATAGACATCACTTAAAAAAAAAAATCTAAATTTGTTCTAGAAAGTGAACAATGTGAATATCCATTAAAATCTGGACATACATATTTTGTACAATTAATGTCATATTTTATATAGCAGTTTTAGATTGATTACATATATTAGATATATATTTGAATGATTATTATACTTTCCCTTCATTGTCTTTATCGAGAAATTAAAAAGGCTGGAACTCTTTCTCTCATTAAGTATTTCTCTGATATTATCTCTTTTAAAAAATTACACAACTAAAGAGCAATTCTGCTAAATGGACAAATGTGTCTGATGAATTAGAAACATAAGATGGCTCTAAAAACATTAGAACAAAAAAAAAAACTATTTAAATTAGACAATAACACTAAATTTTTAAATCTGAAATTTCATGGAAAACTGAAGGATTAAAAAGTTACAGTTATTTAAAAACTAAATTAGCTACTTCAGCAGTAACTTTTCTTAATGAGTTTTTATAATGAGTGATCAGATAGATGATATTTTGCTTATAGATAACTTATGCAAAAAGGACTATTAAAAAGCAGATATTAAATAACAATGAAAAATCGTTACAGACAACAAGTATGATACATATTTGCTAAAAACCGTGCTGATTACAAATTTAAAAATTGCCTACCTTATATAAGCACAAGTGATGTTTGGTTTAAAAAACAACAAGCTAAAATACACAACGTTTCCGACCATTCTGCTATTTAAGGTCCATTTTCAAGTGTTATATTAAAAATTTAAAACTTAAAACTATAAAACATCCTCCAGTACTTGATTCGTTATTTTTTAAAAGATATTCGAAGATATTCGAAACTTCCGCTTCTGGTGGTATCTTCGAATATCTTTTAAAAAACAACGAATCTAGTACTGGAGGATGTTTTATAGTTTTAAGTTTTAAATTTTTAATATAACACTTGAAAATGGACCTTAAATAGCAGAACGGTCGGAAATGTTGTGTATTTTAGCTTGTTGTTTTTTAAACCAAACATCACTTGTGCTTATATAAGGTAGGCAATTTTTAAATAAAAGTATTATACATATTCACTTACTATTTGTCAATTAATGATTATCTCAATTTTAGATTTACAGATATACGTTGAATAAATAGCTATTTCACCAAATATTATGAGCAATTTTTGTGCTATGATTTTATTTTTGAATTTAGCTGTTCATGTCCTGCAAACACTCTTTCAAAATATATTTATTGACTTTATGGTCCAATTTAAAATATGAGAATAATTATTTTGGTCTCCACTACCTGTTTTGGCCTTCAAAATTGACCCTTCCATCACTATGTGCACAGTCACGACTGCAATAGATACCTCAGTATATTTCTAGTTTATATGCAATATCCTATAATTTATACACTGATGTTCTTAAATTAAAGGATCTTGCAGAATGAACTGTTCTGGTTGTCTGGTTGGGACCAAACTTGGAAAGCGGGTGCAGAAGGTCTTCCCAATACCATCCCCACACAAAAAATTAAAATGGTAGAACCTGTTCTGTCTGAATAAAAAAAGTTCAGAAATGCCACCTGTATAGTGGCAGTGCGGGTCATGACACAGAACGAATAGTGTGACAGTTTTGGTCAACAGCCAGACAGAACCCCCAAAGCAAAGCATGCCACCTTGCCAGGGAGCTGGCAGCAGCAACACAGATAAACAGTGAACAGGCGACTTCATGCAGTTAGTCTGTATGCCAGGAGACCCATGAGATAAATCCTCTTGAGCCAAGATCACCGGAGGAGATGCTTGTTGTGGTGCACTGAACACACACCATGGACACAGGCACAATGGAGCCATGTCATATTTTCTGACGAGTCCCGCAAGGAGGGAGCAAGGAACCAGGGCCAATATTGCCAACATGTTGAACACGACCTGTACGGGGGTGGGGGTGTGGGCAGGCATTATGCTGGGCTTTTGTACACCACTGCACATCTTCGATAGAGGATCCGTAGCTGCCCAGTTATATCCGGATGATGTCCTTCACCAACATGTGCAACTTTTCAGGGGTGCTGCTGGTTCAGAGTTTCTGTTCATGGACGACAAGGCCCGTTCGCATCGGGCTCATTTGGTGGATAAGTACCTCCAACATGAGGACATCTATCGTTTGGAGTAGCCTACACATTCCCTGAACCCGAATCCAAGCGAACACGCATGCGATGTTCTTGGAAGACGTGTTGCTGGATGCATTTCCCCACTCGAATACTATCCGAGCCGAGGACAGCATTGGTTGAAGAGTGGGATGGAGTCCCCCAAAGTTTGCTTGATATTCTGGTGTGCAGTATGCCAGCATGTGGCATTGCTTGCGTAGCTGTGCTGGGGACCATACAGCCTACTGAATGCCCTTTATGCCTTTCACAAACATCTGGATAGTACTCCAGGTGCTTCTATCTCAATGACGTTTTGGACATTTTTATTTCTTCTGTTAGAGGCAGTGCTGCCATCTTTTTTTTGTATGTGGGGATGGTATTGGGAAGACCTTCTGCATCCCCCCTACCAAGTTTGGCCCCGGCCGGACAACCAGAACAGTCCATTTTGCAAGATCCCTTAAATTAAGGACATGGATGTAAATTAAAAAGCACTAGTATATATCATACTGTTTATGTTTCAATCAGTAGTTTCATCTACATTTTGGATTCTGTAATAGATAATAGATTCTATAATAGTTAATAATAGTTTCATACTAATAGGACAACTCCTTCCATGAATAGATGTTTTAGGATGTTATCTTAGAACACAAGGGCTCATTTAGTGATAATGATTGATTAAAATATAGGTTTTATTTTTTTAATACTTTGATCTAAATGAGTTGGTATCCCATGATCCTTCCTTGTAGGAATATGGTTTATGCAATAAAATCACATTAATAAGTTGTCCTCACTTCTGTCAGATCTAAAGTTAAAAATTAGTAAATCTATAAGGGTCAGTCATTTAAAAACCGAACATCTGGTGGAAAACCACATTAACATTGAGTCAACTACAAGTAGACGCCACACCTGTTGAGACACTTATCCCACTGTGAAACGAGATGCTAAATATCCCTGTGGAAGAAGTCCTTGGGTTGCTGCTGGAGCTATTGTTGAACTGCATCCATCACGTCATCATCCGATGTGAATAGTTTGCCTTTGAGAGCACGTTTCAACTCCCCAAACATGTGAAAATCACAAAGGGACATGTTAGGGCTGTAGGGGGGTTGCGTTAGCACTTCCCACCTGAATTTCTGCCTGGTGGTGCTGACAACTTCGGCAGTATGCGGGCGGGCATTGTCGTGGAGTAAAATGACACCCTCCGAGAGAAGTTCAGGGTGTTTATTGCTTGCCGTAACTTCTTGAGCGTGTTGATATAGCGCAAGGCATTCACAGTTGTCCCTTTCTAGAGAAACTCGATGAGAAGTGGGCCAAGTTGATCAAAGAGCAGTGTCATCATTAACTTACCCACACTGTTCTGTAGGGCCTTGGACTTTTTTGGTGGCGAGGAGGCAGTATGTTTCCACTGTCGGCTGTGCCTCTTTGTTTCAGGCTGGTAATGATGGCACCATGTCTCATCACCTGAAACAATGTGTGACAAAAACAGGTCACCCTGTAGCTGATATCGCTGCAGACGCTGCAGGGCAATGGCCATGCGATAGCCCTTTTGACCTTCATTAAGGTTATGGGGAACCCACTGAGTGCAGATTTTCCGGTACCGGAGCCTATCGGTGATGATTTGATGGGTGCTACCGTGACTCAGACCCAACAGTGCCACGATGACATTGACAGTCAGACGCCGGTTACCACTAATCAACTCATCCACATGCGCCGTAACACTGTCAGTCACTTTCTGTGGTTGTCCTGGCCGTTCGTTGTCACGGAGGGATGTGCGGCCCTCTAGGAACCGTTTTCGCCAAATGTGAACTTGTGTGAGGCTCATGCAATAATCACCATACACTGCTTTCATTCCCATATGCATCTGCCTGCTTCCCACACCTTCCTTTGTTAAAAAACGCACAACACCGCGCTGCTCCTCTTTTCTTGTTTCCATTTCTACGATTGGACGGTGACTACACTGCCACCAATGGTGTTCAGCGCATTCACTGTGCGGGCATGGGTAAAGGTAAATGAGGTTCTCCGATGTACTATCTTCCTTTACATGGGACATAACTTGCGAGGATCATAGAAACACTTCTACAATCACATGTGTTCGGTTTTTAAATGACTGCCTCTTATAATTAGTAAATCTGAAAATTTATTCATTTCAATTAAAGCAATGAATGGAAACACATGATCATTACTCTTTTATCATTAAATGTGGAAGGCATCCCCCTCTTTATCTCAGGATCCTTTCGACAATCTCAAAATGACCCCAACAGATTCTTTCAGATGCTTTGAGATTCTTTCTGGAAGGCCAGTATAATCATGAAATTTTAAGTCTCTAGCCCAATTTAAGTTCTGATTTGAAAGTGATGCCAGTGACTTCCTTGTTAGGCTCTTTTAATCCATCAAAAATTCAACCGATTTTCATAAGACTACCCAATGATTTAAGTAATTGCAAGTTTATAAAATTAATTTCTCCTGTTTTTTCCAGAAACTCGTCTTTACTTCATACTTGTCATCTTCATCTTAGCAATGTATAACACAGATTATCTCATCTGTTCAGCTAAACATGATGTTGCAGCAATAATAACTACTTCTTCAATGATTTAAAAGAAACTGAATTATTATTAATATATAAATTTAACTATTGTATGATTTTTGATAAGATAACAGGCTTTTTATCACTACATGATGTCTCAAGTGTGGGATTTTACTTTAGACTAATCAAATTGCTAACATTGCCTTAATCCTTTGAAGCTCCTCTGCATATAAATTTATTTCACTTGGCTCTTCATTCATAAAGTAAATACTAAGTGGATAATAATAATTCAAAAATAATAAATGTAAAATCTATCCATTTTTCAATTTTGTTCTATTGCTGATTGTTCTAAATCTGTAGTAATCTACTAGTTTTCAATGTAAAAGAATTTTTTTCTATTCAAATACAGTTACTTTACTGTTTTTCATATTGAGGTATTGTGCCTGACATCTTTCTTCAGCTCTAATTTCTGTGTTGATATTATTTGAATTGGAACTTTTGAATGATTTTAATATGAGATATGACATACTATACATCTTTCCCTATATAAGTTTGTTGAGTTCGTCATTAGTTCAAATCCCAGGACATCATGATCTTTGATGGGATTTAAATTCTTCTTAATATCTTCAATTCAAACCATCTTAATTCATTATCATCAGTCACAGTCACTGTCCATGTCTTTGTTTCATATGTGACTACATTATATAAAAGTGTTTTATGTATCTTGTTTTATTGGAGTGCAGTATTGTTTGATTTTTAAAAAAAAAGTATATGTGCATAATATGCTCTATTCCTGGCCTGTATTCAAAGTCTTTAATATTATTAGATTTTCCACAGTGACTGCTAATCATGATCCCAGATATTTAAATTGAGTTATACGAGTATCTTCAAATGTTTTATTGCCTATATTCAGGTTTTGAGGGCTCTTCTAGAATCCAATGCAGATATTATCCTATACTTCATTTTTGCCTTATTCACAAAGAGGCCAATCCTATCTGCTTCTTTCTCCATTTCCAAGGTATATCTGTTTCAGGGGTTGCTATATCCTTGGCAACCAGAACTGTGTCATTTGCCACAGATTTGACCCGACTTATAAAATATTGTGCCTTTCTGGTCAATTTTATTGATAGTGTGATGCATAGCAAGATTAAAACAAGTTGCTCACATGCTATCATCTTGTTTCATTTCAGTATGGAATGTCATGGGTGTCACTCAGCATACTTCCACTTTTAACACTTGCTCCATTATCATTTGCAATGAGCTTAATTAATTTCTCAGAAGTAGCAAATTGTAAAGCTTTAAACCTTTATGTAAACTGTCAAAAGCCCATTTGTAATCTAGAAATATAACATGTATGTCAATTTTATTTTGTAGAACTTCCGCATCACTTGTCTAATGATGAATGTTTGGTCTGTTGTACCATAGTGGGGTTGATATCCACCTAAAAACATTTAAAATGTTTTTAGAGAATTCTTTCATTAATTATGTCTTATAGTAATTTGTGTACAACACTAAGAAACGTGATTCTTCTATTATTAATCTTTCTTTAACGTGCGGAATGAACTATCTAAGAACACAATTGACACGCACAATTTACGCAAAGGATTCGCACCCCGAGCTTTCATCGTGAAGAGACTGGGACGGACCGTTTCGCACTTGTTATGTGCTCATCAGCCAGCCAAACTCCACCGATAACATGCTCAGAAGGTGCGAAACTTTAGCTATCCTGGCTCTTGCTCCCAAGAGCGGGATCACTCCCCAAAGAAATACAAAATAAAAATTAATAAAACGAGAAAATACAATACTTCCTTGGCCTGCAACTCGCAAAGCACAAAAGGAATTTAATGGCAGCATTAAATAAGAAATACGCTGTAAATAGAAATTATTAATCTTTCTTTAACGTGCGGAATTATTTACAGCGTATTTCTTATTTAATGCTGCCATTAAATTCCTTTTGTGCTTTGCGAGTTGCAGGCCAAGGAAGTATTGTATTTTCTCGTTTTATTAATTTTTATTTTGTATTTCTTTGGGGAGTGATCCCGCTCTTGGGAGCAAGAGCCAGGATAGCTAAAGTTTCGCACCTTCTGAGCATGTTATCGGTGGAGTTTGGCTGGCTGATGAGCACATAACAAGTGCGAAACGGTCCGTCCCAGTCTCTTCACGATGAAAGCTCGGGGTGCGAATCCTTTGCGTAAATTGTGCGTGTCAATTGTGTTCTTAGTTAGTGATTCTTCTATATTTATCTCATTTAAATTTGTTCCATTTTTTCAATTATTGGGCGTATTAGGTTCATCTTCCAACTATCCAGCATCATCTCTGGTCTCATTCTGATGGTGAAAACTGGTGGAAGTCCTATGTTCCTTGACGGAATGAATGTATTGATGATATGATGATGATGACAATGAAATATAGAGGAATCACTCTATATTTCATTATCGTCATCATCAATCCTTTCATTCCTCCCAAGCAGCACAGGACTTCCATCATTATTCTGGCCAATATTTGATCTCTCCTTGGACTTTCCAAAAGAAGCTGCCTCCGTCAGAACTGTCCTCTTCCAGGTCAATCTTGGTCTGTCTATATGGCAAGACCCCTGTGGTTCCAATCCATTACCACTCTAGTAATATTAGCAGCAGGTCATCTAGATATGTCCAAACCATTGCCATTTTCCAGGGCAATTTTCTTTTGTCATGTTCTTTACAAAGAAGATCTTTGGGAATTCTAATAGGCCAAAAAAATTGTAGTATTCTTCTCATATACTGATTAATGAAGATTTGCAGTTTGACAAAGTGCTATCAGCAATGCACATGTTTTATAGATATAAAGCAATACACTTTTTATGTTAGTATTAAAAATCCACAGCTTAAGATTGCACTACAAATTTGAGGAACACTATATTTTTCAGGGTTGGTAGAATGCATAATACTACTATCTTTAATTATTATACTTCCCAGAATAGCTGAATTCTTGAACATCCTTAACTTCTTGGTCATTAATTGTAAGTTTTTGCTTATTGTATGTTCTAATGTGCATTGCTTTAGTTTTACTTATACTGTATTTACACATATTCCAACTTCTGTTGCCTCTTGAATAAGATAGTTTAACTTCTTCTGCATATCACTATATCTATGGGAGAGTGGGCAAATTTCATCAGCAAGTAACATTACAAACTTTACTCATAACCATGTCTAGAACAATGTTAAAAAGAAATGGCGACAATCTACACCCATGTCCTACATTAATATTTATAGAAATCAGCACAGTAACCTATTTTGGTGTATAACACATGAGTTGTCATATAGGGCTTTAATAATTTTAATAATCTTGATTAGCACTTTCCTCATATGGAAAGCTGTCTGTATTACTTGATGTGCCCTAGTCTTAAATGCTCTTTGAAAGTCAATGAAGACAAGATAACGTGAAGAGTTCCATTCTTGTGATTGTTCAATGATTATCTTCAGGATATTAATTCTGGCCCTCTGCAGTCTGAATCAAGCTTATTCTTGCCTCAGTAAGGGTTAGATTTTAGTCTTCATTTTTTCATGGCCAATGATGCTAAAACTTATTAATGAAATTTAATAAAGTAATTCATCTCCAGTTTCAACAGTGTGAGAGATCTTCTTTCTTTGGAAGCTGCACAATTAAACCTTCATTGAAAACATGACTTCCAACAGACTTTTATCAATGGCAATAGAAGATCTGCCATCATTGTCAGAAATATTTTAAAGGTTCCAGGAGGTAATTTATCAGGTCTGGCTAATTTATCCACATTTCATTTGCAGCTGCTGTTTGATTTTTGCAGCAGTAGGTATACATATCTAAATAGGCAAGTCAGTAGCTTTCCACTCTTCATCAGTGTTCTCATGGTCAGTTGGTTTGTTATGTCCATTAGTCACAGTGATAAGTTCACAATAGTATTCAAAACAATGTTTTGGATACCAAAAGAATATTATATTTATCCTTAATTGGATAGTCTTTGGGTGTAAACCTGTTATAAATAAAAATTTCTTGTAGTAATATAGTTTACCACATAGTTTAAGATCATTAATGGGCTGTGCCTTATCTGCAAGAACTTGCAACCACTTTCTTTTATCTTGTGTTGCAATTTTTTTCACATTTCTATTAACTTCTTGGTATATGCTCAGTTTCATCAATTTCCAGTTAGTCATTTTTATTGATCAAAAGTTTTATACTTTCCCTCTTTTCAATTAGATCTTAAATTTGGGAAGAAATCCAAGTTTTTCATTAAACTCAATTACATTATCAGAAATTATCAATTACATTATCAGGCACTAAATTCAATTAGCAGTTCACAATTTGTGTATCTATCTCCCAAAGCTTGCTTTCCTATGATTCTTTCCAATTTTCAATTCAAATTTGTATGTTCCATTTCTCTGTTGATCAGTCTGCATTATACTTGCTGAGGTTTTATTAACCATAAAAACTGCAGATATGAGAGTGATTCGGTTCTTGCCACTCAAGGTTGCTGGCAAACTTGAAACCTTCAGGCTTGCAACCAAGACTTAGTTTCTGTTAAGGTTCTCCTTCCCTTAGTCCATCACTCCTGTACTAAGCAGCCAAAGACTTTCACTCTCTTGTCTTTGCTAAGCTCTAAGTCACTCTAAAACAGAGTGCATTGCTGGGGTTACTGCTCGGAGGTGAGAGCTAGGACTTCCTCGTAGAGCCCTATTCAATGGGTGGCATTCTCAATATTTCTCTTTCTTTCTTCTCCTTTGTATTTCTTTTTGATACTCCAAGCTCATACAATTACATTTCAATTTATTTATATTAAAGTCGGCTTTCAGTGCTATGGGAAGCTGTTTACTGCTATCAGTTTTTTACTGCTCTGACCAGTTCGTGCTTTAAATTACATTTAAGCCTCTTCCATTTCAATAATAGGGTAGAAAACTGGTGTTGGTCATTCTGATTCAAAGTTTCGTAGTCTAAGTGATTTCCATGTGTGCATGTGTATTTATCTATGTGGAAAGAAGTACTTTTTAATACCATATTGTTTCTAACTGCAAACTGTCTCAGCATCATACTAATATGTGTGCATGGTTCACAGATCATCTAGATACACTCATTAACAAAAAAAAAACGACGCACCTAGAAGGAGTTGTCCGATGGAGACAAAAATTGGTGGAGAGGAAGATTATGTACAGAATAGAAAATGATTAAACTTTCAGACAAATTGAATGATTTATTTCAGAGTCACAGAGTTACAAAGTAACGAGCTCAATAAGGTGTTGACCCACCTCTACCCTGAATGCAAGCTGCCACACGATGTGGCGTAGAGTGATAAAGCTCCCTGATGGTCTCCTGCAGTATTTCTTGCCAAATTTGCTCCGATTGTCGGGCTAGGTCCCATTTGCTCCAAATTTGCTCCGATTGTCGCCTTCCCATCATATCCCAGACATGCTCGATTAGAGAGAGATCTGGGGATCTGGCTGGCCAAGGAAGTGTTTCACAAGCTGCAAGACAGGTCATAGCAACATGTGCCGTATGTGGTCTGGCATTATGTTGCTGAAAAATAAGGCCAGGGTACTGCAAAAGGAAGGGTAGCAAAACAGGTCTCAGAATGTCGTCGACATACTGCTGTGCTGTAAGTGTGCCGCTAATGACGACCAAAGGGGTCTGGCTATCAAGGGAAATGGCACCCTAGACCATAACTCCTGGTTGAGGGCCTGTGTGGCGTGCAATAGTGAAAGCAGAATCGGCACGCTGCCCTGGTTGTCTCCCGACACGTCTGCGATGATCGTCAGGACACAGTTGGAAGCGGGATTCGTCGCTAAACACTATACATCCCCAGTCAGCATCATTCCAACTGGATCGAGCCAAGCACCACTGTAATCTGGCCCGACGGTGTGCAGACGTAAGTGGCAGGTGGCGTAGCGATCGGTACGAGAGTAGATGTCGCTCTCTCAGCCGTCTGTGAATGGTCATGGTGGACACTCGTGTGCGGGTCGCACGTCTGATGGTTGATAACGATGATTCAGGCGCTGTGACAGCTGATCTGACAATCACTCTATCCTCCCGCTCTGTTGTGGCCCTAGGTCGACCGCTACCTTCATGACGCTGAAATCTGCCATTGTCCACCCATTCCTGCCAGCATCTTCTAATTGCCGCATCCCTTCGACCCATATGACAAGCGATTCTCCGATTTGCCCAACCTGCCTCTTTCAATCCAATGATACTACCTCTTTCAAACTCTGACAGTTGCACTTAATGAGATCGAATCCTGCGGCGTGGCATTTTTTTCAGTCGTTGAAAGGTATCCTAACTCGCAATGCAACTGAAATTTTGACCATCAGATTGAGAATCGCTTCTTATATACATCTGCTGAGTGCGCAGTTCCGATGCGCTGTAGCTCTCTCTATTCATTCATTGGACACCAAAGTTTAATCATTTGCATGGGCGGTCCCAATGTCTTTGCATACGAAATTTCATTACAATTGGACAACTCCTTCTAGGTGCGTCGTTTTTTTTTTTGGTAATGAGTGTAATAACGCCCAAAGACTATGTGCTATTCAGCAACAAAGTTATTTTTTCATGGGAACAAACAGAACATGTGGTACTGGTTACAAGAAAATCAGCACTGGCTCTTCCATACCAAACAACAAGGCTAAGATGATGGTGTGGTGCAGAAAGCATATGTCTTAGAACCATTTTAAGGTAACATAACTGGAGAGATTACTTGAGCATGTAGGTGACCTGCACTTGATATGCTTAGAGAAGGTCACCCGTAATTGTTCCAACAATATAGAGTGGTGAGAGACTGGTTGGACAACAACTTCTCAAACTGCAGTTGCTTTTGGACAATGTGGCCATATGGAGTGGGCTGCACATTCACCAGATCTGAACCCCCTCGATTATTTCTTCTGAGGTATGCTGATGATGCAGGATTATTCACTGAAAAAAACAGACACCAATCATATGAGGTAAAACACTTCATATTGTATGTAAAGAGATTTACAGAAATGTCGCATTAGTGCACTGTTACAATTTTGCAAAGTGTTTTGCTAATGAGTTCAATACTTTGAACATATCATATATAATAATGTAATATCATAAACCATTTATTATGTATATTTGCCTATGTTTCCAGACTATTTGGTCATTTCGCAGTGACCTAGCAAATTCACTTTAAGAAATAACTTCAGTGAAAATAAGGGCAGAGTTCTCATTAAGCCTCATGTGTTAATTATTTTGTTTTTTTGTTTTTAGTGGAATTTAATAAGTATGATCAGTGTACAGTGCAATATCAGGACTGTTCTGTGTTTTAAATACTTACATACTTATAGAATACTTGTGTAATAGTATTTGACATAATGATAAACCATATTATATTTAACAGGTATACCCTCAGGGACATAAATGATATGTAGTGAAGGCACTGCTTTATACTTGTAGAATATAAAATTTATAAATCCATTCCTGACTGAAACATATATTCTTGTCACTATTATGGTGTGCAAGATTTTTTTTTCTACATCTGTTGAATGTTTTTCAAGTTATAGTTGTTATTCAATCAAAGTTTGTTTTTGAAAATCAAAAACTTTATTTCTACTTTATTTACCTCAATTTCCATAAAGATAGGACAGTTAAAAAATATATTTCAATTTATTTATCTAACTATTGATTTGCCACCCCTCTTATCTGTCACTCTGGTCCCATTCTCCTTCTCACACTCCATTAGCTCCAGCACTGCTCTCATGTATTTTATGAGAACAGAGTAGGAATACAATGATATAGAGTGCTAAAGAAATTCTGTAATGTTCGGCAGAATTTAAATGTAGGTTCTTTTATGTAGGCAAGCATCATCATTTAAAATTTAAACAAAATCTGAACCAGCTGTTCCAGCTGAAAAAGGAAAGTTGGTTTTCAGCAACAGAATAAGATATTATGTGATAATAAATAATTTGGGAAAACAAAACAAACATACATAAGAACGGACAGGTAAAAATTTAGTCCAATATCAGTGAATAATGTAAATAATTCCTTTTATCAGTTCAACAATACTCAAACCAAGAAGTAGGCTGTAAGTATAATAAAATAGAAATGTTGTGTTAACTCCATATAAACACTTTTGACAAGGTTTGGAAAGTTACATTTTAAAAGTAGCTGAGTTAAAGTTACTTTATTATACCATTACAGTTACTTTTTTCCCAAAAGTAACAGTTACAATTACTCAAAAAGTAAGTGTTACTTTAATTCACCATTACAGTATAAAAGATAAAAAAAAAACTGTTTATTCTTCATTTTGAAGGATTAGCAAGTAAAATAAAGAAATCTGAATTTTCAATTTCCTTATGTACTAAACTTATGATAATTTTTATAAGATAAAAAAGAGAGAGAGAGAGAGAAAGACAGTAAGTGATCTTACACTTGCTTTGCAAAGATGACATCATGCATGTCATGCATGAGGTATTACTCCTGTCAGTGCAAAATAATGTAAAATAACTTTGAACTTGCTAAATTTGTTTTGTGAGATTCAGTCCAAGTAATGTGAGCACATTACTCCATTACCCCAAAAAGTAACTGAGTTACAGTTATAGTTTCTGTTTTAAAAAAATAATGGTGTTACTGACCATTATCAAAAAAAGTAACTGTTAATAATAATGCATTGCTTTCAATCCATGTTATTCTACAGAAATCTCTGTTCATACCATCACAAATAACCTTGTATTTCTTCTTTTGATGCATTCAATAACCCCAGTAACTAAAGCACAACTGGCAGGAGTCACTTTTGGAGAAAGAATCAAAACTCTTGAGTAACATCATCTTACTCCAATATTCTTAACTCCTGTACAACACACACTCTTCTTAAATCCCTTTTTTTTATTTACAGACTAAGGATTCAAGAGCATGTAAATAGTTCATTCATGAGAGATTCATATCAAGTTTTACATGATTACAGTTAAACACAACAAAACTGGATGATGCTATTATGTTGTGTGGCACTGATTGAAATGATAGCACTGATTGGACATCTTATATATTGTGTAAGTTGAAGTAAAGACCAATAAATAACATGAAAAATGTGCTTCTTCTTTTATTTCTTCTAGAAGACATCAGGCAAGGGAGACTATATAAAGGGAGACTATATGAAACAATGTAGCAAAAGCATCTATGTGATGAATTTTTAAATAAAGTATGGAATTCATTTTCTTAACCATAGGTGCTCCTAACCAATAGGTGTATATAGGGAGAGGGCTAAGGGGTCCTGGCTCCCTCCCATGGAATTTTGAAATGTACAGATTAAGCCCTGTTTTCTTTGGGTAGATGGCTGGTTGAGAAGATACTGCCCCTCCTCCCCCTCGAAATTTTTCAAAAGAACTTCATTTTTTTTTGGTTATTGGAGGTTGATTCACTAACTTGGCTCTCTCTGAAATAAAAATCCTATATACCTATATACCCCTGTCGTAACTAAAAGAATAATAATATTGTTGTTGAAATACTGATTACAAAAATATCAGTTATATAGCTATACATTTAAAGCTGAATTTGCTGATTTGTTTGTATGCTATGCATTCAGATCAAGTTTGATCTATCAAAATAAATCTTGGCAAGATTATTAATTATGTCCAGAAGAAACATTTGACCAAGTTTAGTTATGATCCTTAGAAAATTAATTCCCATTGATTGATGTATATAGTGCATATAAGGATTTCATGACCTAACAATTAAAAATGTAACCCTTATTGTTAGTCCAAAAGATGGTAATGCTGACTTCCAACAATCAGATCCAGATCAATTGTTGAGGCCTTTTGATGATCTATATTTGTTAGATTTAAGAATGTTCTTCAATGGATACCCTGGCCATATGGAGTGCAGAAGCAATCTGAGAAGCACATATTGTCTCCTGATTCTACTGAACTTCAAAACACAAATTTGTCTGCGTATATCAAGGTTTCAGTAAATCACAATATTTCTGAAGAGAAGATCATCTTTAAGTATCCTTTACTTAGATACCAGCAGAGTCACAGAAATGATGTAGTGATCAAAAAGCTGGACAAACAGAAGCCAAGGCAACTGAAACATCCAAGAAATATTGGGCAACTCTTATGTTGCATGTTTCTCAAGATGGCATTTGAAAAAACTTTTACATTTTTGTTCTAGATGGAAAAACCAGCAATAATGTCTATCAAATTTTTTTAATTAATAGCATGTTATTCATTACCTATTAAATGTTCTGATATTTTTGTTGATCTCCTATGCTATAAGTCTTTCAGTTGATGATTCTCTCCATATTTACATTGAAAGAGGACTAAACTTTGAACTTTGCTAGTAGATTATAAATTTTTTATTTAGGTAGAAAATTTACTAAGACAGTTGATATCACATCTTTATTTGAAGTTTGAAAATCATTAATTCTGTGGAGCTGGATTAGGCAGCATTCTATTTTCAAACCTCAAACAGCATTTTTAGAATTTGCAGAATGATCTTTTGCCAACTTGATAAACATACTTAAACTGGTAAATGAATGTTTTAGCAGGAAAGTTACACAAAGAGCAAACAAATATCTATAAAAATTTAAATTAGAGGATTTTTTGTACTACAATGCCACAAATAATAATATTCAGAGCTGATAAATGAAAAATATTGTTAAGTTAGTCACTATATTCTGACACCAGAGTAGTTATTTATTTACAGCTATAGAAGCTTGGCACTAAATATAATAAACAATGTTAACGTAATCAGAAACTGTGTGATATTCCCATGTAAATTGTAATTCTATCTGCTGCAGTAGTTAATTTAGTATAATGGCAAGCTATTTCATCATAAGAAATAATTTATAAGTAGTAATGTTATTTATGTACTGGTACTTAATACTAATTATAATGATGGACTGAATTTTGTATTTGTTAAATTAAATAATCATTAAATATCTCTTACTTTTCATTAATCTGATTATCTGTTTATTAAGAAATACTTCATATCCAATCAAAAAGGTTCTCCATTCCTAGTATGTTGTGCCTGGTTGTTCAAATGCCACTTGACTGTAGGCTAGGGGAGCTGGGCTAATCTCTGGTTCAATCTCCAAGGCCATGGATTTTTTTCCCATGATTATTTCTTTTCCAGACAGGCCCAAAGGTTCAATAAAGAGGCAGCCTCTGTCAAATGGATATCAGCTTTCCATTATCTGGGGTTAAAGGCAGACGGCATATGGCTGACTACTCAACCTCAACTTTGTCCTGTTCATCACGAAATGCCAGGAACCTTACCTCCAGCAACCCCATGAACCATCTGAACCACTTATGAGTTTGTTCAAGTGAACAGCTCTAGTATGAACTATTCAAATGGCACTGTTTTTTTATCAGGTAGCAACTATTACAGTCACGATTTAGCATGTAGTCTTTAATCATATTACAATGTCATAGAACAGGTGAAGAAAGTAGATGGGAATAATGGGAAGAGTTCAGGCAATGAGTTGTTTTTCTTTTATAAATTAATTATTTAAGTAAAGGGCTTTCCTTACTACAACTGAAATTTCTTTACAGAAATTATACTGCAAATAACTGACTTGCACAATAAAAAATGGCATGAAAGATAGTCTAATGTAGTAAAATGGTTAAAAAAATAAAGATAAACAAATAAATAAAAACAAAAAGGTCTATAATTTAGTAAAAAGTCAAGGAAGACAGAAACTAAAAAAATTGGTTCTGCTAGACACAGAAGTCCAATATAAATGACTTAGGATATTAGGTCTAGAAGAAAGGATCCAAAGAAAAAGTGGAATGAATATTATACCATATTCTCTGGAGTGATATAAAATAAACAGTAAAGAGACCAGCATTTATAAATATCAAAATATAATATGGGCAAACAGGTAACAGCAAATTAGTTTAGGGTTTAAAATTCAGTTTGCAAGCACTGCTTTCAGAGGCAGAGATGAGCAATGAACTTAGACTATTCATTATAAGCATTATACTTAATATTGAGATGAAAGACTAGAGTTTCAAGGCATTGTAACAACAGAGACTATTGGAAAATGATTTTTTATAATTAGACTGCCATCTAAAGACAGATAGATCTTTTGAAGGTAGAATTCAGGAAATTCTGGATGAAATATAATTACTTCAGCCTCAGTGAGAAGCTTTTGGAGATAGCTGAAAATATAATACTTTTTGAAAGTGAAATATAAGATAAAAATAGTCTGTTAACAATATCTAAACAGAATGAACATTTTGACTAAAGGATGAAAAGCAGCTTTGGCAAAGGGATTGTAACTCAAAAAGTTTAGAAGAAGCTTCTGTGTGATAAACTAAGATTGCAATCAGATAGATTATAGTGAAATCAATTAGTAATAACTTGAATTTGTGGAAATAATTTGAGACTGGATGACAAAAAGATGATCCAGAAGAACGGAGATAGCATCTATAAAATCAGAATCTCATAGTAATGGTATGATAGAGCAAAAAAAAAAAAAGAATAGATACATGCCACAGAAATACAAATAATGAGACTCATATTTTTACAAAGTAGAAATGGCTAAGGACATAATAAATTGTCCGACTATACAAAAAGAACCATTCAAAATTTATGAGTCGTGGAGAATTGATGCAACTTATAGTAAAGTTCTGATGGTTAAAGGATGCCACAACCATATGTATTTCTGAATGAGACTGAGTATCTCATCTGTCATCAGAAATATGTAGATATACCCAAGAAGCATCTAACAACATATTATCAAAAGATTTCTCAAAATTAATACAATAGATAGGAAAAGCATTGTTATTATAGAGGGAGAGAAGGAACCATGAGTCAGAAGGAAATAACCATAAAAAGAAAGAAAGGAATCAAGAATACCAGATTCTGGAGGATGTGTCAGGAACAAGCAAAGAACAGAGAAGAGAACTGTGGAAAAGAACAGGATAATGTTCAAAGTCTGGTGCAAAATTGTTAGATAAACTTATCTAGGAAAGAGAATGGGCCAGTACAAATAAAACAGAATACTGAACTCAAAAGGTTCATAATCTTCTGAAAACAAAATTTCAAATGTGAATAGTGTGATCAATCCATAGCATCCTAAAAAGAGTAATCCACATAAAAGTAGGCAGCAATGATATTAGATAATAATACTATCCAATATGCAATATAGATAGGTTGAAAGACAGACAATCAAAACCGAAGGGGAATACTTTTCAAGTTGAAATGCCATAATGAATGAAGCAAATTAGAAAAGGTAAATCCAGGATGGGAGAAGGATAACTCATTTTTTTAAAATTGAGGGTGGAAAGAAGACAGGATGATGGATAAACTGAGATATCTGTCATCTTTAGAAGGATCACCTAATATTAGTAAGTTGATAAAATAATATCAGATGGCTTTCAAGATTTCGTGGGTTTGGATAATACAGCTGTAGCAAAACAAACTCTTCATAGCCTATGTGCAATTTTAAATAACTGGTCCTTCACACTGAAGCTTTTGTTTGATGTTCTGAATATATCATTATCAAATAGTCAAAACTAAAATTTAATTTGATTTTTTGGATTTACTTCAGCAATGAGTTTTATAATTTTTTTACATCAAATTTTCTTACAGCTTTGTTTTCTGTTGTTAAGTCATTATAAACTATTTGACTCATGAAACTCTTTGAATATTTTGTTAACTATAATTTGGAAAATGATGCTTCTCCAAAAGCCACAGCTACCCAAATGCAATTTCTGAACCCTAGATGTGCCACAAGTACATTTGATGGATGCCTCTTATTAAGATTTCTGAACTCAGTTCTTGAGAACAGTTTTAAAAGAAATGTAATAAGGTTAAAAAATAATGACTGGAAACTGTTTAATACAAAAAAAAAAAAGAAAAAAAAATATGATTTATAAAATAAAACAGAATGTGAATTTTGTAATGAATGAAGCTACAATACAAACTAAGCATGACCTACCTTTAAATGCAATGTTTGTTGTTCAATGCCAGTCTGAATTCCAATGATGTTAAGCACTGTGCAGCACTGATGTTACTATGATCCGTCAGTTAGAATATTTTTCGTCTTGATGGCATTTCTGTTATTTCAATCCATCAATTTTGTTGTGTTTTCCAAGAATTTTAATAGTTTGAGTTAGCTTGCTAATAAGAAATTTCAAGGAAACTTCAAATGCAACCAGTTTTCATATACTACATAATGCCTTTCAAACTGCGCAGCCATAAAACCTTGGTGAAAAGATTCAAAGATGCAACCAAAGCAACATTCTCCATGAATTCAGAGAACTTGAAAATTTCCATAGACATTTCAGGACAATATTTATACTTTTGCTTATCTGTACATTTAAGCATCTAGTTTTACAAGATGTCTTTGCCAACATTGTGAAAATATATTAAATAATATTTATCATTTTTAGTAAAATATAATTTTTCTATTTTTTTTTTTATAGTTAGTTTAATAGTTTAGTTTATTATAGTTAGTTTAATTTAAACTAACTTATTTAAATGTTAAACAAAAGAAGTATTGTTGCCAAGGAACTGGCATTATTTCAGAATAACTTTATATTCTTGAAACTAGCCTGCACATCATTCCTACAGTGCAATAAAACATTTCAAAATGCCTAGACACTTGGAGCCTGATTGCCAAAATGTGAGCCTTGGCTAATTTTGAAACATAGATAAAAACCTTCTCCATGAAAAGGAATCATCATGTCAAATTTGCTTATGAACTTTTTTGAGAGGCATCTAAATGCACTTATAATTATACATATATTTGGAACAACTGAAATGGATTAATTTTCATTAAACCATAACAAAATACTAGGTAATTAGTAAGTTATTAATCTATAAGATATTAGATAATTTATATAATTGTCACAACTTAAGTTTAATTAAGATATATACTGAATATAACTGAATATATTCTTCTAGTTTTATTGAGATGACAAAAAAAAATCCCTAGCTCTATCTCTCAAAAAAGAAAAAAACCAAAAACAAAATAAAATAAAAAAAGAAAAATCTTTCATTTATTTAATTGTTTATTATTATTTTTTGAGATGTTTCCACATCTCATTTCAGTTTATGCAATGATACAGATAATGAAGTTATGAAGAGAATTGTTTTTCTTCTTCAAATGTGGCAATTGAATGATACACTGGGTAATTAGAAGAAATTTAATCCACTAAATTACACAGAAAAACAGGAACTTCTGTTACAGAAAATAAAGTTCCTAGAGGGTGTTTATTACCATTGATTACACTGTTCTATTCTTATTCACCATTTTTAAATGAATAAACCTTCTAAGACAACTTACATCATAGCAAAATGATATAATGTAGATTTAATTAAAAACCAAAGGAAAAATTAAATAAAGCATTAAAAATAAATATCTCAAACTGACTGAAAGCTGGAAAGGAACTTTACTAAGAAAATCAATATTCTTTTATTGATGCTAAAAAATTGAATCTAGAAATAATATTAATTTACTTACCATAACCAACATCTGCTGCTCAGGATGAGTAGTTTTCTTTACCATTTTGAGACCTGCTCCTTTGTCTGGTGGCTTAGGAGTAGAAGGCTTAGAAGTCCTTGGGACTCTAGTCCTAGTTATGGGATGCCCCATTGCTAAAATTATAATTAAAGTATTATTAATGAAAAGTATAGTAAGAGTGTGAGTTTTAAGAGCAAAATAATTTTATTAATTTATTGTCATTTTAAAGAGGCATCATATCACAAAATATCATTCAGGGAACAAATTTTTATATTCAGATATTTTCACTTAAAACTTACAAAACGAATCATTTCGGTTAAAAAAAAAAAATTCTTTCAATTACAATTAATTATAAATTATTTCAAACTTTCCCGTAAAATATTAAGAAATAATATTTTTTTATTAAAAACATAACATATCATGAGTCGTATTTTTGAAATCAAAGGAAAATACAAACTGCATTCTCCCCTACCTGAACAGATGACCCCCTGGACCTTGTGACGCTGATCAGGGGTCATAGATCACGAATATACATGACATTCAAATTCTTCTTATTTATATAAGAAGGTCCTTAGAAGGTCCTGCACCCGCCTACCAAGTTTGGTCCCGACCGAACAACCAGAATAGTTCATTCTGCAAGATTCCTTATATATATGACGGGTGCCCACGCCGGGGAGTCACGGTGCAGACTGCACCATTGAAATTTTTTTTGGGGGGGGGGGGGGGGGGGG